>OX401409.1:38190298-38755298 GCA_947846245.1 Cerastoderma edule
CTACGGCGTTCCCCCATAACCGCCATTCCAGGTAGTAAGCAAACAAGTGAGTGTTGTGTGCTGCACATATCTTTTACTCAGAAAATCACATCACATTTGTCTTAACCCATTACCAAACAAAAACGACATTTAACCACTTTGTTGCAGACCACTCTAGAAAACATAGTGGGAAAAGGAGAAATTGCTCCTTTTCGCACAATGCTTTTTACTCTATCGGAAGATTATTTTCCAATTTCATCACATTTTTTAGATATTAGCCTGCAAGCTCTTTCAGTATGGGACAGTCTACAATTTGGCATTTGGTAAAGGGTAAAGTCCTAAATTAACATTTCACCTATTTACTCTTAACTAATTTATATGATACATAGGATTCCATTCAATCAAAACTGTGTTACAGGAAGTTATTGCATATTCAATTTTTTCTCCCGCACAAAATCTTTTCAACTTCACCCAATATTAATTGTACTTGATAATAGAAATCTCCTTTGAGGAATAATTTAAATGAGCTAACATTTTGTCCCTTAATATTTGCAAACTGTTATATCAATTTTCTAATGCAAACATGCAAATCTGTATGCTATATGAATTTGTCCAGAATTTGTAGCTGAATCTTTAATTTGATAATTGCCATATTCATACAATATTCATGATATGTATATATCAGCACATTGTTGCTTAATTTTTCTATTATTTTGTTATTTTGGCCCATTTACCCATCTATATGTGAAGGCGGAGACAGGAAGGCTATCTTAGTTTCAACCTCTCATCCATAGCAAATTTTTAACATCTTTTCCATTATCAATTTGTTTAAATCCCTGCTTTGTATTGCTAATTTTACTTACCCTCCTGTGACCTAATACTCATTTATTTGCCATTACGGTAAAGGCCTTACAATGAAATAGCAGTAAGTTTTAAGCTGTTTGTTTTTCGACTGACTTACGGAATGCCAATGGTTTTACCCAGCTTGACAAGCTCTTATGGACAATTGAGTATATGGTCTTCCTTCATCTTAAAGACTCATCATCGCAACATAGCTGAAATAATGTTTATGATATGTAAAATCCCATTTAAACAAAGGAAGTTTTGTTTTACACTCCCTTTGCATAAAGACAATGTTGTAACTTATTTCAGGTTTTAATCTGAGGAACTTGGATGATTCACCAGTGAGAGGACAGAATATTACCAAGGTGCTATATTTTATGGAGAGTTCCACCACCCCATCTATGTTGACTATTCATAAACGGTAAGGAGAGTTATTCTTATATATAGAATGTTTTGTTTGTTTGATGAGATATTTGTTTATATCATCACAGGCAAGGGAGATAAGTTGTATTATCATGAGTGCTTTAGCGCAAGTACAAAATAGAAACGCATCTCTCTGTTGATGAAAAACCAAATATCTCATACCAAACAAAGAAATATCTTATTGGTTTATTCCCTTAGTGTAGAATATATGAAAAGTATTTATTTACCATCTTGTCTACACTAAGTTTTATTTGCATAAAACTCACAATAAAAACTGATATTATACAGCGATACAAAAACTGTCGTTTTGATGAAATTTCATTTCAAGTTGTCTCATGTGTGAACAAGCACCTTAAAGTTCATGCCAGCCATTGGATGCCTTCATTGATGCTGCATTCCACATTGGGTGCTTACTTGTTTATGAAATTGTTAGTAAAGGTTTGATAAATTTGAAATACAGTGACACTTCTATGTTGTAAAGATTTCATATATGATGGTAGAAAGTAAATGGTTACATATGGGTTTTTTGTGTTACAGATTGGGGGAGATAACTCTACATGACTTTAAGGGTGCATTTGACCGTGCAGGGGATTACAGATACCACTTCAAGGCTCTGGATCCGGAATTTGGAACAGTTAAAGAGGAGGTAAGGTTTCAAACATTAGCTGATTATAACCAGTCTGGATATGAGTTAATGGTTAAATTCTGAAATATCATTTGATTAGTATTTGTAAAAATTTTTTTTTTAACTGGTTGTTGATTCCCATTGTAATATGGAAACAACATACCATTATAGAGTGAAACAAGTCAAAAACAAATATTGGATACTGATTTGATCTCTTTTTAATTTGTGTGAATCTTAATATGTTTGTTACATATCAAAGGTCAGGGATCACTGTAAGTATATATCTCATAGAAAAAAAAAGTTCCATAAAATAACATGTTCTAAAGACAAGTATATGTTGATGAATGCATCTTTCATAAACAAGAAAACATAATTTCTTTATTTCAGATGACAGCCTCTGGCAATTTTACTTGCATTTAAACAAGTCTTTGAATCAAAATGGTTTCTTGATCAATCTGGTCATTTTAATCAGAAAGATGATAACAATTATTGACATAGAATTCAGGAATCTGATTTGATTTACATTAACATCTTATTTTTCTGCACTTGTCTGTATTATAAGTATATAGTAAATTACAGTAAAATGTCACTTGTCTGTTGAAGCTTTTGGACAAGCTGGGAAAAACTGACAATTGATTTTGCCCCCTGGAATATTTTTGCTTAAGAATCAGGCTATTCTGATGTTTTCATAACACTAGTTGTCAGTGTTACTTGTCATTGAGTCTGATCTCCGTATCTTGTTGTTTTCAGATTTCTAATGAAGACACAATAATTCCAGGCTGGGAAGGGAAGATAGTTGCGTGGATAGAGAAGGATACAGATTTATAAGAATCAACAAAGTGCTGCCTTTGTATTAAACTCGATGTGTCAATGGCGCTTTATCTGAGAAATTTTGTTCAAATAGTTTACATATCTTGCTTATCAGTATTTCAAACAAATATTGTCTGCAATAGAATGATCAAATTATGAAATGAAAAATAAAGGATGACCTAAATTTTTCCGGTTTCAAGCTGTCAATGTCTTTTAATTCAATTGTTACTATTTATTTATTTCTACTGGATTTGAGGTTCAGAAAGATTCGGCTACTGGCTTATAACTAATGATTTTCACCATATACAACACTGCCTCCTAGAAATAACATTGATGTCTTTCCATGACATGGCTTTAAATTAATTAACAATTTTACAATGCAATGAAAAAAGTCAAATTAAACTTTATCTTTAGGAAAATATCTTGCTTTCTTCTGACATGCTTGCTTAAATGTAATATAAATTTAAAGTCTTTTTAATGAATGTAACGTATCTGTTATATTTATACAAGTACAGCCACAGATTCTTGTCTTAGTCCCTACTTGGCAAGTAACCAGAGATTCAACTAAACCCAATCTGGGTTTGAATAGCTTTAACTAGATATGGTATTTGTAATATAGTGCTAAAAAAAACTACCTTAGAAAATATCTACCCCATCTTTGGTAGTTAATTTTTTACAAAAGATCGTCATGTGCAAGTTTCTTTTTTTTTTTCAGTTTCTAATGGGGTTCATTATTGTTTAATCCAAGATATAGTTAGTCTCTAGATTCATCTCATGACAAATCGTTCCATTATGAATTGGTATAGAATTTATTTCGTCTATACTAAGATATACATTTCGTTAAAGGTTAATACTCCACATTGAATCCAGTCAATCACATTCCTATTTGTCAAAAATGAGTATTTCATGTAGAGCAAATCTTCATTCATTATTGAAAATGTCCTTTTTTGCCTGCTTTGAAATGTTCAACTTTGTGTGAAGAAAGTAAACTTATGATAGATAGGGAGAAGAAACTCTGGTCATGATGCTAGTTTATGTGCTAATCATAACAATGAGGTATAGGATATAGGGCTTAAATTCTTAACTTTCAAAGAGTGTTAAGTGTTGTAAGAGTTCTTGAAGAATAAATTATGAAGTGTAAAAAAGTGATAATTTTGGAAAGAATAAGTGAATCTTGAATAAAACAGTTATCTATGTTTATAAGACTATTTATTTCAACCTTTAGTATATTCAGGTCTGAGTGTTTTTTTAAAAGATGGAAAAAATACACAAGAAATACAGTTGTTTGGAATTGTCTGTGCCTTTGATCTGATTTTAAAAGGATATCCCATAATGTTATGTTTAACTACTTTTTTGTAAATTATGTTGCTTGTATAAAACCATTTTCTTTTTTATCAGTGGTGATATGATATAACTATGCGGGTACTTACTGTTTGCTTTACTGCCATGTTAATTATTGTTTTATATGTTATATTGTATGGAACACACAATGTCCAGATTCTTGTTTTTGAATATGCCTTAAGAATTGAATGTATTACTACATTCCATGCTTTTTTTTCTCACAATCATTATACTGTTGCACAAGCCTTAATGCATTTGGATGATGTTTTTGCACAATGTCTACTCAATTTTGTTCATGTTTGAACTTTATCCCTTTTTCAAAATAGCCAACATTCACTTGCGATTAATTGATAGATATCCAAGCAGGCTTATGTTTTTTGTAGTCTAAAATCAAAAGAACTTTCCTCGAATAATTTGCCTTCTTAACCATAAAGTGGTCAGGGTGAGTTTCTATGTACAATCATTGTTCATCCTCCGTCCCTAGGCTGTTTATCCTTTTTTTCTTTTCTTCTACAAATAAAAACTAAATTTTGTTATAACTAAGTCAGGTTTGATGTCATGTTGTCAGTAACCTTACACTTTTTGTAATAACAATCCTTTTTGTAGCGAATGTTCTAGTTTTTAATTCAAATTAATTCCAAAATGTAGATCTTTTGAATGAGACTAAACCCAATGAAAATGCACATGGATACCAAATGTGAATTGAGTTAAAGAAGGAAATCATCTAACCAATTTACTTAAGAGTTTAATTGCCTTTTAAAATACATCAACTTTCATTTGTCCTTTACCTTCACAAAACTTTATTTGTCAATTTGTATGCACTTATGATTCTTATCTACTTTTTCGAAATGAAACTTACATATTTTGTAACACTTTTGCCTTTTGCTTATATATCAAACTCTTTTTTCAAAAGACTATGTACCAAAGTTAGCAGGATTTTGTAAAACACACATATGTAATGTAGTTTTTCTGATCACTGTGATTTTTGAAATCCTTGCTTGGAGCTTTAATTTATAGCTTTAATTCTTCAAGCGCACTTTTTCTTTGTTTTTTGCGGGTAACAAACTTGAGGCATATAAAAGGCTCAAAGTGTCCTTATATCACTTTATCCAATCATCATCTCCAGAAAGTGGTTATTTGACAACTTAACATGGAAAACATTGCGAAAATATGGGGATGTCTTACATACATGATTTTGTTTTTGTCATTGCTTGATGAAGATACATTCCTTATTTATTTGCAGTATTATTGAACCAATCATAAGTAAATGAGAAGTTATGTTTTTATTTTGTTGCCTTATTTGAAATATTTTATATGTTTCCTTAACATGATGAGGTTCCTACATACAAGTTGAAGTCAATTTCGTACCTCAAAAACCGAGAAATTGCTTGTCTCATGATTATTAGCATGTACCTTATTCATCTTCTACCTATTTGTTGTCATTATGGTTTAACTGTGATCAGTGAAGTAACTTGGCTTTGTAAATTCTAAAACTCTATTCCTTTCCCTGCACTAAGCTTGATTATATGATAAACAGACAAAGCTTCAGTACAACCCTGATAGTTTTCTGTCACTGTCACACCTAGAAAGTAAGGTTCTTCATATAAAATGTTGTTAGTAGTTCATCATAGGAATCACTGCACGTATTGAACTTAACCTTTTCTATTGTAACTACATATGTTGTGAGAATTTAAGTTAACCTCATAACTCAAGAGCCATAGCCTAGGACTGGTGAATCAAGGAAAGCTATAACATAAATAAAAAATTGTTGACATGACATTAAACCTATTATGAATAAACAAATCATAACTTAAGTTTGTATGTAAGTATGTAATGCCACTAATGATGGTTGGATTCAAACCTTTCTCATTATACATCCTTTTGACAGGAGTTAGTCTCATAACTTCATTAATCATGTCTCCAGCGCTTTGAAATGTTTCATTAAGGTCATGTGTGTGATTCTTATTTTAACATATTTTTCAGTATTTTTATTTTGTCTAACTGTTTACATTTATTTTTTACAGCATTTTGAAAAAAGCCTGATCATAACTTATTTGAATTGTAGACAGCTTTTGTTGTTCTAGCAATAGCAAGTATAAAAAGGCTTATCTGTATTTATGAACTCTTGACATTAGAGGGGACCAACATTTTTTTAGAATAGTCACATTTTTGTTGTTAATATGCTCACCCATAATAACCGTCTCATCAAAGTATTATCATTTATTTATCTAGTCAATCTCAAACAGTGTACCTTTATGTCTTTTGTACCAAGTGTCATGACTTTTGGATAAATGGGAGTCAGTTTAACAACCCTTTAAAGGAATGACAAGGAAAATGTTTAATTTAAAACTTGACATTCTAAAAGGATTGTGTCTACCTTTATTTACAGATATTCTATTTTGAAAAATGTTTATTGTTAGTTTTTGAAAGAATTATGGAGGATTAAGCAAAAAATGTAATATAATGATTTGGCAAAAAACATGAGATAAACAAATGTGAAATTTAGAGCACAATGTAGATTTATGCAAGAATTCTATCATTGATGATGTTTGAAATAGAAATCCTAGCACATGACTATGGAAGTGTGGCCTGGTCACCATCCCGTGAGGGCAAGACTAGTATTCATTTCAGATTTAACCCTTAGAATGCTGGGTAATTTTCTAAAAATAGATTTTCGTGTCGTCTGCTTTCCAAAACCTTAAATATCAGCTTAATTCTGATGAGGAAAGATGCTCAGAGTAGCAAACAGGTAAGATCCCAGACCAGTTGCCAATTTACTTGGCTGCTGGCCTGGATCTTACCTGTTTGCATAAGCATGAAGTCAGTTCCAGCACTATAAGGGTTAAGGTAGAAAGACTGAACAATGTGATACTTATTTTATGTACATATTGCTGATAACCAATTTGTTTTTTTTAAAATGCTAAAATCATTATGGTTATTTTTCCATTGCATTCAACTCAGTGTATCATTTTAGTTTTAAGAGTGACTATGTTTTCAATTCCTCATTTTTGTCCTAGCCAGTATGAATGTTTCAAATTGTTGAACTTGTATCTAAAAAGGTAATGGTTAATTAATTTTTTCTTTAATAAATAGATCATGGGTAGATCTTAGGAAATCCTGTTCTTTATAAATGATTTCCTTAAACGCAGTAAATTAACAGTTTTATTACTCCTTGTAAGGTTCTGTTCAATTTGGCATGTGTTTCGGAGACAGATCTTACTGGAGCCTTAATACAAAATCTTTGTGATGTTCTTGGCACAACTTAATACTTAAATATCAAAACTATGATTGTTCTTGTTGATGCTACATCTCTTAACCCTAAACGTAGGACAACCGTTAGCTTTTCTGATCTCACATTCCATTCCTATAGCTTGATAAAGCTGTAGATTATACTTACTCAAGAACATTGAGTTTAAGGATAAATCCTGCTAAAGTTTAAATCCATAGTTTTTTCTTATGTGAAATGTGTTTTTTTTTTTTTTTTTTTTTTTTTTTAAACAATGTTGTTAAGTTAATAAAGTAAACAACATTCATTATTGTTGGACAGACCTGAATGTACCATGTTCATCATATTTTAACTACAGCATAATATTTTGTTTAAGCTAGAATTTTGTTATGTTGCTTAAATCCTTTTGATATAATTACCTTCATCACCTTTTGGAGAGACAGTGTATACATGTATGTTTATCAATTTGCCCTTATACCTGAAACTATTGCAACATTACAAAGGCCTAGGCCCTCTTATCTCTGTACTGTATGTTTTCTCTTACCCCTTTACCAAACGCCAAACATTAGACTGTACCAAATCGAAAAAGTTTGCAGACAACATTTCAAAATGTGATGAAATTGAACATTGATCTTCTGATAGGGCAGAAAACATTGTGAAAAAAGGAGAAATTGCTTGTAAAGAGTAATTTCTCCTTTTCCCACAATGTTTTCCAGATTTGTCTGCAACAAACTGGTCAAATGTCGTTATTGTTTGGGAATGGGTAAAAGCTGTGTATTTTACTCAGGTTCTTTGAGCAGTTGTGGCAAGCTTAAAGTAACAATTATGTCATGATTGCTTGGTTTGATCTTGTTTTCTTTTGATGCTAGTAGTCTTTTTCTAGGCTTTCCTAATATTTGGTTTGGTGTTTTTCACACCTTAAGTTTTCGGTGTTAGACTTGTGCCAATTTTTCTGTGCTTTAGTGAACCGATACCGATATTCTCTGCAATACAGTTGTTCCCAGGTTTTCTGTGTTACTTTCTAATCTTATTTGCTATATTTTTTGCTGGATGTTTTCGTTTTGCAGGTATTTTTAGTCTTACACAGTTTTTGTTTACCCTACACTTTGTGTACTGAGTAAAACTTTTTTGAAAGAAAACGCCAGTTGATAGTCAAAATATTGGTCATTCTCTCTTCAACTGGCATTAGCTTTGCTGTTACCCATTTTCTTAAAAAAAATATGCTTTTAACAAGAGGTGGTTTTGAATTTGAGCATGGGGAATGTGGTAAATGGAAAGAAATTGATGAAAGAGTTAATCATTGTGCATTGATGCTTTTATGTGTAACAGTATTTAATATTGAATAAATATGAATGAAAATGTGAATGTTGCTGTCTTTCATTTCTTTACCATGAAATAATGAACCTATCAGATTCAAATATGAATTCAAATACACCTTAATTACTCTCATTTATTTGCAATTGAGCCAAAATTCGACCAAAATGAGATGATTTCGTTTTCACCTTTCACTAAGAGAAAAAGTGTTAAACATTTATCCTTCACCCCTATAGCTGACCAGAGCATAAAGTCATAAGATGTCTGCCACTCTTCATGCTGCAAATGGTACCAATAAATGGCTTACAATCACTTTTTCAAACAAGTTTGTAAGAAAGTTTGTCTCAATTTTGGTGAGGAAAGATACAGAGACTAGTCAAACAGGTTAGATCACAGGCGGGCAGCTAATTTACTTGGCAGCTGGCCTGTATCTAACCTGTTTTCATAAGCATGAAGTCAGTTTCAGCACTTTATGGCTTAATGTTTGTCTTGGTAAACTCTCTTAGATCAAGTCCCAAATCAGGTTAAATAGATAAGATTAAAAAGAGATTTTAGAAAGTTATAAGTGCCATACATAGATATTGTGGACTTGCTGCTGATCTTACCATGTTGGGAAGTACAGGAAGTGTATGACACATCAACATCTTGCAGACAATTATCCCTTACGAAGCTGAATAATTACCTTGAAAAAGATTTTTGTGTCATCTGCTTTCCAAAATCTTAATTATCTGCTTAATTTTGATGAGGAAAGATACTCCGAGTAGCAAACAGGTTAGATCCAGGCCAGCCGCCAATTTGCTTGGTGGCTGGTCTGGATCTTACCTGTTTGCATAAGCATTAAGTTGGTTCAAGCACTATAAGGGTAAGGAGGTGAACACCAAAGACTTGGGGCCCAATGTGAAAACAGAGGCATAAGTCACCGGCTGAGTTTATAGTAGAATTAATTCAATAGAATGTGATTAATGTACCACAGCTTGATGATCCTGCGGGAGTTTGGTCTGTGACCGCATTTGGATTTTCATGAGAGTCCCCCGATTGACTTCAGGATCACCTAGGCTCTTCCCTGCTTGGCAGGCCCTTATGGAAAATTAATTATGGGGTTTTCCTTCATCAAAGAGTTGTCATGGACATCTTTACAAGAGTTATTGAACCAGTTCTATATGTAAGAAGTTCTTACAGCAGTAGTCCATGTACAACTCTGACAAGAGTTCTTGACCAAGTAGTCCATGAGTAAAATCACTGATATGAGTCCTTGAGCCAGTAGTCCATGAGTAAAATCACTGATATGAGTCCTTGAGCCAGTAGTCCATGAGTAAAATCACTGATATGAGTCCTTGAGCCAGTAGTCCATGAGTAAAATCACTGATATGAGTCCTTGAGCCAGTATGAGTCCATGAGTAAAAAATCTAACAAGAGTGCTTAAGCCATAATTTCATGTACAACTCTGTCATGAGTGCTTGAGCCATTATTTTATGTACAACTTCGACATGAGTGCTTAAGCAATATGTTCATGAGTAAAAATGTCTGACATCAGCACATGAGCCATTATTTCATGAACAACTCTGACATGAGTCCTTGAGCTATTCTTTTATGTACAACTTTGACATGATTGCTTGACCATTCTTTTGTGTATAACTCTGACATGAGTGCTAGAGCCATTTTTTTTTTGTACAACTTTTACATGAGTGCTTGAGCCATTTTGCATGAACAACTCTGACATGAGTGCTTGAGCCATTCTTTTATGTACAACTTTGATAGAGTGATTGAACCATTATTTCATGGACAACTCTGACATGAGTGCTTGAGCCATTCTTTTATGTACATCTCTGACATGAGTGCTTGAGCCATTATTTCATGGACAACTCTGACATGAGTGCTTGAGCCATTCTTTTATGTACAACTTTGACATGAGTGCTTGAGCCATTATTTTATGTACAACTTTGACACTAGTGCTTGAGCCATTATTTCATGAACAACTCTGACATGAGTGCTTGAGCCATTCTTTTATGTACAACTTCGACATGAGTGCTTGAGCAATGAGTCCATGAGTAAAAATGTCTGACATGAGCGCTTGAGCCGTTTTTTTATGTACAACTCTGACATGAGTCCTTGAGCCATTCTTTTATGTACAACTTTGACATGATTGCTTGAGCCATTTTTTTATGTACAACTTTGACATGAGTGCTTGAGCCATGCTTTTATGTACAACTTTGATAGAGTGATTGAACCATTATTTCATGTACAACTTTGACATGAGTGCTTGAGCCATTATTTCATGGACAACTCTGACATGATTGCTTGAGCCATTCTTTTATGTACAACTTTGACATGAGTGCTTGAGCCATTTTTTTATGTACAACTTTGACACTAGTGCTTGAGCCATTATTTCATGAACAACTCTGACATGAGTGCTTGAGCTTTTCTTTTATGTACAACTTTGACATGAGTGCTTGAGCCATTCTTTTATGTACAACTTTGACATGAGTGCTTGAGCCATTATTTTATGTACAACTTTGACATGAGTGCTTGAGCAATGAGTCCATGAGTAAAAATGTCTGACATGAGCGCTTGAGCCGTTTTTTTTCATAAATAACTCTGACATGAGTGCTTGAGCCATTCTTTTATGTACAACTTTGACATGATTGCTTGAGCCATTTTTTTAATGTACAACTCTGACATGAGTGCTTGAGCCATTCTTTTATGTACAACTTTGACATGAGTGTTTGAGCCATTATTTCATGAACAACTCTGACATGAGTGATTGAGCCATTGCTTATGTACAATTTTGACATGAGTGCTTGAGCCATTATTTCATGAACAACTCTACCATGAGTGCTTGAGCCATTCTTTCATGTACAACTCTGACATGAGTGCTTGAGCCATTATTTCATGAACAACTCTACCATGAGTGCTTGAGCCATTCTTTTATGTACAACTCTGACATGAGTGCTTGAGCCATTATTTCATGGACAACTCTGACATGAATGCTTGAGCCATTCTTTTATGTACAACTTTGACACAAGTGCTTGAGCCATTATTTCATGAACAACTCTGACATGAGTGCTTGAGCAATTCTTTTATATTCAAGTTTGACATGAGTGCTTGAGCCATTATTCTATGTACAACTCTGACATGAGTGTTTGAGCAATTAGTCCATGAGTAGAAATCTGACATGAGCGCTTGTGCTGTTTATTCTTGAACAACTTTGACATGAGTGCTTCAGCCATTGTTTTATGTACAACTCTAACATGAGTGCTTGAACAATTGTTTTATGTACAACTCTGACATGAGTGATTGATCCAGTAGTCCCTGAGTTAAAATCTCTTGCCATGAGTGCTTGAATCATAAGTTCATGTACAACTCTAACATGAGTGCTTAAACCAGTTGTACATGATTAAAAATATGACATGAGTGCTTATATCATATGTCCATATACAACTCTGCCATGAGTGCTTGAACTATTATTTCACGTACAACTTTGCCAGAGTGCTTGAACAAGAAGTCCATGATTAAAATTCTGATATGAGTGCTAGAGCCATTATTTCATGTACAACTCTGACATGAGTGCTTGAATAATTATTTAATGTACATCTCTTGCGTGAGTGCTTAAGCCAGTAGTAAATGAGTTAAAATCTCTTGCTATGAAGGCTTGAATCATTCTTTCATGTATAACTCTGACATGAGTGTTTGAGCCACTAGTCCATGTACAACTCTGACATGAGCCAGTAGTAAATGAGTTAAAATCTCTTTCTATGAAGGCTTGAATCATTCTTTCATGTATAACGCTGACATGAGTGTTCGAGCCACTAGTCCATGTACAACTCTGACATGAGTGCTTGAGCCAGTAGTTCATGAGATGAAATCTCTTGCGATGAGTGATTGAACCATCATTTCATGATCAACTCTAACATGAGTGCTTGAGCAAGAAGTCCATGAGTACAACTCCAACATGAGTGCTTGACCTATTTTTTCATGTACGACTCTGACATGAGTGCTTGAGCTATTATTCTATGTATAACTCTGATATGAGTGCTCTGGTTATTAATTCATGTACAACTCTGACATGAGTGCTTGAGCCATTAGTCCATATACATCTCTGACATGAGCGCTTGAGCCATTATTTCATGTACAACTGTGACAAGAGTGCTTGAGCCATTATTTCATGTACAACTCTGACATGAGTGCTTGAGCAAAAAGTCCATGTGTACAACTCTAACATGAGTGCTTGAGCCATTTTTTCATGTACGACTCTGACATGAGTGCTTAAGCCATTATTTCATGTACATCTCTGACATGAGTGCTTGAGCAAAAAGTCCATAAGTAAAAATGTGACATGAGTGCTTTTGACATTTTTTCATGTACAACTCTAATGTGAGCACTTGAGCCAATATTTCATTTTAACTCTGACATGAGTGCTTGAGGAAATATTTCATGTACAAATCTGACATTAGTGTTTGGGCCAGTATTTTGCCATGAGCGCTTGGACAAGAAGTCCATAAGTAAAAATGTGACATGAGTGCTTTTGACATTATTTCATGTACAACTCTGATGTGAGTGCTTGAGCCAGTATTTCATGTACAACTCTGACATGAGTGCTTGAGCCAGTATTCTATTACATCTCTAACATGGTTGTTCAGACCAGTTACCACCATCTATCTCTTTCACCTTTTCTTGGACTGGTAGCCGATGTACATCTTTGATATGAGTACTTGATAAAGTAATCATAAATTTCTTGACATGAGTGTTTCATCAAGTTACCCATACATTTCTTGACATGAGTGCTTCATCAAGTTACCCATACATTTCTTGACATGAGTGCTTCATCAAGTTACCAATACCTTTCTTGACATGAGAGCTTCATGAAGTTACTTATCTTTAATATCTTGATATAAGTGCTTGATCATGTAACCATACATTTCTTGACATAAGTGCTTCATCGAGTTACCCATCTTTAATATCTTGACATAAGTGCTTGATCATGTAACCATACATTTCTTGACAAAAGTGCTTCATTAAGTTACCCATACATTTCTTGATATGAGTGCTTCATTAAGTTACCCATACATTTCTTGACATGAGTGCTTCATCAAGTTACCCATACATTTCTTGACATGAGTGCTTCATCAAGTTACCAATACCTTTCTTGACATGAGAGCTTCATCATGTTACCCATCTTTAATATCTTGACATAAGTGCTTGATCATGTAATCATACATTTCTTGACATAAGTGCTTGATCATGTAACCATACATTTCTTGACAAAAGTGCTTCATTAAGTTACCCATACATTTCTTGACATGAGTGCTTCATTAAGTTACCCATACATTTCTTGACATGAGTGCTTCATCAAGTTACCCATGCATTTCTTGGCATAAGTGCTTGATCATGTAACCATTCATTTCTTGACATGAGTGCTTGATCAAGTTACCATACATTTCCTGACATAAGTGCTTCATCAAGTTACCCATACATTTCTTAACATGAGTGCTTCATCAAGTTACCCATCTTTGATATCTTGACATAAGTGCTTGATCATGTAACCATACATTTCTTGACATGAGTGCTTGATCAAGTTAACCTTTGATATCTTGACATAAGTGCTTGATCATGTAACCATACATTTCTTGACATGAGTGCTTGATCAAGTTAACCTTTGATATCTTGACACAAGTGCTTGATCATGTAACACATGTAGATATCATCAAGAGTGCTTGAGTCAGTAATCCATGTATATCACAACATTAGAACTTAATCAAGTTACACAAGTATATCTCAACAAAAGTGCTTGATCAAGGAACCCATGTTTATCTCAACAAAAGTGCTTCATCAAGTAACCCATGAAGTATCTTGTTTTTGAGGCTTGAACCATTTATCTCTCAATGCTTTTGATTGTGAAAATTGAAAATTTTGTTCTGTTGACTTAGGAAAAAGAAATTAGATGTACATGTACTATAGTCTGGTAAAATACCGTAAAATCTTTTGACCATCTTTCACTTGCATAAAGACAATATGTTACTTATAGGTCAGCAGAAAAGAGCAAGACAATCATGTGATCAAATATATTTTAATAAAAATAAATACAATCCAGTTCAACATTAATCAAAACAAATAGAAATTTGGTAAAATATATTGTCTCTCCCATACAGGGATAATTCTGACATTAAAGGTATAATGACATTAGGAATATCTTCTGCCTGAAAATCTGTTACTTAAAAGGTATATACACTGTATATATATGAAGTTTGTACAGATATGCACTTTTTACTCTTACAAATAAGGCAGTCAGTATGACCACCTAGTATGTGTAGATTACCCTGGCAGCATGTGAAAATGGAATGTCTTGACAATAAAATAAAGTTTTATGAATGTCAATGAAACAAGGACAAGCTATCTTTTACATCACAAGATATGTAATAACTTAATAATAACAAAATAGATTTGCAAAACAAAACGCAACATTGCAGACGTACATCACATTGACTTTTGCTTCCTCAGCCATAACTAAAGGGGTCTACAGTTATCCTGGGGTCAGTACTATGTACTATACTAGATCTAATATAGTATATAGCATGAACCTATGTACATGTACTATACTAGACCTAATATAGTATATAGCATGAACCTATGTACATGTACTATACTAGACCTAATATAGTATATAGCATGAACCTATGTACATGTACTATACTAGACCTAATATAGTATATAGCATGAACCTATGTACATGTATACTAGACCTAATATAGTATATAGCATGAACCTATGTACATGTACTATACTAGACCTAATATAGTATATAGCATACCTATGTACATGTACTATACTAGACCTATAGTACCTATGTACTATACTAGACCTAATATAGTATATAGCATGAACCTATGTACATGTTATATACTAGACCTAATATAGTATATAGCATGTACCTATGTACATGTACTATACTAGACCTAATATAGTATATAGCATGTACCTATGTACATGTACTATACTAGACCTAATATAGTATATAGCATGAACCTATGTACATGTTATATACTAGACCTAATATAGTATATAGCATGAACCTATGTACATGTACTATACTAGACATAATATAGTATATAGCATGAACCTATGTACATGTACTATACTAGACCTAATATAGTATATAGCATGAACCTATGTACATGTACTATACTAGACCTAATATAGTATATAGCATGAACCTATGTACATGTACTATACTAGACATAATATAGTATATAGCATGAACCTATGTACATGTACTATACTAGACCTAATATAGTATATAGCATGAACCTATGTACATGTACTATACTAGACCTAATATAGTATATAGCATGAACCTATGTACATGTACTATACTAGACCTAATATAGTATATAGCATGAACCTATGTACATGTTATATAATATATAAGGTCTAGTACTGACCCTAGGATAACTATAGACCCCTGTGATCGTTACTGGCCACTATAAGAGGCACCACAGCACTTACTGGCCACTATAAGAGACACCACAGCACTCAATGCAATGACAGTCATACCTGGACATGAGTTATGGGTATGACATACAAAATATCCAACCCTATCATGTCATGCAATACAGCAGTTGTATTTAGAACCTTAATCATGATAAGTTTTCAATTAATGTGTGATGTTCTGGATTCAATTTCAGATTTATAGGAACTTCTATCATAATTATCATACAACCACACAGACTGACTGACAAAAGGTGGTATTATTCAGATTTTAGCCTTTTTTTAACAAATAAAACTTCAATTATACATATTGACAAAATTAATCTTAATATAAAAGTCTATGATAAAGAGATTATTGCAATTGCCAAAATAACTTGTCTAAAATTTAAAGAATTTGTCTAACACAATATATTTTAATATACATGCAATAACCTTTTCACTTGTATGTTTCAAACTGTTAATCAAAAACTTATGTATTATTCTTGCTTTACTTAGTTAAGCAATACATTAAAATAGGACAATTCATTTAATATGTGACAATCAACCCTTAGAATGCTGGATAATTTTCTAAAAATAAATTTTTTGAGTCATCTGTTTTCCAAAACCTTATACATCTGCTTAATTTTGCTGAGGAAAGATACTCAGAATAGCAAACAGGTCAGACCACAGGCCAGCCGCCAATTTACTTGGTGGCTGACCTGGATCTAACCTGTTTGCATAAGCATGAGGTTGGTTCCAGCACTATAAGGGTTAAGAATGCATTGTTTAGTGTTGTAAATAACCACCTAGTACATATTTTGGAGACGGTACCCTGTGTTTTGTATATTCAATGATGAGCCAAGGGCCTCTTGCATTAACCTTTGCTGTTCATGTATCATCATCATTTCTGATGTAGACTGGTCCAGGGGTAAACGTATGGCAACAGAATCATCCCCATTTACAACATTAACAATGGCCCTTTGTCCCTCCTGTATCCCTGAAAGTTGATGATTAGAAGCAACAAAACCAGGGTTAACAGGCTGATTCAAAATGCGAGATGAATTGAGGCTGACAGCATTCTGGTTGAAGGTCTGGTTTCCAGCATTGTGTTGGGTCACCAATAAAGACTGAATATTAGACTGGGTTACTGTTTCCATTAGATCTTGATTGTTTGTGTTAATGATTCCTGCTGCAGTCATGCTCATGTTAACCGTGTCTTGCTGAATGGACTGGCAACCTGTTTCTGGCCTGTTATCACCGGTAGAGAGTTTTAATAAGGAGAAGATATTATTGTTATCTTGGCCTAGGGTGATTTCAACACCCTGGTCATCCTTGCCATTAGCTGGTAGAATGTTGATGGTTGGTAACATGTCAGGCGTCATGTGATGTTGGTTTTCCATGTGTTTATAAAAGTAACTTTCATCCAGAAATTTCTCCTTACAGATATGGCACTGAAGCCGTTTCTGATTGATATGAAACTGTTCATGTTCTTCCAGGGGCGCTCGCTCGCGGAATTTCTTCTTACAAAACCGGCACTGTAAAGTGGCATCAAAGTGGCACATTTTATGGCGTTCGAGGTTGTCTTTACGAGAAAACTTGCTGTCACATTGATCACACTGGAGCTTGTTGTTGGACACATGGGTAGATTCATGTCTACGGAGACTCTTTGCATGCTTGAATGTTTTCCCACAGTATCTGCAATAATATAAACCATCATGTCAACATAACTTTAAAACTTTTGAATCTTTTAACCTCAACACAGTTTCATGACAACTAATTTATATATATTTCAAACCTAAAAAGAAATAGATTTTAGCTTTCTCCTAAACCCTTTACCAAATGCCAAATGTTCGACTGTCCCAAATTGAAAGAGTTAGCAGACGAAAGAGTTAGCAGACGACATATCAAAATGTGATGAAATTGAAAAATAATCTGATAGGGCAGAAACCTTTGTTCAGAACAATTTCTCCTTTTCCCACTATGTTTTCCAGATTGGTCTGCAACAAAGCGGTTAAATGTCGTTATTGTTTGGTAATGGTTCAAGTTAGTCAATGGTCATGAGCTACAATATAGTGCTAGACTAAACAAAAAAGGATCATTAGAAAGAACATCCGAACCAACCATGATCATTGAGGGGAGTATCAAACTGCCCTAGCTCAAATATTCTTTTATTGATATTGTTAGCATTATCACTAGTGTTGTAATTCTTGTCTGTTTTAAAACTTTAATTGTTACAATCATCAGAAAACTATAATAAATATCTAAAAAAAAAGAAAAAAAAAGGAATCTACCTGCATGTCTGTGTTCGTTCAGTAGAATGGCTAAACATGTGTTCCTCTAACTGTGATTTCTTGCCGTATTTACCACCACAGATTTGACATTCAAATCGTTTATCTCCCAGATGGACAGTTCTATGGTGATGTAGTAGGGAGGTACTGTTGTTAAATTCTGCTCCACATGCTGAACAAAGATAAGGTTTGTGACCTGTCAAAAGTTAGAGAAAATAAATGGTATTATACAATCCTGAACCCTTATAGTGCTGGAACCAACCTCATGCTTATGCAACCAAGTTAGATCCAGGTCAGTCGTCAAGTAAATTGGCTGTTGGCCTGTGATCTAACCTGTTTGCTACTCTGAATATTTTTCCACATTAAAATTAAGCAGATGCTTAAGGTTTTTGAAAGCATGCAACACAAACCAGAAATAATGAATCACTGTTAACCAAATGAACTAAATCAATTATATCAATCATCATTTGTATGTTTGAACGTATATGTCAGTAATCAATATCTATGGCATATTTCACAAATGTCAGTAAATCAATATTTTACTGTAATGTGGTTAACATAACAGTAAATCAATCCCCATGTGTATGTACAGTCGTATCTATATGTCAATCATTATTTACATGACTGTTTATACATATATGTCTGTAAATCAACAGTTAGCTAAATATGCATATGTGTAAGTTAAACAATATTCACCTTTGTGTATGTACACACATGTCAATTAGTCATATCAGTTTTCATTGGTATAAATGAATGTTTACATTAGCCAGTCATTATTCACCTGTATGTATGTATATACCGATACGTGTCAATTGGTTAGTTTTTACTTGTATGTATGAATGAATGAATGACAGTCAGTCACTATTTACCTGTATGTATGTACGTATGTGTCACTTCGTCAGTTATTATGTGTATGAATGTATGTGTTAATCAGTCATTATTTACCTGTATGTATGTACATATGTATCAATTAGTCAGTTTTTACGTGTATGAATGAATGTGTCAGTCAGTCATTATTTACCTGTATGTATGTACATATGTATCAATTAGTCAGTTTTTACTAGTCATTATTTACCTGTATGTATGTACATATGTGTCTTCAGCTTGTACTTCATAGAAAAGCCCTGGCCACAAACCTCACAGGTGTGACGGTTAACATTCGAATGGATCAATAAATGGCGCTTCAGCTTCTTGTCACTTATCAGTCCTTTCCCACAGAAATGACAAATGAATGGCCGATCCCCTGAAACCAATCAAATATAGATAATAGAAATCTTAGAAAGGATGAACATGAAATTCATAGAACCATTAAAGACATGTTTAAAACATTTTGACAAAAGAAATTCTAACTAAAATGAGGAGGTTCTTCATCATTAAAGAGCTTTTGATGTTTTTTGAAACCCACGATAATTTAATGTTTTACCATTAAGAAACACAATAAGAATAATGGGTATTTTTAACCTCAAACTCATACAATTTTGGAATATTAACATTCAGGCTTTTTTAACTCTTAATGATTTAATATACCTATTTGTTTTACATTGATGTGAAGGAAGCTTGAAACTTGCTCAAAGTTACTCTTGTTGGCTGCTTTTTGTACACTAAACCAGTACTCGCGCTGATTTGTACGTTAGTCCCGGAGATTTTCACCTCGCCTAACGCAGATTCGAACCCTGTACACACAGTACAAGAGGCTGTCTCTCTACCTCTGAACCACTGATGCCTACAGAGATATAAAGAAATATTACAAAATTACTGTTTACAAGAATGAAAGAAAAAATACCTGTATGCATTCTCGCATGTATCACAGCCTTAGAGTGAGGGAGGACCTTCCCACACTCTTCACAAGCTACATCCACTTCAGGTTTGATTTCTCGGGGTTTTCTCCCTGGCCTCTTTTTCACAGTACCAGTCTCCTTCCCTTGCTGAGTCAATGATTTCCCAGATGCATGGGCAAGGAGTAGATGCCTGTCTCTATTATGTTCCCGCATAAATTTCATTTGACAGATCTCGCATTCAAACGTCATCTCCTCTGAATGTTTTTCCTGTTCATGACGCAGAAGACCTTTTGTGTATTGAAACTTACTCGGACAGAGACCACAACTTATATTCTTTTTGGGTTTGGATCGACTGTTCACCTTTCCAGTCATTGAACTGACTGGTATCAGCTTTCTGGGAATTGACATTTTCCTCTTTCTTGACTTTCTCTCTGGAAGACTTTGGTCACCGTCTTTAGACTGGGCTCTATTTGTCGATGAGGGTAAATGTGTATCGTTCTCCACGTCGTCTTTGTCACCAATTAAGGGTGCCATTTCCACTTTGTTGTGGTTTGTTGGCTGGACATCACTGTTTGTGATTTCTGTGTCGATGGTGTAAGTTTCATCCGTTACAACATTACCGGGTAACGGGTCTGTAACTATCTCTGTGCCCTTCCACGTGTTACCACCATCCTCCGTCTTCATGCGTAGCTTCGATACAAGTTTTACAACCTTGGGTTCCTTACTGGGACCAGAGACTCGGAGTCTACTGCCTCGTTTTGGTCTTGTCTGGGGCACAACAGCTTCACGATTCTCATCTTCAGCCATTCTCTTCTCAAGAACAGTCTCATTTTTAGATTTAGCACCTTTAACATCATTGTTTATAGGGTAATTAACCATGGTGTCCACTGCAGTATCTTTAATAGGATCTTCTAACGCAGTCTGAGTAAAGGCACATGCTGAATCATATTTTGGGAATGCTGTTTTCAGTATATGGTCATAATGGTAGGAACCTCCATGTCCGTGGTTTACTAAATGATCATGCAGCTTGCACATTTCTGTGAATGTTCTTATACAGCTACCACATTTATATTTACATTTCACATGTTTATGTCCTACTTCAGGCACTGTTTCTGGATCTTCAGGAGAATGTATGCACCATGTTGATTGCCTGGTTTTAGCTCTCTTTCGTGAAGGTTTAGTCTGGGTTAGGCTCTTAAACTCTTTACTATCTTTAGCAATTAGTCCAAGATTTTCTGAAAACAGTGTATTCTTTTCTTGCGACAATTTTTCCATCTCAATTAAGGTAGTCTCCTCATCCACATGAAATGGAGGGACATCAATTGTGTTAGTAAATATATCATTCATTCTCTTCTTGTTTTCTTCTTGTATTTCTTGAAGTAAATCACTGGCATCAGATGGATCCATGCCTACCCCCTTTGTTTCTAGGTTTCCAGTGACACCAAACTTTTCATACTGTTTGTCTGACGATTGGTTTGTAAGTAGTGTTTCCTCTACTTGATCAGATGAAATGGCATCTTTAACACCATCTTTTCCTAGCTTGGATACAGTGTCATCTTCAACATCTGAAGCTTGGCAGAGTTCTGCCAATTGATCCCTGTTCACAGGGTCTTTCACAAGCTCATTACTTCCACTTATATCTTCATACATTTGGATGGGCAGAGTACTTTCCGAGAATCCCACCGTGGTTTTATCATTGGTATGGTTGGTTTTTGCAGTGCTTGCTGTAAACATTGGTTGATGGACTGCTGGTGTTACAGACCCTATAGTTTGGTGAAGGTTGTTAAATGAGACACTAGAGGGCTCTGTCAGACAAACAGTCTCCAGTGGGCTTTTACAGAATCCTTCTTCCATCTCTCAAGGAAGCTTACATCAAGGGGGACAACTGTCAAGTAAAAGATTATAGTTACGAATTTACCACCTCCTAGCACAGCACATATTTGCAACAGATGACATGCGATATCCTTCGGTTAACCCTTAGAACGCTTGGTAATTTTCTAGAATATATTTTTGTGTGGTCTGCTTTCCAAAACCTTAAATCATTGCTTAATTTTGATGAGGAAAGATACT
Organism: Cerastoderma edule; assembly: GCA_947846245.1. Classification (NCBI taxonomy): domain Eukaryota; kingdom Metazoa; phylum Mollusca; class Bivalvia; order Cardiida; family Cardiidae; genus Cerastoderma; species Cerastoderma edule. The sequence goes on from OX401409.1 coordinate 38,212,457, forward strand.
CAGAGTAGCAAACAGGTTAGATCACAGGCCAGCTGCCAAGTATATTTGCAGCTGGCCTGCGATCCAACCTGTTTGCATAAGCAAGAAGTCGGTTCCAGCACTACAAGCGTTAAATATCTGCCCAATTTTGATGAGGAAAGATACTCAGACTGGCAAACAGGTTAGATCACAGGCCAGCCGCCAATTTACTTGGCAGCTGGCCTGTGATCAAACCTGTTTGCATAATCATGAAGTCGGTTCTAGCACTGTAAGGGTTGAAATGGGAAATGGTTGAAACTCCAAGTCTTTTTTTTGTCGGGTCAAAAACCAACAATGCAGGTTTTGTATAAGCATTATTTTGTCATTAGTTGTCTTTTGTTATATATAGTGTTTACAACTTTAAAATAAAAAGGAAAGGTGTGCCATCAAAAATGTTACATACATGTACAATGCTGATTTTGTACTACTAGTATATCCTTTCATGTAGAGTTAAAGTTCCAATTTGACATTCTATAAATGTATTACAAAGAATTTGACTTTCAAAGATTCCTTTTGCTGATGGTTTCTGCTCAGGTCCAACAGAGACATAGCTTATCTGTCTTAGGGTCCAAAAACCAAATCTAAAATTATTGACTGCCATCCGAGTGATTTTATAATGTTATATAATAGGGTCCCTTTAAAGGCATATCCCTAATTGAAAATTTAGTTAAAAAACATGCAGTTTTCCCAAAAATTCAAAGTTACACCAGCTTTTTACACCCAATTCAGCAATTTCATCAATACAATTTCCACAATAATAGCCGTCCAAGGTCTCTTCACAATTCAATGAAAAAAACCTGCATCAAAGATATAAAAGAGTCTTATGTATGAAACTAGCTTCTCACTGTATAAATTATCATTTTGACACACTTGAATGGATATGGCTCTTTGTAGAGGCATGTGTAAAGAATTTAAGACTGGTCCCCACAGGTTCAATCCCTGCTTGTTCATATTTATTTCTTTAGGATTTTTCTTATTCATTTATTTTACATACATTTATACAGAATTTACTTTCCATAACTATTAACTCTCAGAATGATGGGTATTTTTCCATTGTACCATATGCTTTCCAAAGCCTTAAATATCTGTTTAATTCAGATGAGGAGAAATACTTAGAGTAGCAAACAGATTAGATGATAGGCCAGCCACCAATTTACTTGGTGGGTTAAAAAGGTTATAAGGGTTAAAACCTCAATTGGTCTGACTTAATCTATACCTAGTTAAACATTTTTTTTTAAAATAGATTAGTAAAAATGGGTAGGTATAAAGAAGTAAAAGTGTGGGCTATGTTTTGTATTTCTTTGGTGTCTTGGGGTAAGACACTATTTTGCTACTAAGTTCCATAGCATTGGTTGGTTACCGAGGAAGTATGAATTGAAAAATAAATGATGAATTCATGCAAAAAAATGTTGAAATGACATACCTGAAGAAAAAACAAAAAAAGAAAAAACAATGATATTGCAATGGGCTTAAACCCACACAAATAAACCAATATTCAAATTACACATCTGTAATTAATGATTCTAAAAGCAAGCAAAGAGGACACACAGAAGAATTTCTCATTTTTTTCATGATAGTTTTGGTTTAACATGACAAATGGTATCCTTCTTTTTATTTCAATCACTGCAATTAAAACTATTGAGGCAATGCTAATCATTTAATGTAACTCCACATAACGAATTAAATAAAATACCCCACTTCGGGCCTGATTATATACGCTTCCTTTACACGTCATACAATTTACCTCCCTTTATTTTGATTTCCTTAACCAAACAACGAGTTAATTAAAGTTATAACATCATTTACAGTATTTGTTCGCAATAACTTACATCGTAAATTCAAAAATGACTGTCTGTAAAACAATAGAGCGATAGAGACTGTGACTGAAAGGTTATTCATTTGCACGACTCTCTTAAACCGTTCAACTGAATCGGGTTTTGAGGCCCTTGGGGTCGAACAAAAAACAAACCTTAGATTCCTTTCCTAGAACATCAAATTCATTTAATGCTTAGTTAGGATAGTAAAAAGGTGTTTGTAAAACTGTATTATGAAAATTACTTACTATAAAGTCTTTTCAAGCGATTTTTTCGGCTCAAACAAACAACATTAGTGATCGTAGTGAAGTCGACCTAGTTATGATCCAATGGAGGGCCTGAATTCAAGAGAGGTAACCGTTTACTCGAGAGGCGGAAATATAGAGGCTCTCCAGGGGTTGTCTATTAAATATCTGTCATGACAGTCTTCGAGCAGACGACTTCTTGATATAATGTTTTAAAGCCACCATTTGCCATTTTACGTTGTCTGAAACCCATAACCAAACAATAACGACATTTAACGACTCTGTTGCTGATTACTTTGGAAAACATTGTGGGAATGGAAGAAATTGTTCGTGATGAGCAATTTCTCCTTTTCCCACAAAGTGTTTCACCCTATCAAAAGATTATTTTCTAAGTTCATCACAGTTGGAAATGCAAGCTCTTTCAATTCGGGACAGTCGGAAATATGGTGTTTGATAAATGATTAGGACGGAAATGTTTAATTGAACTAGAGTCCGAACATGTTTAAATAACGATATATCTACATGAATGCACTTTTGAAACAAACTGTTACGACGATAATGTCGCTAATCTATATATATTTGTAACATTAGGTCCCTTACTCGAAAACCACAAACGGTTACCACAGTGGATAATTATATTTTTGTATGATATGTTTTTCTTTCGATCAACATTGTTCCTGTTATTTTTGCTCATTTTATTTGATGAAGAAATCAGCTTACCCACAATTTAATGTTCGGTCCATTTATTTAAATTTGTCAATTTCACAATTTATTGTAAAACCAGTTCTTACGACTTAGATGAATGACTTTCTATCCTTCATCCTGGAAAACACAATCAGTACTTGCGTCAAATATGGATTAATGAATGGCTAAAAAGTGGATCCCGCTACGCACGGGATTTGAACTAATGACCCTCGTGTCGCGAGACCGACCTTCAATCCACAAGCACCTGGACATGCTTATACGGCTAACCAAAATAATTCGATGTGAAGTTTTTCATTTTCTGATAGGGCGATCTAACGGAGATATTGCCTGGTGCAAAAATTCCTCAATATTTCCCGATCGCGTCAAATTAGTCTCACTAGACCATCGGCATTCTGTTAGTCAGCCCGGGGTCTATATAATGCAATATCGGTGGTACAAGGTACTGATCTAGAAACGCATTTTCCAGGCTGCTGATATCGTTTTTACTTAAGATACTTTTCCATAACGACCAGTCCGTTAACCCTTTACCAAACAATAACGACATTTGACCAGTTTATTGCAGACGTCTCTGAAAAACATTGTGGGAAAAGGAAAATTGCTCATTACGAGCAATTTCTCCTTTTCCCACAATGTCTTCTGTCCTGTCAAAATATCATTTTTTAATTTCATAACATTTTGAATTGTCGTCTGCAAAATCTTTCAATTTGGGACAGTCGAAAATTTGGCGTTTGGTAAAGGGTTAAAAGAGGCAATTATAACCCGGTCACCACATCAGAATCTCGCCGTCTTCCCCCCATTGTGGTGACCGTGGGGTTGTGGGCCCATATGGGGGCATGATTAAATTTAGTGGTAAATGTGACTATACCGAAGATACCATATAAAATAGTATTTCATTTCTGTCAGCATGATCAGACGATGCAATGTATAATGACGTCAAACTGAAATTAACCGAGACGTCCGGGCCATGGACGGTAGCTGGTTGGATGTAAGTAAGTTAGTAATCTTCTGATAGGGCACAAAACATTGTGGGGAAATGAGAATTTGATCGTAGCAATTTCTCCTTTTCCCAAAATGTTTTCCAGAGTCGTCTGCAACAAACTGGTCATTTGTCGTTATTGTTTGGTAATGGGTTAAGGGGTATACGCACGGACGAGGACCCCAGGCTTCATTGTTTACTAACTACTAGTAGTAATATCAGAGATACAGCCACATTTCATTGGATCAAAACCAGTACTGCACTTTTGTCTGGAACTAATTTGTAAGTAGCAGAGATGTCCTCATTAACTAGGGAACCATGGGATTACCACGTTCTAGCGCGACACAGACTCCAAAACCTTCGACTCAAAGTGCGGACACTTTATATCTACGCCTGTTAACTTCCATTGATCATGTTCTTGATTAACCATTATATAATCATCATATCACTTTTGTCGGGGGGGGGGGAGGGGGGCGGGGTTCTGTAAGAGCATAAACTGAACTTCAGGGCAAGGTAATAACGATAGATAGATAGATAATTTCATTGACTTGATCTTCAGTTCTTCGTCACATAACATGATAACCATTATAAACAAATCGAATATTGTTTTATTAACCAGTTCGTGACTCACATATACATATAAACAAACACTTACTAAACACCCACATCTACATGTCTGTGCGCACAAACACACCTTCGCATTCGTAGCCTCATACAAGCGCACGCATACTCATTCAACTAAATAATGAAAAAATATAAAGAGATACAAAATATACTATTCATATATACTATCAAATTCCAATTAAGTTTGATATCACTAATATCAGTTAAAGTATAAAGAAAAAAAAACATAATATAAAACTATTCGGGACTATTCATATAGAGGGTCAAGTCCACTTCTATCCGACAGAACAAAAAGTTAATTCAATCGTTATGACTGATTTTAAATGAATTTCTCTAGAAGAATTTCTAATGACAATGTTTCTTTCAAATTAACACAATATCACCCAACATCGTTTTGCGTCTTGCAATAGACGACTTTAAAAGGAGCACACGGTTATCAGATAGTTTTTGTCAAATACCCAGATATTAGGTCGTTGTTTATGTGAAGTCAGCAGACGACATTGAGGAACCATTGTTATCGAAACGTTTGCTCGATGAAATTAATTTCTCTTTAGAATGGTCAATTGCGAAACCAAAATTTAAGCGATAATTTCCTCAAAAAAATCTGCTTAAATCAAAATGAGATTCCGTTCAGATTACAATGTATCAATCTATATCTTAAGACAATAAAGTTAATTTCAGTAACAGTCCTTTTCCCACAATGTTTACTGTCCCATCACATTTGAAATGTCGGCTGCAAGCTCTTTCAATTTGGGACAGTAGAATATTTGGCGTTTGGTAAAGGGTTAAATTCGGCATTGGAAACGTTCTAACGAAATTATGTACAGATGACCCCCACGTCTTCTGTGTGACCACAGTTATGGCTCGGATTGTATCTACACGAGAATATGCTACTTTCTCCACCCGAGCACGCCACGTCGTCCATTAGAATCAAGCCTTTACCGGCCCCGAAGAACGCAGTCTGTTTCTGTGTCCCCTTCGTGTACCCGAACATCCGACAAACGACCGTCGCGTCGACGTTACTGAACGAGTCATCACAGACTGTGCCCCAGGATCCGGCACGATAGACCTCTAGTCGCCCTTGAATACCTCCGCCGGAGAATCGTGCATTCGCGAGTCGAACCTCCTCATTCTGTACGAGCGTGGAAGATGGCGGTAGAAGACCGACAGGTATAGTTTTATAGAAGCAGCCATCGTCCCGACACGTTGGTGGTTCCCGTGATGCGGCCATGACCGCCTCATTTAGGACGCCCGTCATTTGTAGGGTCTCCATTATAGCCATTGATAGACTCACGTTTTCCTGCTTGTTTGATGGTAGGGCGAGGGAAGTGTTGATAACTTCTAACATTTCTGTAACGACATCTACTTTTCTAGCAATGTCTTGTGTAATATTAGAATCATTTCCTCCGCTTGACCCTGACATGGCTTGAATGGTGTTGCTGAGGTTGGTATACACACGGGCGTTGAATTGTTCCAGTTCTGATAGCTTTTCTACGATCGATATACTTGCTGACGTGTTGCTCAGTTCTTCAACTGATTTCGAGAGTTCAGATAGATCATGTATTTGCCTTCCAGTAAAATTCGCACAATACTCAAAACTTTTGGTGAAGGAGCTGTCGAGTTCGCGTTGGAACAAAGTCGATTGCCTCCCGATAACGGCGGAGATGTCATTGAAAGTTTGTTCGTAGTCAGATGCATGTTGCGACATGAACTGGGTAATAGACGCATTTATGTTTTGTTGGGTTTCCTGTAATACTCTCGGTAAATCCAACACTAGACCGATTCTTCTGTTTAGTTCGAGCAACGACGTGTCCGTAGCAAAGGTCAGATGGTCAGAAATATTCCACACAGAGCGTTGAATAGTATCAAACTGTCGTAGAATTTGCTCTGTATTGTCGATAACCGACTCTAACACACCCTTGTTACTCTCGGTGACATGTTTTACGGATTCTGACGTTGTTTCGATAGCTCTAAGTGTTTCCAAAGCGTGTTCTTGGGTGGTTGAATTGAGTTTGGAATCGTTTTCAAACATGTTTATTTTAATACTGATCCCATCCAAGTCTCTTTCAATTCGTTCAAATCTAGCAAAACCAGACTCTATTTTCCAAGTAATACTGTCTAAATTGTTTAATGTTTCCACTTGTTTGGACAGTGTACTGTTGGACATCTTTTCGACCTTATCTGTGATAATTTTGAATTGTTCCCCGTTTAATATTACCGAAGCATTTAATTCTCCAAGAGTGTCTATAACTGTGCCATTTACAATAGACGATACTGCAGCGATAGAGTCTTTGGTTAGCCTTAGTTGACCTCCAATGTTCCATAGCCTGTTTTCTATCGATGTCATTGAAGTCCACAGGTCTCCCAGAAGGTTATTGGCCCCTTCAAGATCCGATTCATTCAGACTTTTGTGCTTTTCTAGGGCAGGGGCTCTTGATGCGATTACATCATTGTCGATTTGATCCAATTTCTTTTCGAACACTTCAAGCGTACCAGAAATGGAAGCTGTTTTCTGGGTTAGACTGTCTAATTTGTTATTCTGGCTGGATACAAACTGTGCAAAAGCTTGTTTCTCGGTTTCTGCTCCGTTTAAGATTTCTTCCATCTTAACAGTTAACGTTTGTACCGACGCATCTAAGACCTCCAGATGTGTGACTAGGTTTAGAAAGCTTATCCGCTCTATATTCGTTAAGTTGTTCCCGTCGTGAAGGCCCACGTGGGATAGTACATGATGTTTGTTGTCCGAATCGGTGGATGAGCCCTGCATCAGAACGCATTCCTAGATTGAAAATGAATAAAAAATAAAACCGATAAATGCATGAATTCCCATAATGCGGCAGCACTTATAAACGATACAATGATGTACCGAAATGCAAGATGTAATAGTTTACCAATCTAGTCTGAATCTGAGCTATCCACACCTAACAAGATCTCAAGAACCAACCCTACGAGCGATCCTTCTTCTGACTGATAGGACGTTTAAGGCGTTTACTTTTGTTTATTTTAAAGACTAAGAAAACAGAGAACATTGCAGCTCGACGCAATGATGAAGGTATCACATTCGGATGGTAAATCAATGTCTAAGTCACACACTAGTCGGTTGATTCAATATTATCAAATATGACTTGACACAATACCCCTTTTTTATGATTGATCTGTATATTTTCTTTTAATCAAATCTATATCAATAATTTCGCATGATGGAAATATGGAAAAGAACTGCACAGTGAATCGTTTTCAAAACTCACATGATGATGGTATTTACCAATACCACCACTTACCTATTTATAATTCAATTTCAGATATAATTGTTTGAAAAAATAACCGTTTAGACTTTAAACTCGTTAGTAAATCTGCAACATACATCACCGTTTGACTCTACAGATCTGCAATGTCATCTTATCCGTAGAAGACATTTAAAAGAAATTAATAAAAATATTAAATCCTTCTCAAACTGTGGGATAGTCCTTTTACTGTACATCCCCTTAAATCATAATACTCGAGTAAATAATTTCTTTACCTTTTGGATGGATATGCTAAAGTAAAGATTAACGACAATCCCGGCCACGATCAGAAATGACAAGCAGAGCAGTCCGACCACCGCCGCTTTCTTGACTCGAACCCCGGACTCCGGCTCTGCTGGTACCGGTATCGGGCCCGTATTACCACCATCCCGATAAAATTTGTTATCGAACTCTGTCGTCGTCATCGTGTAGTCTAACGTCATCGAATACCACTCTTGTTATGAGCAATTTATGATCGAGTGCTTTATACTTATGTACCTATTGTTTCTTCTTAACCCTTTCCAAAACAAGACATTTTCGACTGTCCCAAATTGAAAGGGTTTTTAACTTTCCCCTAAACCCTGTACCAAACGCCATATTTACGACTGTCTCTAATTGAAAGAGTTTGCAGACCACATTTGAAAATCGATGAAATTGGAAAGTAGTCTTCTGATAGGAAAGAAAACATTGTGGAAAAATGAGACATTGCTCGTCACGAGCAATTTCTCCTCTTCCCACAATGTTTTCCAGAGTTGTCTGCAACAAAGTGGTCAAATGTCGTGATTGTTTGGTAATGGGTTAACCCGTCGTGTTAAAGGCTTTACATGTATGTTCCTAAGTCGGGTGGTCCCAGCTGTAACATTGTATGAAACATGTACGTCTGGATCATTCGGACTAATACATAATCAAGACTACTATGACAAAATAAGGGATTGTATGGTTGCCTGGACCGAACCTTTTCTCGATATTTCGTGCGCAACTTAACGTAAACTAGTTTATAAGTTACCACTGCTTTTCGTTTGTTTGATAGTTGGATAATTTGTCGAATTGTTTCCCGAAAAAAAATCCGGAAATACTTATGGTGTATATGTGCAAAATAATGGGAAAAGCGTCAAATAACAATACTCAATAAGTACTTAGGCCCGCCCATCTATCTAAACGTACGTAATTCCTGGGAAACGGATCGTTTTGCATTCCCTGTTATTCGCAATGATTTCATGTTATTCACAATACACGTTAACGCCCATCTATCTAAATGTTCGGGTTTGTCACGGGAAAATTCATCGTTTCTCATTCCCTTTTAGTCGCAATGTCATCAGGTATTTTCTTTTGTTTCAACCCGAGCGAGCGCAGAGGTCGGTCCAGGCAAACAAATGAAAAACGCACAGCCACTCGCCGGTTTTTCTGTCTATAGGTTTTGTTTGTTTCAGTGTTACCCCTATTGAAAGGGCCAGCCAGATTGGCTTGTGAGACACTGTTCACTGATTATACCAAGTGCCTTCAAACTTCTATCACTATACCCGAGGCCAAGAGGATATAAGTCGGTAACAATTAAATGTGACTAGCTCGCGGCTTACGAACCGGCCATTTCGGAACAAGTCCCACGAGAATAATTCTCCGGACAAACGTCTCCCGTGGGGCTCGAGCCTTCGACATCTCCGTCCCGAGGCAGACGCCTTAAGTTACCACTTGGCCACGGTGATGTCTATATGTATATCAACGTGTTCTTGATGCCATTGCCTAGGTTCCTCGATTTTCATTAACGTTCTACACACGTTATATAACTCCCAATGCGGAAAAGATTCGTCCCGAGTCTTGGCATATGGGAAACATACACATAGACAAGACCAATCTTAACACATCGGGTTTATCCAATGAAGACGATGTATTTCTCAGCTCACGGAAAAACTCGAGTAGTTCCGATTGAGGCAAGGCAAACGATGGCTTCATCCGACCGTTGACATGAATGTAAAGAACCCAGCAAAGAGATCCCTTAAAGACACGTATCAAAGCAGTTACAAGAAACCACTGTCAGACACAGATTGTTTGTGTTATTCTATACCGTACGTTCTATATAACAAGTAGGTCTATATTGGTTTAGTCTTCTTTTATTCTCTACTGCAGGCTGAGCCTATGCTGCGGTAGACAAGTAGATTCTTGAAAAGGTTTTCGAGAAGTATATAAACTCATCAAAGCTTTTTGAAAAATAATGTTAACCCATTACCAAACAATAACGACGTTTAACCACTTTGTTGCAGACGATTCTGGAAAAAAATGTGGGAAAAGGCAAAATTTCTCGTAACGATCAATTTTTCCTTTTTCCCACAATGTTTTCTCCACTATCAGAAGAGTACTTTCCAATTTTATCACATTTTGAAATGTCGTCTTCAATTCAAAAAATTTGGAGTTTGGTAAAGGGTTAAACAGATACTGATGTAGAGAGCTTATTTAGATGGAACCGTCATGGATGTGTTTGTGTATGGCGTTACAAGAATCGCCAACTCTATATCGTAACTACTCGGGTATTGCCGTGACATGAGAAATACATCTCGTATGTATGAGTAGGGTTATTTTGTTTTAGATATCCCGGCTAATACTAGTAACACATTTCCTAAGAGCCTCCACGTTGCGTAGTTCAATGTATATGGAAGTACTGAGCATCATTTAGAACCATTAGATTTGGATTGTAATTCGTACGTAATAGTGAAATGACAAGTTGGGATAAAAAAATTCCTTCATATAATTAGATGACTGTTTAAATATTGCATTCGACATTGTGATTTGATAAAGAAAGAGGGCCTATAACGAACGAAGTCTTGCATTAAGAAATATTGCGGTTTGCATATTATTTCAGATCTGTTGTCATTGGATAAATCCTATGAGTTCTGATTGTACACCCGTGTCGCTAGTTGGAATACCACTTGACCCCTTCTGACACTCGGTCGAATGATTCACATAAGAATATGTTTCATACATAAGTCTCACAAATCGCCAACGCCTTTTTCAACTCTGACAACATAATACAATGAGAGTAAACGACAAGCATTTCCTGTAAGGAATCACATTTCATAGTTTTGTTGAATAGATTAAAAGAATATCAATAGATATCTTGTTAATTAAAGCGATTTTCTTTCTATAATTAAACGGATTACAGCACACCACTGTAAAACGACAGGATGTAACGTTATCTTCTAGAACCTTTAAAAAATGAAAAAGTAATTAATCAATGTCTATAGTAGCCTTAAAGATAGACGGTGAGGGTTGTGAAGAAGCGAAATATCCGCTAGAAAACGTACGCTAGTTTTTGTATCTTACTTTAATTGATGTCCATAACTTACGTCTACAACAAATTGGTTTGAAGATAATGTTCGTTTTTTATGATTATCCCCCGTAAATCGACGGTTCGTGTACGGAGGATTTGTTCCGTATCTAGGACAATACGAAAGTCCAAATATTATTCGACAAGCCTAAAGCGCATGTGATGATAATAGCCCATCGGAAACCCACTTCAGATCTATTATACAAGGACTTGAAACAATTACTATTGTAAAAAGTTTGTAATATAGACCGTATCATGATAGAAGGTACCATCAGTCGAAAAAGACAGCACTCAAGATCATTTCGGGATAACGACAAAAGCAACACTTCGTTTTGTTATTTGATATCAGTCTAACGCTGGTACTTCACACGTAGTATAAAAGGTATTTCACCATGCCACGGCTTGGATGCTAGTGCGTTCCCCAAAAATGGTCTTATGACATATATAATCGACATATAATCATTCATTTTGAGTTTGGGTCAAGTGATATGGGGCCCATGTTAAATTTTCTCCACTCCACGAACAAGCGTACTTGAACTCTTCACATGGCCGCTCGATCTTTGGGCAGAAAAGATTTAGAAAACAGGACACACAACAGATATACATAACCAATTATACAAATCAGTGGTCCAGGAAGAACGTCAGCCTATCCGATGTTAAGATTCCCGCGAGTAGCGAGTTCCACTTTGTGACCTATCAATCCACGGTTTGACGTGAGTACTGGTTATGTATATCAAGAAAGCATAATCGAGAGTGATTAGTATAACGGTAAGAAATTGTAAAAAACAATCGAAGAATAAAAGATACAATGGAAGTATGAACAAAGATATCGCGGCAGGAGAAATGAACAAAAAAAAAAGAAAAGAAAATGCGATATAAATTATGCGTAAATATAGCAAATAACACACTTAATCGAAAATGCATTTTAAACTTAGACATACGTGGGTCATGCAGTTGAACTCAATTAGTATATTTGTTTAGTTGACAGTTAAGATATTTAGGCTGTTTTTCCAGTCTTTTATTTCACTGCAAAATCTCCATGATCATTCAAAAGTAGATTATCTGTGTTGTGTGTAAGATGCTCTGATAGTGGAAATATGACTGAAAACTGATGAAAACATAGTTCATTTCAATACCTGAAGCCATTGAGGTCGGCACACAGTCAGACGATCTAGAGAAAAATATACTCAGGATCTATTCATTTCACAAAGTCATTATGCTGTAAAATTAATTTGAAAAGAAATCAGTCTTAAATCCTTCTAATATTACATGCAAACGCCAGTACAAAGAGATTCGTTCAGAACAAAAATATAACAAGACCAAATAGTTGAGGATATGAGTATTTATTCATATAAAGATAAAGTATTTATTAAATGAAATACATGTAACAATATACATAGGAAAAGCCAACAACCCTAAAGCAATATAAATGCAAAGAGCAACTATGAGAGTGAAACTAGAAAGAAACAAAAATAGAACCTATAAGTTGTGAGTAGATATAGTACAAAAGTAAACATCTGAAGTTTGGGTTCAGATCATAGCTATTCATTACAGAGAATATTCCTTTAACCCATTATCAAACAATTACGACATTTAACCGATATGTTGCAGACCACTCTTGAAAACATTGTGGGAAAAGGAGAAATGAAATTTCTCCTTTTTCTTTTCCCGCAATGTTTTCTGCTTTATCAGAAGATTATTTTTCAATTTCATCACATTTTGAAATGTCGTCTGCAAACTCTTTCAATTTGGGACAGTAAAAAATTTGGCGTTTGGTAAAGGGTTAAGACAACCCTGAGCAGCCATTATTGTCTAGTAGTGTTTCTTTTCTTCATCTGATTGCTTGGACAGACATTAAAATACATGCTTACATCTAACAACAATCATTTTGTCACAATACTGTACATCAACTTTGATTACAAATACCTTGTATATCCATAATGTTATAATCCTCTTGTATGTATAAAGGGTTTACCAGCAATAACTAAAAAGGCCTGCATGTACTGGTATATATAAACCCATAACACCTATAAGAACCCATAAATGTGTTAAGAAATATTAATAGTCTTTTTTTTTATTCATTACACATATGGTGAATACATGACAAGCATATGTTACAATACAGGACTTTTCCGCAGAGAAATTCTATATACCTAATTCTTACAATCTACTGTGTTAAACTGCTGCATATTGTGGGTTTACAAGTAAGACAATATTAAGTCAGTTACAGAAGTGAAGCGCTATTCATTGTCTTACATTTCTCCCTTATTATAATATAAGCTTAATTTCTATGGAAAGTTAATAACTGGCAATTGAAAGCTGATAGCTGCAAAAAAGAACAACATAGCTTACACTTTCTAAAAGCAGATGCAAGTATTAGATATTTTCAATGATTTCTTTTTAATTTCTTGTCTTTTAACACCATTACACATTGCTTTGTACCACAAAACAATTGCATTAATGAATTTGTTCGCTCTGTACATCAAAGAATTACTTGAAAGTTCGCTAATAATAACCAAATTTGCTTCCGAAAGAAATCCGATTTTTTATTTAGTTAACACAAAGCTCTTTTATATCAATGGCATGTATATTTCTTTCTAGATGATTTTACAATATCATATCCTAGTGACCCTACATAAAAAGAAAACAAGTTCATCAATAAATGAACTCAAATATCGTTAACACATAAAAAATAACACAAAACAGCAAGACAGAGACAAACATGAAGGTAAAATGTGAAATGTGATAGTGTTTTTAAGCTAAGTGAATATCATGTACAATTTCAATAAAACTTTTTGTCTCCATCTTACTATTGCACAGCTAGTCATTTTAGAAATTCTAACATATGAATATTTTTATAATATTTTGAAACCAAAAAACCAGTCATTAACCCATTACCAAACCAAAACAACATTTAACCACTTTGTTGCAGACAACTCTGGAAAACATTGTGGGAAAAGGTTGACTTCCTTTTCCAACAATGTTTTCTGCCCCTTCGGAAGATTATTTTCCAAGCTCATCAAATTTTGAAATGTTTTCTGCAAACTCTTTCAATTTGGGACAGTCTAAAATTGGGATTTGGTAAAGGGTTAAAACTTCTTGAACTTTACAGAACAATCCTTTTTAAATAAGAAATTGCTTAAAAAAGAAAATTTCTTCATCTGCCACTATATTTTAGTAATATCGGCATATATCAAACAAAAAGCTTCCTACACTTTTGTTATTCAAAATGTTTTCTAAATTACCATCAGCAGACCTATAATGGCTTTGAATTTGTAGCAAAATTCATTGGCTTTATATAATGTGATATTTCTGACAATCAATAACATGATGAGATATTGTTAAAAGTATTCTATATACAAAACAAGGTTCATACATTAAATCATTCTAAATGTATATCAAATATCATTGCTCTTATCAGTAAACTAAAGTCATGACACAATATATCCAAAAGCAAATGTGCATATATCAAAAGGCAGTTTGTGTTTTCTAAAATGATGTTATTCTTTTGTAATAAAAAGATGTTTTCCATTTCACAAAAGTCATTTCGATTGTAATTCCGATTGATGAATTTATTTTTGCTCAACATGAGCCTTGTTGACTTCTGTAAGACACAATTTGTGGGTTCAATGCAAGACTATAGTAAGTGCTTTACAAACATGCAGCACTTACTGTAGTCTTGCATTGAACCCTCAATATTTTGTCCTATCTTTACTCCATTCTGATGTCTATTCTGGCCTGTAGGAGTGGGTGAGTTTGTCCTTCTACAGTGTTGTCATGTTTACACATCGGATTGCCTCTTCTTCATCTCCTCATTTGGGCACAGATCATACCTAAAAAGCAACAACATATTAGTCAGCACAACAGCTTTACACAGTGGAACAAAAGGATTGATATTGCAGCTTATTGCCAATTTTTTTATATGGGTCATTGTTTTCATTAAGAATTGATTGTTGCTGCAAACCATCAATTAAAATCCCATGTGAATCTGTTACTTCATGCCCAGTCATAAAGTCGATAAAAGATGGTTGTCTGGCTGAATCTGATAGATCTGAACCTGGATCTGTTATTTCATGTTACTTCGTATCTTAATGAAAACCTGTGAGTCTTACAACACACCAATATTATTTCAGTTATGTCGGGTGCCCAACTCTTTATAATTGAAGCAGACCCTATACTTAATCACCTATGAGGAAGGTTTAAGTCAGGTAGAACCATTGGCAATCAGTAAGTCAGTAGGGAGACTACCTCTCATGAAAATCAAAATGCCGTCATCGGGATTTTAACCCACAGAAGTAGATGCCATGTGATTTCAAGTTCTGAACCGTAACCACTAGGCCATTTCTAATCGTTACGAGCAATTTCTCCTTGCCCACAGTGTTTTCCAGAGTCATCTGCAACAAAGTGGTAATAAAATATCGTTATTGTTTGGTAATAGGTTAAAAGCGATAGAAACTCACCATTCCGTGACAGCGTTGGCTGTATCTATCTGAGACAGATCAATCACCACCTCTCCCAGGACCTTCTGACTTGATGAGAACATTGATGTGTCATTCTTAACAGTCAACTCAAGGGTCTTTGTGGCCAGCTCTTGGGGAGTTATGTTAAACTCAATCCTGAAATCAGTTTATATTGTTTATATTGTTATATGGGTTTTACGTTATAACAACAGTATTTCAGTTATGTTGTGATGCCTGACTCTTTATGATGGAAGAAGACTCAATACACAATTGCCGATAAGGGCTGGTCAAGCCTGGTAGAACCATTACATGGGTAAAAGTTGAAGAATTTCAAAAACCTGAATATTGTAGTTCCTTATCCTGAAAAGGCATGTTTGCTATATCTTTATATAGGGACAAAAAGTCTAAAAAACCTGAAATTCAGGAATAATCCTGAACACTTTCACCCATGCCATTAGCATTCTGTGAGTCAGACCAGACTATATACATGTACATGTATTAAAGGGAGAATACTACAATATTCTCTATCTAGTTTAAAACATTGCTTGCTGAAAGATGACTTAGCGTGTATGTAATTAGAAGCTGTTCATTAACAACTAGTGTTTAACAAAATTGTTACAACTCGTTTATCAAAGAAACAGAAAAGCTTTCTTACGTTTCGTCAAAGACAGGGTTGAGATTATTGTTAACAATCTTTGTCTTCTTCTTGGATCCATAAACCTTTTCTGGCATCAAGAAAGCCTTCACATATGGATCAGAAAAGTTATCTTTGTCACATGCCAGTAAAGACCTGGAAAATAAAACAGGCATAGAGGAAATAGAAGACAAATATGATATTGTGGGCAACATTGAAGCAATGGTAGAGTGTCAGCCTCTTGTACTGAGGGTCTACTGTTTGATACCCATTGGGAAAGGTGAAAAATGCTGTGACTAACCAATAAATCATCGTGAGTACTGGTTTATTATCCAGGAAGCAAGCATGGAAACTAAATATTCCTGTTACTTATATGCCGAAAAGCTCTGCAAAGTACTTATCCAGATTAAGATATGGTCCAGGGAAATACTCAATTAAATCAATAGGGTTCATGCATAGATACATATTGGTGATAACAATGAATTTGTTCAATAAAAATTCTTAAAATGTTTAGAGAGATTTTATCTGAGGGTTCTTATCTCTAAAATTCTTTTGACTGTTGATGATATTTCATAACCTGGTACAGACCTGCTATTCTGGGTGTACAGTCTGGTCAAAAATTATTTTTCTAGGCCAATTTCAAAGGTCTTTCATGCCAATTACTCAGATTGTTTTTCCCAAATATCTTCAATCTGCAAGGTATGCTATCTTTACATCCGGAATTTATGGCGATAATCAATCAGTAAAGTAGAGTCTGAACTGCTCAATGATTTCTACTCAATGAAGTTGTTATTGTAGACTTATCGTAAATAAGGGCCTTAGAATTATCAGGGCCTACCTTATTTGGACGAAAATAATAAAGGAATGACCATCACGGCTCCTAAAAGATGGAAATCAGGCTCATGCCAGAAAAATAGCAGGCCTGAGCAGATAATACAAAAGATTTAATGTCTAGCATGACTTCATCAACTTCCCTTAAAATGCTGTACCACCTCAACTTTCATGCAACAAACAATAAATATAATTTACTTACACGCATTTGTGAATTACAAGGACAAGTTTCCCACGTTGCATGCTGTATCGAAGGGTAATCTGTATCCTTCCAAGTCTGTTTGCTCCAAGGGTACTGTCAGTGCTGGTAGGAGAGAACAAGAAATTAATTATCATAAAAGTCTGAGTAGCTCAAACCAAACATTTCCAGGCTCAGTGGAAGCAATTGGAAAATACAGTAAGATCTAACTTTACCATAGGAACTTAGGAACTTATGTATCTTTCATTTTGATATTCTTACACCTTTAACGTCTTATTTCAATATAAACTAATCATTCAGACCAATGAAAACTGGATTAATAAAAAGCAGTTTAAGTTTATACCTTTTCCTTAAAATTGTTTTACGGCATTCACCTAGTCACCACAGAGGTACAAAAAGGAGATAATCAACATTGAAAATTCCATTTATCTAAATACCTTCTTTAAATACAAGGTGTAGAAACTAATCATTTTAATAATATCAAGACTGTTATTTTCAAACTAACCTGGAAGTTGATTTTCGCTGTCTAACTTGAGATTCTTGACCACTTGTCTTTGCTCTGGGTATAACCTGGCTAGGTACCTCTGATTTAACTGCAGTAGTTGGACCTGGATGAATAGTGTCTACAGCTGTTGGGGTCAAAGGTGCTGTAGTTACAGCAGGCTTGTTCGCTTCAGTTGTTGCTTCATCAATATTTGTTTCCTTTGCATCTGGATTAACTTGCTTGGTCATGAGGTTATCAGTCTGCTCCTGCCAGTCTTCACTCCTTTCATTGGTCAAAACCTAGACACAATCAAATTATTTCATTGGTTAGAACCTAGAGACAATCAAAACATTTTCATTGGTCAGAACCTAGGCACAATCAAATGACTTCATTGGATAGAACCTAGGCACGGTTAAAATACATTTACAATACTCTTGTTTCAAGGTCAAAACCCAGAAGTAAAAGAAAGGAACAAATGATTTATTTAAAAAAGATTTATAACAAATGAAAGTACAAAACATGGTATATTATTCTGGGCAGAGGGTATAACTCTCCCAAAACCGAAACAATCACAGTACATGATGACTATTGTTATCTAAAAACTTGAATTGAAGAACATTAAAATTGCTAGTGAAAAGAAGGAAAAAAGTCTGTAAACTACAATACAAAATTAACAAAGGGCTATACCTTCACTTTAAAGGATTATATCACAAAATCCAAATGATATTCAAGGATATTGATGGCTAGCATTATGATAGCCTTTGGTCTTAATCTCCCGAGAAAATGTGGGGGGATATGGGAAAGTCAATAGCCATATTCAAGTGAAAATTGTTGAGTCAAAAATACAACAACATGCATTATGAAACTTGACTGCAATATCATGCAATAGTTTGGTCCAAATCTTTTAACCCTTTACCAAACGCCAAATTTTCGACTGTCCCAAATTGAAAGAGTTTGCAGACTACATTTCAAAATGTGACGAAATTGGAAAACAACCTTCTGGTAGGGTAGAAAACATTATGGGAAAAGGTAAAATTGCTCATCACAAGCAATTTCTCCTTTTCCCACAATGTTTTCCAGTGTCGTCTGCAACAAGATGGTCAAATTGCGTTTTTGTTTGGTCATGGGCTAAGTACTGATGGTAGAAATGTATTTCAAACTTATATGCCCTCCACAATGCCCCAATCTCTGCATTACAACTGGAAGACATGGGTATCAACTTGTCAACTTACCCTTAAAGCCAACCTCATCTGTATTTGTGCATTGCCGTCAGATTTCTTCAGATAATGTGATTGGTCGACAACTAATTCAGGGGCAGCAAGCAGGTTCTTCAATGGATAGGAAAGTTCTCCCATGATCTGGCCGGTCTTCTTGTCCATCACCTGCACATAATAAACACATACACTTGTAATAAGTTAAAAATCAATACCTGCATTGAAATCTACCCTATGTTACATGATATCATTCCCCTTTATAGTGACTGTGTACAATAAATGAATGAATGAATGAATGGATGGATGGATGAATGAATGAATGAATGAATGAATGAATGAATGAATGAATGAATGAATGAATGAATGAATGAATGAACAGTGTTAAAGGCGCATCAACAGCTAAGGTCATTTAACACACATTATGGACTGTGTGCAACACAGATAAAAACATAGAACAATAACATTAGAGATTTATAAGGAAATTATCTGAAATTACCAAACAGAGCATTAGCTCAATATACATGTATAGATACATCTACTACTTCAGTCCTCCACAGATACAAAACGATTATTCCCATAAAATACAATTATCACTTAAGATGAAAATTCAAATATGGGGGAAAACAGATTCAACGGATCGAAGTTCTACAATATTTTTATACTGACTTGTTTCTTAAATCTCTTACCTTAAGGTCTAGAACTTGGAAGTTGGGGTCATTCACTAAGAAGCGGAATCCTTGTTCAAATCTTGGTTCAGTGGAATCCACAACAATTTTGCTCTCTTCTGACTTCTGTCCAAGGTTAAGTACCACATATGCGTCAGGCTCTGCCATCTTCTTGTTTCTCTGTAAAGGATATTCAATAATGGATATAAAAATCATCATGCTTTTGACTTGAACTAATTGAATATAGTTTTTTATTGACATAAAAAGTGCATAAAAAGACAAATTTTGAGCAAAAAAAAAAAACATCTTTGGAAATACATGTAGATAAAAAGTGTTAATGACAATCAAGATCTTAAATATTCATCTTCACATCGCAAATTATGTTTAAATGACTTTTAAAATGTGTTATCAAATTAATCAATTAAGTTTTTCTAAGAGTACTAAGTATCGATACCCTCTACACAAAGGAATATTATCATGTTTCTTATCAAAATAAAACCATTCAATATCATTTGCTAGGTACATAACCTCAAGTAGATTTCATATCAAGTGTTAATCTTAAGTTATAATTGTTTTGTACAAATTGAGAGAATAAATTTGGATGAAATGTTCTAGACTATAAAGTATAGATGTGAATAACTCTTTGATACAGATTGATAATCTAGCCAATATATAGAATAGGAAGTCTAGTCTATGCTGAGTACTGGTAGTCCGGCAGATAATTCGATGGAGCGTGCAATGTCTTCTATAGAAAATGTTTTTTCATTTTCTTGTTGTCATGGCATTACTTAAGCAGAATCTGCATGATAACACCTTGTCATCCTTGAGCATTTCTCATAATTCAAGATGGCGTCCAAGATGGCCGCCAAATATCATGTTGGGAATAAAATCTGGTTATATGATGGATTTTATCATAGATTTTCTCATGCAAAATGATGAATTATTGTAAATATGTCCATATAATAACACATCTACAAAATATTAACAGGTGGAATCACTTTTGGATTTTTAGTTATTTTTTTAAGAATTTAGTTATACGGAAAAAATCGCTAAATATAGGGGATATGTATGAACAAATTATGTAACCAGAATTTTATCTCTTAGAGCCCAATTTTGGACATTATACTGTTCATTTCAATTCTACAAGCATATAATATCTGGTTTAAAACGCTTTTGGAAACTTAAATTTGAAGGTTACATTCTTTTTTCTCCTCAGTTTCAAAGTAATGAAAGAATTGCTTCCCTTAAATCAGCAATATATCTATTATAAAGTTACTTCCCTTGATTCAGCATCATACCATTTATATAATTGTGAAAAAACTTATCAGTGCAGTTTTCCGTTAAATAGGTGAACCAATTACTTCTGATTGATTAAAAATATGTGTCTGTTATGAAATTACATTGTCTAAGTCTTATGGAGACAGTTATAAAATACACGTATTGTATACTAGTACATAATTGATCAAACTGTAAAGTTTACTGAAAAATATTTACATTGAAAAATATTGTATGTTGAATTTTCAGATATTATGGTTTACTTTAGCGTTCTTCATGTTTAATAAAGCGCACTATGTCATCTCGTAACAGTAAATGCAGCCCACAGTGGCTCACTCAGAATAGCATATCATTATTCAAATTGAATTAGAGAAGTTGCACCCCTTATTACAACTGATCATGGATACAGTAAAACCTGTGTTAAACAGCAACTTGAAAGATAAACTAAATCTAAGATAACAGATAGAGATGACCGCATAATAAAGGAAGCTAAGATTAGGTAGATGGTTTATGTATGTCTAGCTCCTTGAAATAAGCTATCACCTATTTTCACAGCTAGCCATGATCTGATCGAATACAGACAATTATTCAATATATCAAACAGTATGATGACAAACTATTCAATTCCCTAGAAGAAAGGATGTAAAGATCCGAAACTCACTATTTATGTGCATAGAGATTGTGTGTCCATGTATTGCTCTCGTTAGCTGTCGAGAAAAGGTTCCTGAATAGGGAGCAGGTTATGATGAACATGTCTGGATTATGGTATTTGGTCTGACATGTTTACAGAAACATTCATGCGGTACGGCCACAGTGCCTCTGGGATCATTTGGGATTACTTTAAAACCAGAAAATTTAAAGGTCAGGCATTGAGTTTAAACATATGCACTCAAATCGAGCAGGACATCGGATTTCTCAGTGATTTAGAGAGACCTGATTGGGTGGTAATACACACCTAAGAATCAAAAGCCAAGATAGCGTCAGGAAGAAAAGATCGGAAAGCAATCAAAAGCAAAATAACAACCGAAAAAAAATTAACATGTTGAAACATCAGCACGACATTCATTAAACCAAACTGAACATTCATTAAAGCAAACTGAGCATGTTGTAATTGATAGTTCTGCAGTTCTATACAATACTCGCTTGCCCGCAATTGGGACCGTTCAAGATTACATAACCCAATTTAGAA
This sequence comes from Cerastoderma edule, assembly GCA_947846245.1. Taxonomy (NCBI): domain Eukaryota; kingdom Metazoa; phylum Mollusca; class Bivalvia; order Cardiida; family Cardiidae; genus Cerastoderma; species Cerastoderma edule. The sequence continues at coordinate 38,234,393 of OX401409.1, forward strand.
AATACATTGAGCGAAAATTAACTCAATCCAATGTGTACCTTGCCTTTGCTAGATATCATAGCATTTAAGGAGAGACAAGAGCACTACAAGGAGGGACATCCTGTCGGATACACCAGATCGCCACAGTCATGAAACTTCCAACACTTAATGTTCTAGAGAACAATGAGCAAATTATTGCATTGATTGGTGAAGACTTGTCAGCAAACACATCATTTCTCAATTGGGTTCACCACAAACTCGCCATAACCGGAGAAGATGATGTGCCCATAGAGGTAAACGTAAGCATAAGACGTCAAGATATGCTCACATCAAACAAGGAAGTTGAAAATATTCTTGCTCAGCAAATGGTCTTTATCACGCATAAGACGGACAGTGGCATTGCCAGTATTTCGGATGATACAGACGTGCTCATATTAGTACTTTATCACTTCATGATGAATCAAATTGCCGTAAAAGTGATAATGGAATCGCTAGTTAATTACCGTGCAGTGGTTGGCATAAATGCAACAGTTAATGCAAACAAGGGCATCCTCCCTTGCTTACTAGGAGCACGGGCCTTATCTGGATGTGACACTGTAGCATGTTGTCACGGCATTGGCAAAGGGACTTGTTAAAGTCCTGAAATCTGGAAGGTGTCCCCTTACATCATGAGATGATGAAACAGCTGCCTTACAGACTATTGTAGACGAATCAATATCATTTATGGCTTCATGCTATGTAATTGACGGTAAAGAAACAATATCCAACATCAGATGTTTGATATCACCATCATTCCCGTACCCTTAATTGTTCGTCGCATGTTCTTGTTCCTTGTTTCTGCTTTGAGGCAGTGTTTATAGTGGCAGTTGTACCTTCTTGAAGAGTAAAAAAAAGTCGGTAGCTGCCCATGTATGTCTTTGTGACACTTCGGGACGAAGTCAACAGAAAGGTGGGAGAAATGTGACGGTAATAGAGTTTATGTATAAATACTACTTCTACAGTCTCGCTATGGAAGCCTGCTTTTATGGGTGATTCGGTAGATTGGCTGGCTTTCTCTCGAAGTAAAGCAACGTACTAAGTGGTTAGTACCTGAATGGGTGACCCACGGTGGCTTTACTTTGAGAGGGACCCGATACACGTTACACTTCAGACACTTTCCCCAACAACAGAATCGTCAAAGAGTTGTGAAATGAGCACATTTTTTCAGACCTGTGTTTGGAAGCATACAGTTGATGCTGATCCACCACAGCTTGTTCCATTGGAATACGGATGGACTAAAAACAAAGAAACAAAGTCATTCCTTCCCATTATGGTTCCTACGTAAGTACAGATGGCCCACCAGGAATACTAATATTGTCACGGAGTTCATGTGATACTCTAATGCCGTGCCCAGTTGCGTTGCCGTTGTAATAATTCTAGATTATCGTGTACGGTTTTCTGTACTTGTTATGGAGAGGGTTTATGCTGCAATGAACAGAGCAAATTGTCGAATGATTAATTTCGATGTATAGTTCATCATGAGATCTTCACATTGTGATTCATTGATCGGACTCATTAACACACTCGTTTGGTAACCCATACACCATCTATATTACAGAACAACAAACCAACCAACCAGAAATAACCTGAAAATGTGTCGAAAATCGTCAAATTACGGTGGCATCGGCGGCCATATAATCATGTTTATTACCAATTAAGACCACATAATTAATTGCAGTGTTAGTGCTAGGTATCATGTTACTTGTGTTGTTAATTTGATTGCATTTGTGACATTATAATTATTCTGAATAAAAACTAAATGTTCAAATTAGCCAGTTTTTTAATTTTCGGCGGCCATTTTGTCCGCCATCTTGTTTTAACGGAAATGCTCAAGGATGACAGGGTGTCATCATGCAGATTTGTGATCTACAATGTCTGAGCTACATAAAAATACAAAACATTTTCTATAGAAACTATTGCACGCTTATCCAAAAAATCGCTATTTATCTGCCGGACTATGGTGATGTTGTTGAATGAAAGATTTTCTCACCTACTTCTAACTGTATCATTAGTATTGTCATTTTGTCATTTGTATCATTTAAATGCTTTACATAAAGATTTACTAACAATCCAAAAATATATAAAATCTTTGACAAAAGTTACCTTGTTCATAAAAGCATGTCACAACCAAGGTTGAGATTTTATTGCTATTAACACACAAAGTTTCTGAGATATTAAATATTTAATGTGCTCTACAGATAATTGTGACAAATACTTGATGATCATCTTGATATCACTATAACTTGAAGTAAGGTGTTGAACTTTTTGATAGCTTGTCAGATATTCCACTAAATCATGATTCCATATGAGAATTGTAAACCCATTCCATTCCTAATTGGATATTTTGTGACAGACTTTTTTTCAATAGCAGCAGCAAATTGTTAAGCATATTTGCATTTCTGGTATTTCTACACCAGTACTGCAAACAATACATTCAAAGCTGCTGGCTACATTCCAAGAAGAACATAAAAAAGTGCATTCTTTAACTCATCAAATATGTTGTCCAAAAAGCATGGAATTTTTTACAGGCAAGTATGTTTTGATGTTTTAATCTTTAAAGTTTTAGGCATTTTCATTTATTTCCAGTTGATTAAAAACAAAAGTTTTCATAGACATGTTTCTATTGATGACAAGCAAGCCCTGAAAATTTGGTGCATGTATTCAAAATGCCTTCTAAGTTATATGCATTCTATGACACTTCAACTTCTTCAGTCCAAAAAAGGCATTAAATCTGTGAGCATTTTTGTGAAAGTTAAGGGACTAAACAGACTTGTTAGGGTATTCTGTAATGGTAGGCAAGTTTTGAAAGTTTGAGGCATAATTTCCAAACTATTTTTTTTTTTAAAGTTTGTCCATTTAAAAAACTTAAACCTAAAGGCTAATACCAAATGTACTATATAATCTTATTTCTACTTAACACATACTGTTTGTCAAGTAGTAATTTATTCATATCAATTTTACATCACATCAACATTATTTCAGTTATGATGCGATGCCTACCTCTTAATAATGGAGGAAGACCCCATACTCAACTGCCCATAAGTATCTCAGAGGTGTTTCCATTGGATAAAGCTGATGTGTTCAGATTGTCCACTGTGGTATGAGGCAACTTATGAGTTAACAAGTAATGACAAGCCGTCATATCCTTAACATGCTGAGATCAGATAACAGAATGACTAGAAAGTTTAGTATACACGCTGCTTCATATATGGCTATGTGAGGTTATGTAAGAATCCATCAAATATACAATCCAATAAAACATGCAGCAATGCGATATGATAAAAACTTTAACGAAGGAAATTTTGAAGTCATAAGCAAGCTTCTGGTTAATCATCATGCTTCAAAATGCTTTTTTTATTTTCTTTAAAAATAATCTACTACAGTATAACTTGCGTTAAGCAACCACCCTTATAAGCAGCCAACCTGCCTTAGACAACCACTTCAGAAAGTCCCATTGTTAGATTTATAGTGTACATCAATTTGTGTTAAGCAGCCAACCTGTCTTTAACAGCCAATTTCTCAATTCCATAGGCTGACCTCTTAACACAAGTTTGACTGTATGTGCAATAAAACATGTATATTTGAAGGAATGGATGAAGGGGCCAGAGAATTATTGTGACAAATGGTCATAGGATTACAGGCAAAGTTCTAAGAAAACTTTAAAAAGGAAAAATTCAATGAACAAAAATGGAAATATGAAGTCTAGATATAAGGGGGGCATTTGGCTACAACTTGTTGGGTAGGTACTCATCATAACATCTATACAAATGCTAGCAACAAGTACCCACAGCATTTAACGTAAACTCCCGCCCAACCTAGACCGTCTGCAATAGTAAATGAAACAAGCTGCATGATGAGGAAATGGCTATTGAACATTTGATATGGAAATATACCAAATAATGTACCATAAACAAACTTTGGGATTGCTTTGTGAAACCCAGACCTTGCATACTAAGTCTTGTGAGCTTACTAATTCTTCACCACCTGCAGATGACATTATTTTACTTCAAGCAGACGACTTTAGAAAAGCTTTTTAAGCATGTAAAAAAACCTTTCAGTTCTGCTGTCTTGATATGTAACTACATTGGAAAAGCACTGTGGCAAAAGGAGAAAATTAGGGAAAGTAATTTGGCAATTTGCCTGTGGTCTAGCCTGTGTGCTATTCTGGGTATCTTTCCTCATTAAAATTAGGCAGATATTCAAGGTTTTGGAAAGCAGACGACACAAAAGTCTATTTTTAGAAAATTACCCATTGTTCTAAAGATTAATGCTCAATAACCATTTCCACTGTGACAGTTTTCATATACCCTACCGAGCTGAAAAACGAATCCCCAGCTATTCTCTGTCATATACAAAAGAAATCAGTACCATAAACATTCTCTTCGAAGCCATAAGGATTCCGTAGTACCAGACAATTATGCAGACAGCTACTGCAGACAATCACTCAAAAAAATAGCCATAAAAGTAGGAACCTTTTAGTTTAACTTACTTTAAACTTATTTATTTTACATCAATTGTGAAACAAGTTCTTTCAACTTAGACAAACCACTCTGGATTCAGCTTCCTGGATACATATAACATTACATATATATAACCAGTACTCGTGCCGAATGTGGATTAATGGAAAGTTGCAAGGCATATCCTGATACTCGGGCACCTTTTGTCAAGTGCAATAACAGCTTTGGTCTTGGTATCATAACTTAGCTTTGGGGATTATCAAACAGCCATTAAGGGAGAGTGAGTAAGACATATTTGTGGGTTATATTGACCTTTTAATGAGTTATTGGAATAAACTTGTTGGTTAAGCCTTACATATCAGATGATCATTGTTATTTCTCTCCACCATTATATTATAACTTAGCCATTCAGCTTCATGAAATCTATAGGCCACAATAGCAGTATGTACTTGAAGTGTGTGACAAACAAGTAAGGTTACTTCTTAAGCCATTTCCTTCATATCTGTAGGAACTTTGACAAAGATTGAAGGAAGAACATTTGAACAGTAACACAGAAATTGCAACATAATAAAATCCAGTTATAAGCAAGAGGCAAATTTCCACCACCTTTAAGCTCAGTTCTAGTTGGATAATGTTGATATACATGTGTTAGCTCAGAGTTCATTGATTAGAGTTAATATTGATCTGTAATGTCTGACAAGAGTAATCAGAATAGGACTATTTTACTGACATAATTTAGTGCATCTGAGTTCATCAATTAAGAAAGACGGCAATGAATATCAGAATCTGATGAAAATCTAAATGTTAAGGAAAACTGCTTGACAAATAAAGAATAAAAAAAATGACAATCAATAACAACAATATAAATGTATATAAATGCACAACAACAATCATTCAGGGTTAAACTGACAACACAAAATAAGCATAACAAGCAATGTCTTCTGTTCTCACAATGTTTTCTATTTCTAAAATACTGTCTGATTGAATATCAAAGTTCACTTGCTAATTCAATACAGCTTTATATTTGGTAAAAAGTACAACAAACTTGCAAAAACCTTTTTCTCTTTTCTGTATTGAAAAGGAGAAGGGAACTTCAACATTATATCCCAGTAACATTATACTGTAGACCATCATACTATCAGTTAGGCCCTATATCTTTTGTAGACTGCACTTTGTATCAAGTTCTATACCACATATACAAAGAATCTAGAAGTTATGCATGCTAAACAACATTAAGCACAATATAACCTTCACCAATAGATAGTCATATGATCAGCGGATACATTTACTTTACACTGATGCAGTAAATAATACAGACATAAAGCATACTTACGGGTAATTCCCTGGCAGAGTCCAGATTCACCATTAAGATACATGATGACAAATCTTCTGTTGGTCTCTTCTCCTTTTTGTTGGCCTCAATAGACTGAAATTAGTATCAAAACCATATCAATCAAGTTCCTCATATTTCTGTTTATCTGAACTTCCAAAATATGAGGAAAACGAACAACTACTTTATTGCAAAGATATAAATAGAAAACACAAAACAGACTATAAGAAGTTTACAACAGGAATTGTCTTCAACAGAATAAAACATGGAAACTATGTATGTATTAAAAAATATGTTCAACAACTTCCAAACATTATTCCAGTAACATAAAATATAGGCAAATATTGTAAAAATCCCTCTAATTGGCTCCAAAGCTTTCCAACATTTTGAATAAATGAAAAGGTCTTATACCATTTTTCTTATATGGGATTTAGAAACTTTAAAAGGAAGGAAATAATAGATGGCAGTTTAATAGTATGTAAAATTATATTTCTTTGTAATGTTGATAAGATAACAAATAAACTCAAGGAGGTATTAACCTTTTCGCTACCTATAGCACCAGAATATATTCGGCGCACTTTAAGCACCTTATATACCCTATCCAACGTTAATAAATGTCAGGATATGGTTGTATGTATAGAAGCACTAGGTACATGTTAGAGTGTAGAAGGTTGGTATAAAGTGTACTGTGAAACTTGATATCAATGTTTATGAACCAGTAACACCATTTGAGCTTCTGTTGTATGAAACACTTACTATAGTCTTGCATTGAACCCTCCACTTGGTGCAAATATAGCAATTAAGATAAATAATTACAGATAAAAACCTTCCCCATATGTAGCAATCATGATTACCAATCTCATCGCAGATGAAATATTTCCCACTATACCAAATCCCATTTCCAGTGAATGATGAATGAAACGATTCCCCATTACTAGCATGATATGGTAGTGGCATGATTGCTTGATGAAATAAGATGATACTATGATTCAAGAATGATGATGAAGTGTCATAAATGAGTTTTTGTTATTCATGTGACAAAGCAAAGGTATAAAAGTTCAGTATTAGGGAAATATGTGACTCTTAACTACATCACACTGCTACAGAAAATGTCAACAAAAAAGTCAGGGTACCCATTATAATAATCAACTGATTCAAGGATTTAGAAGGTAAAAATTGACATCATGGTATGGGATTTGCCAAAATCGTAATAATTCAATCTATATCATCTAATATGATAGATAAAGAAAATTGATCCTGAACACAATAATTAATAACTCACAAAATCCTTAAAATAACTACCTCTTTAGCTAAACCATACCCTAGAAAAAACTTTTCATATTGTATTCATTTAAATAAAAATTTGGAAATGATTTAAACATACATTTGGTGGGGAATTTTGGTTTCAAGTTCATCATTCTAACCACTAGACAACAATGGAACTGTACCCACACACATTGATAAACTCACTTATAAAAGCATTGTGGTGTAAGCTGAATCTACAAGCAACAAGTACTTTTCACCCTTGATGTTTCAAATGATGTAGCTTCCCATTAACTTCTACTGCTTTCTGTTAATATTTTACTGCTTTCTGTTAATACTTTAAACTGTATTGTTTCATTTAGGCTTTGCAATGTGACAACAATTTTTCAGCTATATTGGAATGCCAGGCTTATCAAAGATGGAGGAAGACCCCAGGCTTAACTTAGAAGGGTTGATTAACCCTGTAGCTGTAGCTAGAACCATCTGCTTTCCATAGGTCATTGAGACTATCTCTCATTGAATTCCAAGTCTACTCCTACAGTGATTTGAAGCCATGAAGAGTTCACTGTGATTTTAAGTTCTGTAATATTATATTATATTGCAACAGAAAGTGTACTCATAAAAAAGAAATGCTTTAATCAAACCTACAAAAAAAAAAATGATAATGCCTACAGCCTTAAAAACTATCTTATTTTTATCATTTTTGCTTAGCAATTTGGGTCCAAAAATAAACATTATCTGAAACTTTGATTCAAGCTGTCCAAAAACACACTGTTGTGATTTCAATCAGGGCTATAACAAGTTAGTTTAGGATTTAAATATATACCATTACACAACTGCGCAAGCCACTGCACAAAAGGGGAAAAGCCAATTCAAAATGTTTTCTTTAATCATACAGGGTGATATGTGAATTACAATGATGAAGACTTCCAAAGTCTTTCTTGGATATTGTGGTCGAAATAGAGGGTAGCCTTATTGGTGAAATATTTCATGAATTATATTGCTAGTGAACACATTTTTAGGCTTTAATGAAGGAAACCAATCAAGAAATTGATTAAGTTACAAATAAAGGTTATGTGTTCTTCATGGAAATAACTATTCATTATTTACTTTTAGGCTTGAATTAAGGAAACCAATCAAGACATTGAGTGAGTTAAAAACCAGTGGTAGGTTATGTGTTCGTTATGGAAATGACCATTCATTATTTACTAGGAAAATACACCGTTCATATTGATTGCTATAATTTATTAGAATTATAATAGGTATACAAACTAATGAATGAAGATAAATTTTATTCATATCATTGATTAATGAAATTAAAAGACTCAAATATAACTATCTAAATCATGTCTAAGATCAATATATAGACCATATCTAATGATAAAACTCTAAACCCTACTAAGAGGGGTAAGGCTACTTCAAAGTTTGAAATCACTATAGATTTTAGCATCAATGTTTACCACTCCACTACAATTTATAAATGATGGAAATAAAATGAAATCATGAAAACCCTTCCCTATTATCACATCTTAAATCATGTACATGTGATGGGGCATTATTTTACAACCCCACACATATATTAAATGGAGTTTATTGATTGATCCAAATTGAAAACAGCAGCAGCAGAAATATGAAGGAAAAACATTTGGTTTTTAACAGTGATTATTGAGCAAAAGGAGAAATTGCTTGTTGCAAAAAGTCCCTCATTTTGTCACATTGTTTATTTGGATCTTCTGCTGTATTAAAGCCAGTATATACTAATGAAGTTATGGGTTAACAAAAGGATGGGTTAACGAAAGGTCATAACATGAAGAAATCAATATCTATTCAAATAAATAGGTTTTCTGTGATTTAATTAAGTCTTTACCACCTGCAGAAGCCACTTTTTTACTTGAAGAAGACGAATTTGGAAAGGATTTGTAAACGTGAACAACTTTTCAGTTCTGCTGCTGTGATATGTGAACAGATTGAAAAAGCATTGTGGCAAAAGGAGAAATTGCTTGTGCCAAGCAATTTCTCCTTTAGCCACAATGGTTTTTGAAAGCTGTCTGCTGCGAGACCCCAAAAATGTGGCATTAAGTGGTAATGTATTGATAATTGTTGAATAGACCATATTAAGTTTGTGATGTGCTAATACAGGAAAAGGTTTTCATTGTATGATGAAACAGCAACTGGTTAGTAGATTGTGGTCAGGCGAATAATATAAACAGAAGTCATCTTTGACTTACTTTCTTCTCAGCTACACTGAAATTTGGCTATAAATCAAACAGTAAACACATTAAAACAACTCAAACATTAACAAACACAAAACTGGGCATCAAGAGTTACAAAATGGCATGATTTTTCTATGCATTTTACTTTTAATTGGTTATTTATAAGTAGTGTAAAGCAGAAGATAAAAAATAACAATACAAGTGCTCACCTTTGTGTGAGATTTTCTTCAATTTAACACCCAGGCAAAGGTAAAAGAGCAAGAGAGCTATGATGGCCCTGTAATGCCACCCAAGTTCATTAATTCAACCATAAAAATTTCAACTGGTTAACCCTGCAATGGGGCCAGTTTTGATTGAGGGGCATAGCTTCCAGAAACTTTGTAGAGAACCTCTTGATGATGCCATACACCAAAAATGAGAACTCTAAGTCTTTCAGTCTTTAAAAGAAATAAGTTCAAAGGTTTCTGTAATGTAGGTCTATCTAAATCATAAGACCCCTAGGCACTCGGCAGATTTTGAACTCTTGTGCATTACTGGATTTTTTTTTTTTTAACGATTACATTGATTTATATACTTTACCTCAATATCATAATAAATATACTTTACCTCAATATCATTTTACAGACTTATCACAGATTTATATATTTTACCTCGATATCATAACTAATATACTCTACCTCAATATCATTTTACAGACTTATCACAGATTTATATATTTTACCTCGATATCATAACTAATATACTCTACCTCAATATCATTATATAGACTTATCACAGATTTTTACATCATAATAAATATACTTCACCTCAATATTATAACATAGACTTATCACAGACTTTTTTATGTTACCTCGATATCATGGTTAATATACTTTACCTCAATATCAAATCAAAAACAGCACACACAGCCATTCAAAAACAGCAAGTTTCAGAATCAATGCAAATCCTTTGAACTTCATTCAAACTGTAACATGTTAAAACATTGACTGGAAGAATATTCTTGCTTTGGTTGTACCCAACATGTACCGTATTGATTATCATGAATGTTGTAGACAAATTATGTTTGAAATCATCCATCAGAGTATTAACAAGCTTTTCCTTGTTTTACTTGGCGGCTGGCCTGGATCTAACCTGTTTGCATAAGCATGAAGTTGTTTCCAGCAATATAAGGGCTAAGACGGCTATCAAAGATATATAAATCCAGATTATTTAGGAAATTAACAACTTTGTGAAAAAGATATTTCACTCATGAGTCAATTGTTTCTTTAAAACACCCCTATGTCAAAAGAAATATGTCACAAAGCCATTCCAAAAGCTCATGTTAGGGAAAAGATCACATAAATGATAATTCATAATCAAGCCATAAAAGAAAACCCTCTATTACATAAGCAATATTATAATTGATTACCATTTACTTCATCATATATCTAATCATTCATTTTACAGGTGATGGGTACATATCAGGTAACTAACCTCCACATATTCAAATCAAACCTTTAACAAACACATACATACCAGCTTTATTTATAGTAAATAGAAAGGTTTAACATGAATCAATTGTTGTTGCTTTAAACCCCTGAAACAAAACTGTATTAAAACACTATCAATTCTGCATTTCATGTAATTATGTTTAGCTGGCTATCAAGTAAGTCATTTTCCTAATCAAATTCTCACTGAGGTAAGCAGCATAAGGGACTATTGTAGAAATGATCAATAACAAAATAATTCATATTTCTAGATAAATATACGTTGTTTGTAGTTAGAAATATGAGAACCCAATAGTTAATACAAATCATTCTTTCTACAGGCAGTTTGTCTTGTACAGCTCAAATATTCTAATCCTTATCAATTTCACTAAATTAAAATTTACATATTTGTTGATGCAAAAATAAACATGTCAAGAAATAGCTTTTAAGTTAAAAAAAACAACAACAATTAAAACATTCCAAATAAATAACATTTTAAAACAATGAGACTTAATAAGAACTTTTTGAATTCTTTCATCTGTTATCCCATCACTATACTTATTTCTAATCAATTACAGCAGACTATTTATGCTATCAATGAAACACAAGGAGAAATTACTCATACATAATTATTTCCTGCTTTGTCTTTATAGTTTCTATCAAATCTAACAAATTATATTTTTTTATAATGATTAATAGTTGTCTGTTGATGCTTTTAACTTTGATCAGTTACTCAATCCTATATGCAGGAATGGGTTCCAAAAATTGGTTAGTTCTAACCACATAGTGTTATTTCATCTTAAATCCTTTATAGAGATACAGTGGACCCTCGTTTATCCGAACACTTTCGTTCCCAGGAGAAATGTTCGTATTAACAAATTTTCCGGAATAAAGAATATACGAGTTACAGCGAAAAGTTTACCTTTACACGGTATCGGTGTATCATGATCATTACTATGAAGTAAGAAATACACAATTATTTTTTTGAAGGGAAATATAAAGTGTGTTAAGGAAGTGTTTATTTGGTCAAAACGGATTTCTAAAAAAAATGACAATATGAAGCAATGTCTTTCGAGAAGTTAAATTTCCTTAAGATAGCTCTGAAAAGAACAGTCTTCGTTTGGCTGTGGGTGTAGACATCTTCAAGTTGCATCTTCTTATTTCAATATCGAGAAATGAGATAGGTAGGGATTGTCGAGAGTTTATTTATAGTAGAAAAAGGAGCATATCGATTGAGTAATAATTGAAAATGATTGCCAGACATTGTCTCCCAATCGCTGTCTAAGCAGCCAATCAACACCTTTTACAAACTCAACTATCGACATGCGACCATAATTACAATTATGTAAGACCAATCAACTGACAGAATGACCGATTAACAAACAATCAACACCTTCCAGTACACTACACTAGATGACATGTTATGGTCAAGCATACGTGACAGTTTGCAAAACGTGTGAATGCCGTTTACAACAGAAGACCGATCCCTCCATTCGCAACTGTAACCGCAAAATAAACGATTTTACTGGTTTCCGGACTAGCCATACGCATATACTATGAAAAGTGACTGTTGGTTCCCAAATATTTTTGTCCGGTTCCGGAACACGGATTTTCCGCATTAAACAGTTAAATTGATGAAGGTAAGATCCGTTCCCTAAAAATTCTGTTCTGATGGTGAATATTCCGGATAAACGACGTTCGGATTATCGCGGGTCCACTGTACACTAGATACGAGTTTCACAAGTCTTCAGGAATACAAATCTAATCACAGTTTGACTCAAAGATCAGCCCTAATTTATCACATTATCCTATTCTGGGTACCATTTCATCAAATGAGTTATGGAAAAAATTTGTGTTAATAACAATATTGCAATGTGACACATTATTGGAAGCGTCTCGGAGAGACGCTTCCAATTATGTGTTACTTTGCAATATTGCTTAACCCAATATCGAAATAAGAGAGGATGCTGTTTTGAACTTGGGCAAATGTTTAGCATAAAATGTTAAGTAAAACGGTACCCAGGAGTTGAGACGAGAAAATGTGAGACAGAGATTTGTAATCTATAAAACCACCATACACTTACCTTGTTCAGTTTAACGGGATCTTTCGACAGGTAGAGCCAGACCAATTTCAGGTGAATCTTGCCAGTCTTAATGTTATCCAAGGGCAGCCACTGCAACCAGACATAATTATCTCCATAGTAAACCAATCAAACAAAGTGCTCTGATTATATTAATAGGATAATTATGAAAAAATAACGATCTTATTATCGTTTTCATAGGACACCATGTCATCAAGTTGCACCTAAATAATAATTAAATGATTTTATGTGCTGTACTCCAACCATAAGGCCATGGAGTCCCTCTCCAATATTAAGCTAGATATAGTAGAACGTTGCTGTTTACAGTGGAATATATTACATAATTGTCAAATATAAGAAACATGATATATCTACATTTGAGGGATCTCTTAATCAAAAGAAAAGAAAAACAAATTGATTGTGACATTTTCAGACCAAATGGCACCCCAAAAACTCTGTCAGGTAAGATATTACCAACCTGCTTTTATGCAAACTGTTGAATCAATCTTCAAACATGTTTTAAGAAAAGAAATACATTTCATTGGTTATTTGCTGACATGGTCCTTGCTTATTTGTTTCAAACATGGGCGTTCAGGATGGTTTAAAGCCATTCTATAATCACAATCACCACTACCCTAATTGACAGTAAAATCATCTCTGGTTAATTTTTGTCTTTGTTTTGTCAAATTCTTTATCTGATCATATCAATTTGAATGAATGCAAAAACAAACTGAAGATGTAATATGTATTGGATATAGGTATAAAACAACCCAGTGTAGACACATGCTTACGTTATCAACAGTCCCCTTTTCTGCTACAGGTGATAGATCCAAAGATATCCTGAAATAAATTTAAAAAATGTTAATTTACATATAACACAATGACACATATTTTTTGTCGATAAAGGTGAATACAATCTAAAAATGTATTGATACATGATTATTCTATTGTTATAGTTTTCTGTTTTAAGTTTTAAAATCTTAAAGCCAAATCAACGCAGTTCTATAAAATGGGAACAGGAATGGCACTAAGTCTAATACCTCATTTATAAACATGAAGGTATGCCTTTAATTTGAAGGTAAAAACTTGTTGCTCGCTTTGTTCAGTAAAAGATCTTGACATTTGTTTTTGCATTGTTGTAGTAGGAATCATGCATTTAATGGAGAACCTATGGGTCACAAAACTCATCATTTTCATGTCAAATGAAATCCTTTTGTTTTCCATTTATACATGAGAAACATAGCATCAACAACTTTTCAGTTATGTAAAGGCTTTCCTGGATCCACCAGTTCTAGGCTAGAGCTCTCAAGTGATATGCTAAAGGTCAATCCAAAGAAACCAAAGTTGTCAGTGGGACTCGAACCTCAAACCTTCTAAGTTTTCCACCTTAACCACTGGGCCATACAGGACCCCAATCAGTTCTATACTATGAAATTGATACTTACGTTCCAAGTTTGTCATCTTTACTTCCTGGATCCTCATCCCTGACCTCAACATCCAAAAATTGACCATCTCTCTCATCTATCACAGTCTACAGTAAAGATTAAATCAACCCTTAGAATGATGGGTAATTTTCTAAAAATAAATTTTCCTATGCTTAATCTTGTATTCAGATATCATTTATGTACCTGCATACCCAGATATTCAAATATCCATGTAGATCTCTAGTAAAACCACAAAACCATCAGCATAAATTGGTGACAGTTGCTTTAGGATGAGGTTCAGTCCAAACTTGTGAAAGCTATAATTTATGTTCGTACATTTCCTGCACAGGTAACCATATTGGCTATTTCTATCAGAACTTTGTACTTTTAAAGGCCCATGAAGGAGGCTAATGCTATATCATTTGGTAAACTTTTGGACAATTTCAAATAGTTTTCACAAAAAGAACCCATCAGCACAACTTTAACGTGAAATCCACCAAGAAATAACCCAGTGTAGCCAGTTTAATAATTAAGATTGCCTGATTCTTCACTTCTGACCTGGTCATGTAATATACAAATCTTTTAACCGACCAATCAGAATTCATTATCTTAAATATGTTAACAAACAGTTTGTTGATAAACATGATTGGATTGGAGACAACTATGTTTCAAGCATGAAATAACTTAGGTTACAGGAGTTCATTAAATAGGGTCTCACAGGATTCATAAATTAATTTTCATGACTTTTATGAACATAATAAAAGAACTCCATGTATTTTTTCAGGAATTTATTTGTACTCATATCCTTTCATGTGCCTTTAAAGAAGACAGGAAATAAGGAGTATGATGGTATTGACTTAAAGCCATAATAAATCTTTACCTCAAACACACAATTCCATTCTGGTTCTACTGTATTGTTGATAACATGAGTCTTGAACTTTTGTGCTCCAACTGAAAGCAGTTAAAATACTATGAAAATAACATTGAATAATACAGGGGAACAAGGTGGCAGTATTTGTGTTCAAACTACAGCTTGTCTTCCACCTACTGAAGTTTGTCAGATAAAAAAACATTCTTTATCATGTAAGGGCTGTAACTCTCGTTTTTCAGGTGATCTTGATAGATATTGAACTTGAGCATGATACCAAGAATACTCCCATCTTTATCAAGTTTAGTAAACGTATGAAGAACTTTTAGACTTAGGCAGCAGACAAATATAAAATGTCAATTCCAGGGTCATAACTCAAAATATCTTCTTTTGATTTTACCTAATATAGATTTTTAGCAGTGTGTATAATGGCAAACAACATAAGAAGTTTGGCTATAATTGGATGAGGAATTTTCTAATTGGAGAGCAGTCAAATATGATGGACCATCTATAAAACTATCTGTCATATCTAGCCATTCTATAAACTATGTCTATTGTAAAGTTATATCTTACCTCTGATCACTGCATAAGGGTCAGACTTGCCCTTCCCTAATACATCTATAAAACTATCTGTCATATATAGCCATTCTATAAACTATGTCTATTGTAAAGTTATATCTTACCTCTGATCACTGCATAAGGGTCAGACTTGCCCTTCCCTAATATATCTATAAAACTATCTGTCATATCTAGCCATTCTATAAACTATGTCTATTGTAAAGTTATATCTTACCTCTGATCACTGCATAAGGGTCAGACTTGCCCTTCCCTAATACATCTATAAAACTATCTGTCATATATAGCCATTCTATAAACTATGTCTATTGTAAAGTTATATCTTACCTCTGATCACTGCATAAGGGTCAGACTTGCCCTTCCCTAATATATCTATAAAACTATCTGTCATATCTAGCCATTCTATAAACTATGTCTATTGTAAAGTTATATCTTACCTCTGATCACTGCATAAGGGTCAGACTTGCCCTTACCAAGTAGACTGAGATCTGCCTTTATCAATTCCTTGGCACCTATCACATGTATCCTCAACACTCCCTGTAATATCAACATTCACAACAGATCAAAAAATGTCTTTATATAGAATGGCTCTCAATCAGACATTTCTAATAAAGCTTCCAATTTATTCAAACTATTGACAGTAAAAGATGTCAGTTTTATGAGCACATAGAGAGCACACCAAGGGTTTAATACAAGACTATAGTAAGTCCTTCACAAACATGAAGCACTTACAATAGTATTGCATTGAACCTTTGACATGATAATGACAATACTATAAAAATACCACTATGAACTGTCTAATCTTACTATTTCAAAGTTCATCTGTGAAAATACACTATGATGAGTTGTTCTTTCATTTCCTTAATCTTTTATAGTATCAAGCATAATGACAAAAAAAAAAAGAGACAAAAATCAACTATGATATTCACTATATGTATGTTTGATTTGGCTATTTAGATATGATATTCACTATATGTATGTTTGATTTGGCTATTTAGATATGATATTCACTATATGTATGTTTGATTTGGCTATTTAGATATGATATTCACTATATGTATGTTTGATTTGGCTATTTAGATGAGTTAGAGCATTCTAAGCCTTCCAACAGTTTGATGTCAAAATTTGTCTTAATAATAAATATGCAATATGATCTTTCCCAAGGTTTGAATTTGTTCAAGTTAAATGAAAATAAATGTATCTTGCGAGACCAAATGGTTCTATATTAATCATTTAAAGGGTTTACTAAAACTGCAACAATATTGTGTTATATCTCTACTACAAAGTTAAGAAAGGAGACAAGAAATACATTAAAAACTAAGAAATACATTAAAAACTAAGAAGTACATTAAAAACTTTTATTTTTTTTTAATAAATAGATCTATGATGTTATTCTATTTGTAGAAGACATCTTAATTTAAAAAGATGAAAACCTCAATCTGTGAGATAGTCCTTTTAAAGTCAACTGAGAAAACATGAAACTTGATGAGACTTACATGAGGCTGTGGGAATCTAAGTCGTGTGAGATCAAGTCCCTTAGCCATCTCAATGGCTATTCTGTTTGGTAGGACCATGATGTTGGCAATATTCTCCTGGATTATCGTATGCATCATGTCACTGAAAAATCAGACAAGCAAAATGTCTTTAACCTTTAAAGTGCTGGAACCGAATTCATGCTTATGCAAACAGGTTAGATCCATGTCAGCCGCCAAGTAAATTGGCGGCTGGCCTGTGATCTTAGCTGTTTGCTATTCTGAGTATCTTTCCTCATCACACTTAAACTGATATTTAAGGTTTTTGAAAACAGACAGCAAAAACATCTATTTTAAGAAAATTACCCAGCATTCTTAGGGTTAAGCTATTAGTTATAATGACTTTGCCATAATACAATCATTCTTTATAAGAACAACTATTGATCATTTACAGTTTCAAATAAGAATATGATAAACAAGAGCCGTCCATAAGACAGTGTGATGTAAAACTTCAAACAAGGTGTGACAGCAAAGCCCGGTGAGTAGAAAAGATCTTGTAATTCTAAAAAAGGTCAAGCGATAAAACAATCACAGAATGAAAAAGCTTGTATAGGGTTGAGATGCATACAAATATAAAAAGTATCATTGGCTATTAAACATGTCCAGACGGTACAGACAAATCCATACTCTACTTTAATGCAAAGCTTTAACCCTTTCCCAAATGACGAATTTTCGACTGTCCCAAAATGAAAGAGTTTGCAGACGACAATTCAAAAAGTGATGAAATTGAAAAATACTCTTCAAATAGAGCAGAAAACCTAGTGGGAAAAGGAGAAATTGCTCTTAGCAAGCAATTTCTCCTTTTCCCACAATGTTTTCCAGAGACGTCTGCAACAAAGTGGTTAAATGTCGTCATTGTTTGGTAATGGGTTAATCTAAGTAAAAGTAAAAATGTCAAAAAAAGAGATAAATGGCTATATGAATGTAGAAATCCTGTATTTTTTATTTAGAAAATACAGTATTTTCAGCTTGAAATAATGTTTATCGACTATGCAGAAAAAATCCCAATGTTATACTCACTTTAGGCCAGGCAAGTCCAAGGCATTGGC
Organism: Cerastoderma edule; assembly: GCA_947846245.1. Taxonomy (NCBI): domain Eukaryota; kingdom Metazoa; phylum Mollusca; class Bivalvia; order Cardiida; family Cardiidae; genus Cerastoderma; species Cerastoderma edule. The sequence goes on from OX401409.1 coordinate 38,252,670, forward strand.
AAGGTTTGTCAAGTTGAAATCCAAGCTCTACAAAATTATCAAATCAACATTAAATAAATAAAAAAGCAAATGCAGAGAAACAGTGGCCAAAGTTTTCTCCAGCTTAACTTCAGCTGTATATCAGAAATACTAGTTAACTACATTGGTGTTTTGGGGATCATTCTATTTATTTGTTTTGTTGTCCATGAGTCTCTTGTAAACAGATAAATCAACAGGATTCCAATGATAGCAAAAATCCGTCACAAGTATGGGCGTCATTGGGTAAAAGAGCCTTTTCCTTCGGAACACAATATTTAAATTCAAAACTCATACTAATGACAGATATTTTATTTCATCAGATTCCAGCTAATTAATCTCTATCTCTTTGCAATTGAATATAACAAGAAAGAGCATATTCTTTAAAACGTATGCCAAGAAGTCCACAACTTCATCTTTTAATGCATCTCTCCAGTTTCATTAACTTTTCAGAAGAGTAACTGTCAACATGAAAACTAAACAAGAACTTTCGCTCATTGACAATTTCATCATATAACTATACAGAGAGGAAAAAGGAGACCCTTATCAAATGTATAAACCATAAGATTTAAAATGAAATGGTCTAAAAAGATGAAAAACACTTGAAGTCAGTTAAACCTCTACTCCCTATGTACTATGAGAATATAGCTTATATCCTGTATGAGCAAACTATCAAAGTACGGTAATCAATAACTTACTGGATTATTTAAGAAGAACACACTCATTCCACCGAAAAATGGGGACTGACTGATAAGGGGCTTGAAAATCACTCGTAGTGTTCCATGTAACTGAAATGTAAAAAGCAATAATAATACCATTCATGAAAATTACAGTGCAATCTGCACAAATCACTATTCAAAGGTAAGATAATATTTGGTATTTCTAGCTCTGTCATCTGCAGTAGGACATGATAACATAACGTCTTATTATGCATGGACTAATAAAATACAGACAACCTGCATTAGATTCCAGTTAATTAATCTCCATCCACATTGGATGAATTTTGGGATTGTATAAAAATTGGAAAAACAAGAGCTTTCCATAAGACGTCTTCAACTATTCGATAAATGCCAGATAGGGATATGGGTCAGTGAACAAAAGTTTGTATTTGAAACATGAAGACACACACAAAACTTAAACTAGGATTTCCTACATAAAGCAACTGATATAATTTGTTTCCTCTCAATAGTAGAGTTAATCCACTTGGTCAGAAACCTTACATGACTCGTACATAATATTCATGATCCTTAGTCTATGAGTAAAGTCTCAATCCATTCCCATTCATGAGTAGTTAATGAGAAAAAAACTCGCGAATAGGAGCTACTGGATGCTACAATCAGGATTGAAAAGGTGGAGTTTATATAAATGACAGATATACCTGTAAATCTTTGATGCCAGCAGTAACCCCCTTCAGCTTGATCTCTATCTCACAATCACTGCTGTATCTATTTAACAATAATAAACTCATGTTATGTGTATACACATTAAGAAGTAATCGTAAGGCAAAGTTTTATGAAATACTCTTCCACAATTTGTCACGATAATTTTTGTAACTTATCTCAAAATTAAGTTCTTTGTAAATTTAAAAGAATATCTGCAGGGACTATTTGGAACAAGATCAATGCTGCCAAAAACTCATCTATCTTTCTCATATTCATTCAAAGTCCAAAAAGAGGTTATAATGTTGTTAAAAAAGATGCTATAGTTAAATTACTTAACTTGACCTATCCAGTCTGCCTATATTAGTAAATATATAGGTAAATGAAACCAATAGCTTTGATAGTTCAGAAAGGTTAACTTGATATAAATACAACCCAGAGTTATCTGACTTGGTATTTACAGTTACAATAACATGCTTGGTGAATACTTGGAGTAGTAAAGCAAGAGCCATGATTATTTTGAATGTACAAACAGCCCTACATTTTTCATAATAGAATATATAAGTTCATATGGAGGTCTTATTCTGTTATGTTACTTGTGATACTCCACATACAAGTTATTTCACAATCACAACATTTTAAAATCACAAAATCCAACAGTCTGTTCAGTTTGTTCATAATTCTAATGATTTTCCATCTGTACCCAAACATTCAAAGATTCATGAAATGTTGTCACACAATTGTTTGCATCAATACTAAAGCTAAATAATTTCACAAAAGGTATGTTTTAAATGAAGTTTACTTACATGATATCCAAATCCATGTAGATTTCATCTCTCTTTACATTCTCTGTGTAAACTTTCACACCACCAATACGGGGAGGCTGAAATAGAAAATGGGGTCATTCTTGGATACTAAATGATATATAAAAAGAAAGAAAAATCTTTCAAAATACACATTTTTCCCATATTAAACAGATAAAAACATGCCACAAAAAACCAAAGGACATGAACAATGCCCATTGGTTGAATTATTCTCTCTTGTGCTATTTGCATTTGTTCAAATGGAAATTGCTACATTTTGAAAAGTTTCTAAAAGAATTCATTTTTGTTTGGAAGAAAATTAAAAATTACTGTGACAATATTAACACATTATCAATTACCATTGGAGTGTTAACAAAGTATCTGTTGTGGATGCTGTTGACAAAATCCAATATATCTCATTACATGTACACAACTGGGACAATATCCCTTAAGCAATCTGCTGCATAGAGCTGGAACCAGCTTCATGCTCATGCAAACAGGTTGATTCCAGGCCAACTGCCAAGTAAATTGCTTACCTGTTTGCTACTGTGAGTACCTTTCCTTGTCAAAATAAAGCAGATATTAAAGGTTTTGAAAAGCAGACTGCACAAAAATCTGTTTTCAGAATATTTCCGAGCATTCTGAGAGTTAAACCAACTTCCAACTATGGGTTTGAATAGCAAATCACACAAAAATCTATTTTTAGAAAATTACCCAGCATTCTAAGGGTTAAGAAAAGCTTGTGTTTGTACTTACAATATCTCCCAGATTGATGTTAACAAATCTGAATGAGCCCATCAGAGATGCACTGTCTTGTACGGACTTCTGTACTGAAGTCATCAAAAGGCCCTGGACATAATCTCCAATATAAGGCCACATCTGGTCCAACATCTAGAAACATAACGGAACATTTGTAACTAAACAGGTTGTAAGGCTAGTCAAACCAATTTAACGCTATCAGGAAATATTAAGAAATTTTTGCCATTAAATTGCCCCATCAGAAAATAAAAGGCAATCTTCACGTTTTAAGACAATACATAGGCGTAGGAGCGGTTTCAACATTGGGGGGGGCCAACTTCAGATGAGGACTGGTCTAAGAATAAACATTCCTTAACTTTCATGACTAATCATGCATCTACAGATTCAATATCATTAAATTGACTAAAAGAAAGCGTATGAAAATGTGTATCTTAATTAATGCAAAATAACCAAAAGAAAAAGAAAAAAGGAAAGGCCAGGTCTCGATCTCACGCGGAAATCAATTGTGTTGATCTAGACTAAAAGTGACAGCTACCATGCTGCCACGGCCACGGGTTTGTCTACTTCATGAAGTAAAAAGATTAAATTATATTTAAATACAATATAGGGTCTGGCTGCTTAGAGTACGTTTTGCATTACTGTTTTTGTCGGTCGAAACTATTCGGATATTTCCGTGAGTTAAGTTTTCATTGGATAAACCCGATAGATTACCATTTGCGATGACGACATCAAAAATGTTTTGGTTATAGTTTTAACAAAAGGCAATTTGGTATTATATAAAGCACAAAAGTACACATTTATATTTATTGATGCTAACCACTCATTATATTTTCTGTTCTAAGCTAAAAGAGGGAAGACTAGACTCCAATCATCAATTTCAACTCAGTCATGAGGCTTTCCAAAATGACATTTGTTAAAGGCTTGAATTAAAGATATATAGAGAAGTGCCTGGAGACTTCCCCCAAAGCCTGCAATCAATTTGTAGAACAGGAAAATGAATCCTAGATGGCCATCATAATATGTCTGATAGTGCATGAAATAAATAACTTTTGTCCCAAATATGGTTGTATTTGAATGCAGAAGATGCACCATGTATATAAATCCTGAAACCACTGTGGAAGCTGGCATTGAACTTACCTTGTTTAGCCATTCTGCTCTCTCGATGTCAGGGAAAAAGACCTGCAGAAGAGAAATAAGAATTGTTGATACATGTACTAAAATACATTATTGAAGTCACCTGCCATTTACTTTAAACATGGTGAGGGAAATAGGGATGAAATATTTTGAGGGTTCAATGCAAGACTAAAGTAAGTGCTTCATAAACATGAAGCACTTACTTTAGTATTGCATTGAACCCTTGAAATGAGCCTCACTTTAGTTCAAATAAAAGACAACTTTGTATAACAGCTTGTTAGGTTGATTACATGTCAGCTGGGAGACATTGCAGAAAGCCTAGGTTTTATTGGGACATTGTTTAAATGGTAAGCAGTTGTCAAGTGGGATTCAAAAGAGAGCGGTGTTCTCTACATAAGATGCCCATCCACCTATTGGTTTTATAAATCATTTATCATAAAAGTTGTGGGTGATAAACCCTCACCACAAAAATTTCTGTAATTTTATTTACATCAGACTTCGCCCATACATCCCTTATCTTTAAACTCGTTAAATTGGTAAGAGGCCTAGGCCTGTTAATTTGGGAAGTTTAATGCTGAAATTGTTGGATTGGGAAACCAATTGTGTGACTTAGGATTTTTAACTGCATGATTTTAAAGAAATGTCCAGTTGGTAATGTGCTTTTTATAGGCCCCTACTATGTAACACACCAAAAAGCCCTGAAAATCATTTTGAAGAAAGCAGTTCTGGAAATTCACAGCAACTTGCAAGCTTCTTTTAATAATTGGTTTTGGAGGGGTTTGATGATTACACATACAGTGAGATTAATCATTTATTAAAAGAAAACTGCAATTAAAGTGGAAAACAGCTACTATGTGACTAACATTTCCATTCATTAAAAGACTTGGTATTTAAAAAGTTCATTTTCAAAATTAACAAGAACCAAACCGTGATTGATTGGTTCAAACAAATAAAGGTCATAATACACAGACCTGTTTTTGAATCAAATCCACGCCTTTCACTAACGAATTAGAAAAGAGAACTCTGATGATAACATTGAGTGTTACACATGAAAGTCAATAAGAGAAGTTCCATTTCAATTAAGTTTAGAGTATCATTTCAGAACCAACAAATTCATGCAAGAAATCTATATCGCCAATGGGGAAATTCTGTCTAATTGCATGCAAGTGTTAGTGAGGTTTAAAATTTTTTGTCTTAAGCCGAGCACAAAGCATGTGCTACCTTAAAAAAAAGTAATACTGAGAGCAATTTGATGTAATCACTTTTTCTGAAACTTTAATGTTGGTCAGAACAGTGAACAGAAAGTAAGTTCCTATCTACAGATCACCTTTGCACATCACACAGAATACATAATGGTGTTGGTATTGATTGGTTGTGGGGAAATAAGTTGAAACACTCAAACAAACCACAGTTGTTTGTCCAGACATCAATGATTTTATTTACATACTGAATGCATCATTTCAAAATTGGTCGACTTGGATTGATCCAAGAATCAGACTAGTGACATCATGTAACACAAAGCTGATATTTCAATAAGAAATACTATAATACTATAAAACACGATGCTTTCTGTATCAAAGTCTCTACCAAAAGAATTAAGAGGCAAAATAAGCTAGGTCTCATAGTGGACATGTTTTTTCAAAGATTGCAAAAGTTTCAACAATCTTTCGAGGACTAAGACAGACAAGATTTATTGACCATTAAACAGAACCATAAGTAGTTCAATGACAGTGAACTCCATATTTGTTGGTGCTGTAAGTACCTGTTACTCTGTTAGCAGTCATCAAAATCAATCACGCATTGGGCTTTCTCCGGAGATGTGTTTTGTAGGTACCAAGGTGCCATGAGATATTCTACTTAATTTGTATAACTGATTGATTAAAGGTTAGCTCTCTTATTACCTGTATGCAAACTTTATATCATAGTTTGAAAAAATGCTATACAATTCATCATGGGGCAGAACTCATTTCCCCTAAATTTTAAAACGACCATAAAAGGTTGATTTACATTGGATTTGTTCTTGTTTAAGGACAAGTTGGATTTTAAAAGGGTAAAATGGGAAGGGAATGTTATTTCTAGGTGAATGAACAGTAACACTTTTACCCATACACTGAATATGCTGATATGGTACATTTTATAGGTGTATTCAAGTGTGATGAATACCTCAACAAATATTGTTAGAAAGCCCTTTCAACAGTTTCACCAATGGGACAGTTTTACCCTTATCCTTATACAGTATAACACTTTATTTATAAAAAATATCAAAACCTTCCAATATTACCAAATATATAACATAATTCCATTGAAATCATTTTTACAATCTCACATTGATGGGGTAATGGAGAAGGTATAATAAAGAATAATCAAGCTTGGGAACAGATTTATGAGTGGAGCGTACAGAGGTGATTCAGCAATACACTAAACAGTTTGTCTTATAAATCATTAACAATAAGAGCTGTCCACAAGACTTGACAATACATCGGAGAACAGTGGTCGAGGGGTAGAGTGTCAGCTTCTGGACACAAGGTTTGTGGATTCGAATCCCGTGAAAAGGGGGATCTGCCTTGCAAATTTTCACTAATCCATATTCGACACGAGTACTGGTTATGTATCCAGGAAGCAGAACTGAGAGTAATTAATCTAAGTTGTAAGAACTTGTTTCACAATCAATGTAAAATAAATAAGTTTTAACTAAACTATATATTGGAGAGGGGTATAAGCCAGTGAGCCGTAACTCTTTTGGATATACAATGTATGAAGTTGAGCAAAGGACTTAGTACAAAAAGAAGCATGATTTTCTAAAAATCCATACCAGATTTATGGGACTTGGTTAGTAACATTGCATTATAACCCCAACTACATATATATGTCAAGTTACCTTCCATTCCATAGAGTTTTCAATGAGATACCTACTTGCATGCAAAAGTTAGACTGACATTTTCACCGTACAAACAACGGACACAATTAGCTAGCTAAAATCTAAACCAAAGGTATGGTATAGGACTTGGTCAGAGACCTTGCATGATTGCCCTAAGCACATGTGGCTTTGGTAGTTAATGAGATAGACCGCTGTATGAGAACATGTGGCTTTGGTAGTTAATGAGGTAGACGGCTGTATGAGAACATGTGGCTTTGGTAGTTAATGAGATAGACGGCTGTATGAGAACATGTGGCTTTGGTAGTTAATGAGATAGACCGCTGTATGAGAACATGTGGCTTTGGTAGTTAATGAGATAGACGGCTGTATGAGAACATGTGGCTTTGGTAGTTAATGAGATAGACGGCTGTATGAGAACATGTGGCTTTGGTAGTAAATGAGATAGACCGCTGTATGAGAACATGTGGCATGATATGAGAACATGTGGCTTTGGTAGTTGGCTGTATGAGGTAGTTAATGAGATAGACCGCTGTATGAGAACATGTGGCTTTGGTAGTTAATGAGATAGACCGCTGTATGAGAACATGTGGCTTTGGTAGTTAATGAGATAGACGGCTGTATGAGAACATGTGGCTTTGGTAGTTAATGAGATAGACCGCTGTATGAGAACATGTGGCTTTGGTAGTTAATGAGATAGACCGCTGTATGAGAACATGTGGCTTTGGTAGTTAATGAGATAGACCGCTGTATGAGAACATGTGGCTTTGGTAGTTAATGAGATAGACGGCTGTATGAGAACATGTGGCTTTGTTAGTTAATGAGATAGACCGCTGTATGAGAACATGTGGCTTTGGTAGTTAATGAGATAGACTGCTGTATGAGAACAAATCCTGGTGTGACAATAAACCCCCTCATGAGTAGCATAGCTCTTGTCCTTCAATTAGTCAATTAACAAACTGGGGAACCCTTGGGCGTGGCCAATTAGTCAATTAACAAACTGGGGAACCCTTGGGCGTGGCCAATTAGTCAATTAACAAACTGGGGAACCCTTGGGCGTGGCCAATTTTAAACCAAAGGACATAGTGAGCAATCTTTGTATTAGATCTTTAGATTGTGCTGCATACAAAACATAAAAAACACTAGTTTTTGCAGTTCCAATCAAGAAGACTATGACTTTCCCTATATATGTCTTTGTAAAATTAGTGACCCCATGGCTGGGGTCATATTTAACTCCATGGCATCAACTTAATCAAATTTTGTAGAAGCTCATTTGATACTGTATATACTAAATGTGACGTCTGCTGCATAAACCAAGCCTGGTGTGCAAATGACCTTATACAAGAAATCATGTTTAAATACTGCTTAGTTGAAAATGATTTAATATTAAAACTCTAGTACTACCAATGTACCAATGTTCTATCAAATCATCAGAAAACATAATTTGCAGAACTAAATGAATCCTTTATCTATCATATTGTAAGGTATTGAAATACAGATTACAAGATGAATGTTAAGGGTAAGCTTAAAAGGTGACCCTTCAAAACTATGCATCTAAAAATATCTTATTTAATACAGCAACTCTGTTAGATTTATGAGATATTGTGTAGGCGTAGCTAGCTAGCTTAAACCACAATTTATTTTCAAAGCTTCAGATTGGTATGCTTATATCGGAAACACTCTGTCCTTGTCCGTGCAATCTCAAGCAGTTACAAATTTGGATACTATAATATAAGGTCCATTTTTGGGAATTTACCATACTTGTCATATATATCAATGAGTATAAAGCATAAATTTCAAGATGAAAGCTTTAGTCTATGTGTAGGAATTCATGATTTATTCCAACATGTGGACTTTTTATGTAACCTTGTTTCACAACAAAAATTATGGTAAATTACATATTAATGATGTAGTTCTGTTTGGCTGGATGGGTGGTTTATTTCGTTTATACAGTATTTTAGTCAAATCCCAGTAATCGGTGACTATGCACCTGTCCATGCACCTAATAATTCCTCACTTTAAATGCACAATTTTCTATCGAAGCCACTGATTACTTTTCTCGTGAACATAATTGATCAGTAGGAAGATAAGCAAAAATAATTTCGCATTGACTTCATTAAACTTCATTGTTTTTCAAGTCAGATGAGCTGTCGACTGAGCTATTGAGGCTTGGCAATGAGATTCTGTTTAATCAATAGTTTCTGTACTTTATCACAAATAGCCTTTAAGTTCTATTTTCGTTATTGCATCTCATCCATGCATTCAATCCCTATATACCCTTTCATACTTTAAGGATGAGGTTTCATTTTATTTCTGTATTGCATTTTTGCAATCTATAATTCAGATTCATTCACATGGTTGTCTATCTAAAAATACCAAAAAAGTGATGATTTGGTTGAATGGTTTGAAAAAGGTAAGCCTTGCATACTAATTGTATTTTTTTAAGTGTATCGAGACAAATTAAGATTTTCAGGTGTGCCCGAACCTGGTTGAAAGTCCTTTCTATACCCATACAAAGTGACTTCAATGCTTAAGAAATATTGCTGTCATACAAGATTTCCATAAGTACATCTTTGCAGAAAAACTTTGATATAATTGTTAAATCAATGTGTCAAATCAATGCCACTCTGCAGATATAATTGTTAATTTTCCAATCAAAGTAGGAATTTCTAAAAATGTGCCACATGTGGTTATGCGGAGATAGAGTCTGGTTCAATTCCTATCAGGCCAGGTGAAAATTGCTGAGACTAGCCCTCAAATTGGCACAAGTATTGGTTTAGTATTCAGGAATCAATCATCAAGGTGAATGCAATAAGCTTCAAGCTCCTGTCAAAATCAATATTAAATAAATAAGTGTTAACTGAAAATGTGAAAAACCTTGTTTAAAATAGTAGTTCCCAAGTTATAGACAATGATTATGTAATCAATCTACATTATAAACGTGTCTTGTTATATTCATATTGTTAAATGTAAATGGCCAAAGGCAAAATGCTTTGCATACTTTCACCAATAAAGAATTGAATTTGAATGCTATCTAAAAACTTGATTTTTTTTAATCTCAACAAAATAAATGTTCATTAGTCACACAATAAATGTAGAAAAACTATTAAACAGAAATAAGCTTGCTTTTTGCATGGGCAGCACATCGAGTTACTTGGAATATGACAGTCATTCACTTCAATGAACTGCACCAAACCATGAAACATTATATTTAGGGCAAAACTTTCAGTTCTGGAAGTTTGGGCTGTGCATTTGAGACAAAGACCCATGATGAAAGTTTTGGCCGCCATTTGAGACAAAGACCCATGATGAAAGTTTGGGCTGTTCATTAGGGCATAAACCCATGACAAATGAAATTTTGTCATCCAGATTGAAACCAAGAATTGCAATGTAACTGAAGAAAAGTTCACATCCATTTAAATACCACTCTAAACAAAAATTAAACATGCAAGTCAAACCTTTTCATAACTCTCCACTTTGACAGACAGAACTGTCATTATGGTTCAGTGGTAGAGTGTTGGTATTAAAACACAAGTGGGTTGTAAGAAGAAATGGTACTAGAACTTAAATTAACCCATTTAATGATAAGGAACTTACAGATGAAAAACACATTCAATCTGTAACACTGTAACATGTGGTAGGTTGGCAAATAGCAAGAAGCTGAGACACTGTGCATATTGGCACTTCAATTTTTCTATGCTGAACCAAGAGAATTTTAGTCATTACTAATGCCTGGCTTGTTTTTGATGGAGGAAAAGCACACATAAAAGCTGAAGGGTCAGAACCATTACTCATAAGATATGAACAAACCCAGGCAGCAATGATCAAACCGAGATGGACAAGAGCATTGTCATTGCAAGTCAAAGTTAACCCAACAGATGAATCCAGGATTTTCCTTAAGAATTGGAGTAGAAGGCCAGAAGAACTCTTTAGGAGGCTAGGGTGTCCGGAGGCTAGGGTGTCCGGAGGCGAGTGGGCTGAATATGAACTTTTCCTCTTTTTAGGTACTGTTGATTTATTTTTTACCATCTGGCAAATTTGAGCCGACCAGAAAAGCATTTGAGACGGTCAAATTGGCCTGCAGCTGCCTCTTAACAAAAACCCTGTGAATCTGCCTCTTAACAAAAACCCTGGGAATCTGTTCAATTTGTTTGGTAAAACGAAATGTGTTTTTTCAGAATGGCTAAGAATCAGACCATTTTAAGTTGCATTTCTTTGTTGACACAACAATCTTATATTTGCTGTGAAAATTCACAGGTCCCAAGATAGACACTCTCATCTTGAACACCTACACATTCAGGAATGTATTGTTCATATCAGGGGTTTGAACAAACCTAATAAATATTTTATGTCAGAAAAGGAAATCGCCTGTGTGAACACAGTATTTGAGATAATGGAGATTTTGAGACACATGGATATGATTTATCACTCAAGCGCTTTTTTGCATTATATAACAGACCCCCATAAAACGCACCTTCCCAATGGGAATTTTTTTTGAAATCATGCAGTTTTCCCAAAAGCTCAGTCATACCAGCTTTTAGGCTTCCCAATTCATCAATTTCAGCGATAAAAGTTCCAAAATTCAACAGGCTTGGGCCTATTCCCAATTAAAGGAATATCAGTTTCTTTAGAGCTGTATAATCTTAAGAAATCCATAGGAAATGACCACCAGAGACTAGAAGGTAAAGATGATACAAATATTTATTGAAATGTTCCTTGTTTTGAGCTGTAAATGAATTTGATCAAGCCATTTGTATTACATAATGTCCATAGTATTGGGATGCCCAAGGGATCAGATAAGAAAGGGATGACTATCACAATAAACCAACCAATACCCTCAGGCAGTGTATGACAGACATTTAATGTTATCATATAATAAAGATATGGTGAACTTCATCAATTCATGCATAACGTCCATAATACCTGTGAGTATATAATATGTCAACCCTCAAAGCACAATCAACACAGATAATTGGTTAACACTTCTGTGTTATATACGTGGGCAATATTTCAACACTTTTTCACTAGTAAAACAAATCCACATTTGTGGCCTAGTGGCAAAGGCGTCCACCTTGGGATGGGGAGGTCGAATTTCCAGCCCCACTGGAGGCGTTGGTCCAGAGAATGTTTCTGGTGGGACTTGTTCCGAAATGGCCGGTTTCACCGTTTGTGAGCTGCGAGCTAGTTAGATTTATTGGTTACCGACTAAAATCCGCTAGGTGCATGGCATAGTGATAGAAGTTGGGAGGTACTTGGTATAATCAGCGAAAAGTGTCTCATGAGCCAAAAAACTGGCTGGCCCTTTCAATAAGAGTGAGTGACACTATAATAAAATAACTTTTACTCTGTTATTGGCTTCAATTCAATTTAGGAAAGGAGCCTTCATGGCTTAGTATTTTGAAGTACTAATCAACCAGCGTTTTTTTCCTTATATGTTTGGTAACGTGAAAATGACCCATTCCCAATCCAGACTGACCTTTGGAAATCACACCATTATGTTTTCATTGTGAGTGGGCTAGATTGCATGTATCATATATAAAGGGTTTCATTAGTCATAAAATCTTACAGCCCTCACACACATGTATTACCCTTACAAGCAATTGCAAAAACTCTTTACTTCCCCAATACAAATTCAACACAACATGTTTAGCCATATAAACATGAGCTTATACGAGATCAAATTTAAGTCTTATTTCCTGTTTAGAATCAAGCATCTAACTGTGTGTATTTCAAAATCTGTGTATCTATTTATAGTCAATCTACAGTATATGAATACAAATATGCCTATATTAATTAAAATACAGCTAGTATGGGCTAACTTTCTCACCCAAGCATACTTGTCAATGAGGTACTGCCATATATTTCATTAATTATGAGTTTCATGCTCAAGAGCATAGCTGGTGTGAAGGAAGTTAGGCAATAGAAACATGCATAGAAAAGTTCAAAGACAGAAAGAAATAAGCAATTTATGAGCTCTATGGGTGTAGAGAAGTGAGCCCCTCGAAAGAAATCCCCCTCCATAAAATGACATAGCGAAAAAAGCACCTTTCTAATTTTACATGTTTTGACTAAAGCCCTGTGTCATATTTTGTATACATGTGCAAAACAAAGCTGCTTTCTTGATTCGTATGTGCAGCATAAAGCACCTCTTAAATTTTACACATGTCTAACAAAGACCCTTTCAAAGCCTGATAGCAAGTAGTGAAAACCCATGTAAAAAACTTTGATTTTAAGCATGTGAATCTCATGTGCAACTGTCACATTTTTATTTCATTACAATAAGGCTCTAAAAGTGAAGGAATAAAGTCACCTTTTATAGAGCACATAAGCCCCTATCATAGCTCAACAATGAAAACTTTTGGGAGCACATTGATTATAATGATAATCACATGTAAAATTGTCACACATTCATTTGATTATAGTTAGCCTTTATTTTATGATAAAATAAATTATGTTTAAATGAGGTGATAAAAGAAATGTAAGGAAAGCATCAAAATATGATACATGAATAAAGAAACGACCAAGTCATTTACATGGTTTATATTACTACAATGTCACCGGTACTGCTAAGGAGCATTCAATCAGCAACTTCCTGAATGCCATCAGTTTCAGTATCCCACTATATAGAATGTTGTATGTCTTTTCTTTTAAATTGTGTGATCAAATGTTAAGTTAACAACTCAATTGTACATTTGTAATTCCCTGTTCAGAAATGTTTCATGTTTTTTGTACTATGAAAGGCTTTTTGTTGCACAATGGAATGGGCTTTGAATCGTTTGATCCACAAAATTAATGCAAAACTAGTGAGGCCCTTTATTCTGCATATGCAAATTGGGAAAGGGGCTTTGCCCTGACAGATACACACACTATAAGGGACGTACTTGTCTATGCATAATGTAGATTCCTTTCCTCAGAAAAAGATAAAAATTATGTATCAAAATTGGTATGATGAAGTGTGTGGGTTGTTCCAATGTCAAAAAATAAAGAAATAGTGATTGATATTGTATACTATGCATGTACTATGACTCCTTTAACAAAATGGAAATAGTCAAGTAGGTCTATGCAAAGCAATACTTAATAAATAAATAAATTGTGAACGCTATCAAACCATATGCATGCATAGTGTCCTACAAAACGAAATAGTCATGTATGCATAGCAGCTTTGCTTTTAAAACTCTGATGCAAAGTACTATGACCTTTTACAAATGCCTCACTATGGTAAAGGATTAAATTCTGTTTATGCAGAGAAAACTGGTCAAGCATAACAAACCCAAATCTTATTTCTATCTACATAACAGGGCTTTGCTCCTTTACACCAGATGACTTCTCCATCAAGAAGGAAATGACTTGTAGTTTAATTACAGATCTAGTAACCTTGTTTAGTTGTCTATGCAGTGCCTTGTTATGTTGGCATTATCCTTTTGATCAAACTTCTAGTTCCTGTTGCATCGGTTCATTGTTGTGTGAAGAAATTCTCAGACTCAATCCAAGTCCCTTTACCCACTTGTAAAGATGTATCAAACTTACCCAAGATGGCAAATCCTCCACCCTTGCAAGAATCGCTTCTTTCTCATTTTTCGCTGCATGCTGACTAATCTCTATCCTTCGTTGTTGCTCCTTGTTGTGCTTCTCTTTCCAGACAACCACCACCAATCCGAGCAGGATCCAGGCCGGACTGCAAGCTGTGTAGCCAAAACCCCACACAGCCAATGCTGCTCCTGCATATTTAAAGTATTTCTTAATCACATGAAGCAGCAATGTTTCTTCGGAATGCGCCTTCCTTTTTGCTGGAGCACTCTTGGGTTTGTCCGCCATCTTGATGGAAAACAAGTATTTTCTGTAGTCGATACTTTATATATGCGAACGAATATTTACCTGGATCGTCTGCAATACACAGCTACGTAAAGTAAATTAGTCATGCTTCAATACACAAATGGATCATAGTGGCCGGGACGCTTTACTACACAAACCTGGTCACAGTCCAAGGGCGCTTTATAAATTGCAATATCGAAAGTAGAACTTGGAAACTTTCACTTTCTAATGAGAAAGGAAGAATAATTTGACAAGCCTTGTAGCACAGACGTCGTATCTCCCTTTCAAAGGCGGGCCTTTTAAAATGTCTGTCTGTCTGTCTGTCTGTCTGTCTGTCTGTCTGTCTGTCTGTCTGTCTGTCTGTCTGTCTGGTCTGTCTGTCTGTCTGTCTGTCTGTCTGTCTGTCTGTCTGTCTGTCTGTCTGTCCGTCCGTCCGTCCGTCCGGCCGGCCGGCCGGCCGGCCGGCTGGCTGGCTGGCTGGCTGGCTGGCTGGCTGGTCCGTCCGTTCGTATGTCTGTCCGTCCGCCTATCCGGCCGCTTGTCCGTCCGCCTGTCTGTTTGTCCGTCCTTAAGCCCAACGGTCCGCCCGGCGGTCAGTGCCCACGTCTGCCTGCCCGCAGACGTAATGACTTCTTTATGGACCTTTGATACTTGAAAATCAATCTAACAAATCTCCAGCATGTGAAGTATCTAAAGAGGTTTTACTTTAAATAATAATGATATAAACAAGAGGACCCTGAGGGTCCTGGATCGCTCACCTGACACTTGTAAAGTGTTGGTTACAACAATGTTACACATGAGTAATGGACAAGATTTGTCTTAATTTGACAGTGATCTACTTTAGATCCCAAGTTACTCATAAACTGACTTGGTTGAGATATAACAGGTTGATCATTTTGAGTAAGTTTGATCAAATTGGGCTGAAAATTTAGCTTTCAGAGTGTAAACGGGCGTTTTCTAAGATTTGACTTTGTGAACTACTTTTTGATTCCATTCCACCCATGATCAAAGTTAATCAAGATATTATCAAGGTTAACATTTTGAGCAAGTTTGATCAGCACTCTGGATGTCTTAAAAAATTAAGCTGTAGACTTCTTCGAGATACATTGTACAAACAGTGTTGCTTTTAGAATGTAAACAAGATTTATCAAACTTATCTAAGAAACTTTGAAGGGTAAGAGAAAGCGAGTTCCAGACAGATTGGGTTGAATTTTTAACCATAATACTGTAAACAATAGTAATTTATGATGTGACATAGTGACCATTTTTCTAAACCCATCCCATCTTCTATGATCTAATTCGACCCACATATCATCAAGAAAACATAATATGCCATTTTGAAGCAGAACTGACCTACTTTTTGACTCCACCTAAACATGATCGAAGTTGATCAATATATCATCAAGGTAAACATCCTGAGATGTGGCTTCTAAAACCAGATTTTCAAAGAGTGGACCTAGTGAACTTTTTTACCCTACCCCACCCATGATCAAATTCGGTCAAGATATCATCAAGGTAATATTTCTCTAGTGACCTACTTTTTGACCCCACACCACACATGATCAAACTCTATTGAAATATCATTATCATTCTAAGCAAGTTTGATCAAGATTGGGTCGAAAATGTGGCTTCTAGAGTGTGAACAAGATTTTCTAAGATTTGACATAGTGACCTACTTTTTACCCCAGCCCACCCATGATCACACTCGATCAAGATATCGTCATGGTTATCATCCTGAGTAAGTTTGATAAAGAATGGGCCTTAAATGTGGCTCCCAGAGTGTAAACAAGATTTTTCTAAGATTTAACCTAGTGACCTACTTTTTGACCCCACACTACCCATGATCGAACTTAATCAAGATACTATCAAGGTTAACAGTCTGAGCAAGTTTTATCTAGATTGGGCAGAAAATGTGACTTCTAAAGTGTAAACAAGATTTTTCAAAGATTTGACCTAGTGACCTACTTTTTGACCGCGCACCACCCATGATCAAACTCTATCGAGATCGAGATATCATCAAGGTTAATATTCTGAGCAAGTTCTATCAAGATTGGGCAGAAAATGTGGCTTCTAGAATGTAAACAAGATTTTTCTAACATTTGACCTACTTTTTGACCCCACACTACCCATGTTCGAACTTGATCAAGATACCATCAAGGTTAACAGTCTGACCAAGTTTTATTAAGATTGGTCAGAAAATGTGACTTCTAGAGTGTAAACAAGATTTTTCAAAGATTTGTGTGCAGAAAATGTGGCTTCTAGACTGTAAACAAGGTTTTTCAAAGATTTGACCTAGTGACCTACTTTTTGACCCCGTACCAACCATGATCAAACTCTATTGAGATATCATCAAGGTTATCCTGAGCAAGTTTGATCAAGATTAGGCAGAAAATGTGGCTTCTAGAGTGTAAACAAGATTTTAATAAGATTTGACCTAGTGACCTACTTTTTGACCCCACTCCACCCATGATCGAACTCGATCGAGATATCATCAAGGTAAACATCCTGAGCAAGTATCAGGAAGAATGGGCCAAAAATGTGGCTTCTAGAGTGTAAACAAGATTTTACTAAGATTTGACCTAGTGACCTACTTTTTGACCCCACCCCACCCATGATCGAACTAGATCGACATATCATCAAGGTTAACATCCTGAGCAAGTATCAGGAAGAATGGGCCAAAGATGTGGCTTCTAGAGTGTAAACAAGATTTTACTAAGATTTGACCTAGTGACCTACTTTTTGACCCCACTCCACCCATGATCGAACTCGATCGACATATCATCAAGGTAAACATCCTGAGCAAGTATCAGGAAGAATAGGCCAAAAATGTGGCTTCTAGAGTGTAAACGCTGAAATTGTTGACGACGCACGCATGCACGACAGACGACGGACATTCAAGTATCCTAAAAAATAAATAAGTTTTCCAGGCAAAGCATTACCCTACCAGGAACTACAGCACAAAGCAAGACCGTCACCATTCTGCACTTTTCATCCCAATATTTGTGCTAAATTGATCCTTGTGCCTTGATTACAAGGATTGAATATGTCAAATGAAATGTTTTAAGCCTTTACTCTAACTTTCATAAAAAAAATATATGCATTTTCTATTTCTTCTTACTTTCATTATCATTTACACGTACACCACCAAGATTCAGTGCAAGACTATATATACATTGTAGTAAGTTTGTCACGTTTTGACTGACCCCCTCTATTTGAGAGTCAATATTGGAAAGAATATAGAACCAAAACAAACAATACTGAAATATACTTTGTTTATTCATGAGTATGTGATTCAACCTTCTAATATAACAAAATGTACAAGAAAACATAAGAAGATGGTAATGACATGCTACATATAACATAATTGTACAACAAGCATAGAAAATGACACTTGAACACCAAAACTATCTTTTATTTCTACACTCATATGTGTGATTATTGACAAATACTCATATTTAACACTGGGTAAATCATTCCCATTGTTTGACAGCGTATATAAAGGCGAACTAAAACTATAAAGAGAAGCCATGAAATTGTAAAAGAAAATTTCAATTTGTTTTCCATGTTTTCCCAATTTCATCACCAGCGGTATATTCTTCAAAATTAAAAGTGAACCAACATTTCAAAATTGATCAGCAGATTAAGGCAAACTCTGCTGATATAGAAACAGTGTTGTACCGCAATGAATCTAAATCGAATTTGTCAAAATCATTAATTCTGTAAACAAGAGGGTCAAGGGACCCTGGATCACACACCTGATCTCTGTTTCAAATGATAAAGTGCATGTTTTATAAGTGTAAAGGACACTCATCAATACATGAACCTGACCAAAATATTACCAATAGTTTCAAATTGGCAGCTTTTTATTGAGATATAACCCATTACCAAACAATAACAACATTTGACCACTTTGTTGCATATGACTTTAGAAAACATTGTGGGAAAAGGAGAAATTGCTCATAACGAGCAATTTTTCCTTTACCCACAATGTTTTCTGCCCTATCAGAGGATTATTTTCCAATTTCATCATATTTTGAAATGTCGTCTGCGAACTCTTTCAATTTAGGACAGTCAAAAACTTGTTGTTTGGGAAAGGGATGAACTTGTATGAACCCCCCCCCCCCCCTTCCAACTCCCACCATAAATTCAAGAAAATTTAAAAAATGGTAAATAGGCTAATCAGCTTCAGGTTTATGAGCGCATAATACAAATCCCAGAATTCCACTTGTACAGGGGAGGTTACCAAGGCATACAAAAATTACAAAAAGATTCATGGATAATCTCCCTTAGTCTTAGTAAAATCTGAGGTGGGGCCAAAATAACCAAAGGGGCACAATTTGAAACCACTTTGTAGAGGTTCTCTAGACGATGCCATAGACAACAGCCCAATGACCTGATCAGAGCCATATAAACAACTTATAAAGACAACTACCCAATGATTGTGCACATGAACTTGCAATGAAATCAAGTAGTTAAAGGTTAGATCACAGGTCAGATGCATACTTGGACGGCTGTCCTAGATCTTACCTTTTTGCATAAGCATAAAGACTGTTCCAGCACTGTAAGGGTTAATGTTATTAGATTTTGTAGTTTATAAAATTTGACTTTCATCCAGACCATCAGCTTAATATCATATACAATTCATTAGTCACAAAGTGGCAATAATTCTGTCTAAATGTGATGAGCTCCTTTCCCTCCAGAAAACAAATGAGCTAGAATGCAGACATTTGTTGACAGAATAGTATAAAAAAAAGTGTAGCACCAATGGTTAGTGATGTTACTCAATAAAGTATTTAATACAATTTTAGCACTAGCACTATTCTCGCTCAACCCCCTTTCTAAATGCACCAGATTAAAAGCACACAAAATTTTGTACCTACAAAATGTTTGTTCAGTAAAATAAGCTTAAACAATACACTTGTTTGCATTAAATGCAATTCTAAAAACACTGTATTTAAGAACAAAAAAGGAAAATAAAAACATGACAAATAAACAGAGATTCATTCATCAGATATGAGAGTTAGAAAATCCGACATCTCAAACATGCATGTTGTATCCATATATACCTTGTTGAACACACATAGCCTAGATAAAAATCACGAAACTCATCATTAACATTATGTCTTGGACATTGATCTATATACACATATCTACAAAATATGATTTAAAATTAACTATGTATAGCCAATTAGCCATTAATCATTACCTGCCCATTTTCATCAGCTATCACTGCATTTTTTTTTCAATATTGGCTATGACTGTTATTTATAAAGTTTGGCTTAACCCATAACCAAACATAATGAAATCTAACCACTTTGTTGCAGATAACTCTGGAAAACATTGTTGGAAAAGGAGAAATTGCTTATAACAGCAATCTTTCCTTTTCCCACAGTGCTTTCTGCCCTATCAGAAGATTATTTTCAAATTCCTCACATTTGGAGATGTTGTCTGCAAACTCTATCAATTTGGGGCAGTTGAACATTTGGTGTTTGGTAAAGGATTAAAGATGAAATATGCCACAATAATCAGTAGTAATTAAAACCTCTAAAATCATACATGTTTGACCAGTTAACAAATCAGTCTCAGTTTTCTATCATTCAGATATCGTAAGATGTACATAGATTAATTTGAAAACAGCAATAGATCCAGAATATATGTTTGAAATAAGAACATTTTATTATGATATGCCATTTGGATAATGAACAACATTACCTTGTAACATTTGCTTTTAGACTTTCATTACTATCAGCTTTTTCTTTAGTCTTTAACCAAAATTCATTTTGACATCTTTCCATGTCATGTCCTAAAATGCTAGACAGCAAATGTTATGATAGAATGAAGGTATGAATTCATGTGTTTATTCGGAATATTCAAATTCTAATCAACTGGGCAGCAATTAACTAAACATTTATGACATGAATTGCCTAAATTTAAAACAGAATTCCTTCTTATTTCAATATCAATCGTAGCAATATTGCAAAGTAACACATCATTGGAATCCTCTCTCTGAGACGCTTCCAATTATATGTCACATTACAATACTGTACATTTATTTAGGATAATATCCATGTATATCAGTTTTGATTGTAACAAGAAATATTCTGCAACCATATAGTAACATTATAAAAACACAGCCAATAAAAGTGCATAACAATGATCAAATTATTATTACCCTTATAGCGAGCAGACGGAGTCAATAAAATATAAAGGTCATGTAAACATGCCATAGATTGTGGGGTCCCAAGAACTTCATATGTGATAGAAACAATAAAGATTTTGTGTTTACGGCTCTGGGCAGACCTAAAGATCTTATCAGTTGTTAAGCAAACAGTGCCCTTAAATGCCGCTGTTTGGGGTATGGCATGGCCCATGGGTTAAGGTGGCAGACTTAGAACTAGGAGGTCCAAGGTTTGAGAGCCAATGACACCTCTGGTTACATGGGAGTTACCTTTTGCAAGTGACTTCAGAGCCCTACCCTAGTTTTAATGGATCCCAGAGAGCCGTTACAAAACTGTACAATTGTTGATATGGCATTAAACACCATACAAACAAAAAAGCCTCTGTTTGTTAAATCTCTCCTGTTTATGGGATAAGACGGCTATGATTATATAATGGCACCATATCAAAAATCCAGAACACTTTCAAATGAATGGCTTTAAATGGCACTGCTTTTATTCAAGGCACTTTATCAATGAACAAGTGTGTTTGTTTAATGGCAATCTAAGACACTTCATTAAAAACAAATGGGTTGTACCTGTTGTGATGTCATGTAATGTTTCCAAGGCACTCTGTAATTAAGTATGGTCCACTGAACACTCTAAGTAATGTGTAAAACATAGGATACCTTGTCATGAGATACATACATTTAGTGGCACCATGTGCTACCTACCACATCCATCAACAATTGCTTGTCATGAATGTGAATCTTAACCCTTACAATGCTGGGTATTTCTCTAAAACTAAATTGTTGTGTTGTATGCTTTCCAAAACCTTAAATATCTGCTTAATTTTGTTGAGGAAAGAATCTCAGAGTAGCAAACAGGATTAGATCACAGGCCAGCCACCAATTTACTTGGCAGTTGGCCTGGATCTAACCTTTTTGCATAAGCATAAGGTCTGTTCCAGCACTATAAGGGCTAATGTAGTTGTGAGATGAAATATTGATTCCATGCTTGATTATGAATTAATGTGTAGTATTTATTCATAGAAACAGAAAATGTTTGCACCAAGAAGTAAACACTTCTTACATTTTAAGAGTTAAAAAGAAACTTTTCCAAAAGAAAATGCTAAAACAGCTATATTTCATCAAAATCAAAATGAGGCTGGTATTTAAAACCAATATTAGTGATTCACATAATGTAAGATGATATAAAAAGGCACTTTTCATGATAAATCTTCACAACATAAATACTTATAGAATAGCAATAGAGCACTAAGTCTTAGTAATTAAAAATATGGGAACAATAATTCTTTACGGTAATGATATAAAAAAAATGTAAAAATTCGCTCTTTAGAAAAAAAAAAAAAATGCGTAATGACAACAAATGCAATTAAAACATGTAAACGAAATATTAATCTCAGAAACAAAAATATGCAAACAAACAACAAGAAACAAAAAATGACGATACACAATTGACTCCTTACAACCCACAAAATATCTGTAGAAGAAAAATTGATATTACAGTGTTATGATTCTTATGGCATCAAGTGTAATAACAATATGATTTTAATGGCATCAAGTGTTATATCATTTTGATAATTATGGCATCAAGTGTAATATTGTTATGATCCTTATGGCATCAAGTGTCATATTTAAAACATTTCAGTGCACTTCAAATTTGAACAATTGTCAAGCAAGATTTCTAGAAATATCTGCTCTAAATCTATTAGCACATAATTCAAATTAATGATATTTTTTAGATTCAATTGTTTAGCCTTACTTATAAAAAAAATAACAGGTTGTTACAGACTTAACATTGTGACATATAGAATATTTCCTAATGGTATGCTATAACATTGTTTTCTTCTTCAAAATGTATGCATCTTAACAACGGGTCTTTACAAGCTTTCAATTCTTTAAATTTTCTACTACAGATATCTTGTTATGGATAAAAATGCGTAGGATGAGATTCTATCAAATGAACACATAATGATGTTTCATAATTAGAAACAATGGTACATGTAGTAGTTTTTCTAACCCCAAAACACAAACAAGTTTTTCAGGTTGGTTTAAGAATAAGACTGGCACATACACTTTGACAGCTTTTATAAAAGACATTGAAGTTTTGTTAAGCATACTTTTACATAAAATGTAAAATAATATGAGAATGGTTTGGGCTTTTACTTTATCAATGACATAATTTGTATGTAGGCTGTGTCATTATAAAAAATACCTTCTAACTGTACACACTAATTCTGAATGATCCAAAGAAAACTAATCTCATTTCGCTTAATCATGAGATTTAATGCCATCTACTTAAGTACTTATTTTCCGCCCAAGTTGAACTCCAAGGAAAACTAGACTACTTCAAATGGAATCTCATTTCTAGATTTAATGGCGTCTACTTAAGTACTTATTTTCCGCCCAAGTTGAACTCCAAAGAAAACTAGACTACTTCAAATGAAATCTCATTTCTAGATTTAATGGCGTCTACTTAAGTATTTATTTTCCTCTGCAAGTTGGACCATGACAGAACTCATGTCGTTAACCACCATATTGGATGTGTTCATTAGTGCTGTGTTGTATCTAGAGGCTTGCGAGTTGGAACGGTTACTCATAGCTGTAGGACTGTACACCTGGTTCATAGTCTCCTGGGAGATGGAATTTATATTCTCCATAAACGCTTCAGTTGATATTGAATTTAAATTGTCCATAAAGTTCTCTATGGGTGGAGCTTGTGTCTCCCGTCTCGGTTCAGATATATCTGTTGAACTCGACACCTGATTACATCCAGGAGACATTGCAAGTTTACTGTAGGCCGCATGCTGATCTTGCATCTGCTGCTGACAGTTTGGATTAAATCCTTGGTTGTTCATTGGTCCATTAAATTGCATATTCATGAATTGCTGATGAAACATTTGTTGCTGCTGGAAGTTCATGGGACCATACCCAGCATACATCTTGTTTGAATAATGGCCTTGCATATTATTCATCATTTGGGCGTTCTGATTGGCTGCCAACATTTGCTGTTGGTTAAGTGGTGCAGATGGAGGTATAGTGTCTGGTTGCTGACTTGGTAAAGACTGATTTCTATTGGCTGCTTTAGCACGTGGAGGGATTTGTGATTGGCTGATATGTGGAACTTGAACTTGAGGGCTTGACCTTTCCATCTTAGTAATAGGTGAATGATGGGACATGTGACCTTGACCAGGAGGATGAGGTATGTGACCTTGAATCATTGGATGGGATGGCATGAGCTGGTTTTGATTTATTGGCATTGTGTTGAGTTTTGGCATGTGTGGCATGTTTTGGCTAGATTTGGGTGTTAAAGGGGGATGTGGTATAGGAGATGACATCATGTGCTGCATGTTAGATAAACTTGAGTTGGGCGTGAGATTCTGTACACTGCCATTGGGCTTGTTATTACCCCCAGCCCAGTTCATATTATTAGGATTCATGCCTGTATCCTTGGCCTGTACGTGTAAGTTGCCCCCATTTTGAGGAACCATCCCTTGAGGGGTCACCGGAGTAGAATGCATGTTTTGTTGGGGATGAACGTTAGGCCCCATGGATTGGTGAAGAGGTAGACTCTGTTGTAAAGAGTTTTGACCCTGAATCCACGCAGCAGTTGTCTCTCTGGACATTTGTTGTGCGGATTGTGGGTCTCCTTGTGCTGGGTTATTTATACTGGCGTTCATTCTGCCATTGTTAATGGATTGATTATTGTTGAATGCCTGATTATTTAGATTAGTATTGTTACCATGATTAGAATTGTCGAAAAAGTTATGTGCTGAATTACAACTAGAATACTGATTACCAATATTTGAACCGTCCTGTGAATTATTCACCAAGTTAGCACTATTCAGATGAGCACCTTGCTGTAAATAGTTTATTTCTGATTCCGTCAATGCTGAAGGATCATAAGAAAACATACAATGTCCGTCACCGTAGCGTTCATTTAAAAATCTCCTCATATCGTCAGGTATTATCATGTCTTCATTGTCCTCTAACATTTTCATCTCCAATGCAGCTTCAGTGTCAGTATCCATGATTTGACTATCAAATTCATTGGTACCTTGATCTGTCACAATACTGCTCCGAGAAGAGTTGAAAGTGTTATTAGAATTTGATTTATTGCGCAGACCCCTCTGTGGCACCGGTAGAGGTTTCACCATATTCAAACTATGGAACCTTTGTAATTGTTTTAAGGAACTAAAATTTGTGTCCATCGCTCTAACTGGATCACTGGCCCTTCTGGCATCCCTATTAGGGATCTCGTGTTGATTAGGGGTTCGACAAGGGGTGCTGGTTCTCGCACTATTACAATCCTGTCTGGCTGCCAGGAACCGGGCTATTCTCTCCTGTTGATATTTACTGGGCCCAGATGCTGATGAACACCGTACAGGACCTGCCGGCCCTTGAGTTTGTACAATGGAGTGACCTCCCCCTATATTGGCTTTCTGAAACTGTACTTCCATAGAGTTCACATTGGCACTGGAGTCACTGTTACAAGAACGCCGTGAATGATTCATGGGACGATTTCCTGTGATGTCATATTCGTATGGAGAGTTTGTAATACTGAGACGATTTGTTGATACCTCGCTGGATCTACGACTAGAGGCCAAACTACCAAAGGGATTTGGACTGTTGTCAGATCGAAGGCTGCTGAAGTAAGAACTGAGGGTGCTAGTATTACTGTCTCTTCTTCCACGGAACATGTTGGTGTTGTGAGAGTCACTTTGATCTGTAATATAATGATATAATGACAGCTTTCAAATACATACAATATGCGCCAAACTCCATATATATATTCTTAACCCTTGTCTGCTGAAATCGTAGTTTCACTGACTGTAAAGGCAGTTTAAGGCTTACATTAATGGATAATGTGCAATGATTTTTATCAATTCTCTCATCGAGTTAATATAATGTGTTTATTCAAATTACTTTGGTTTTTTTCTGAATCATTTTTAATCTCCTTTAACCAAAATAGTTGCCCGCAATATATATATAGTTACAACTACTAAGGATGATTTTGATGTGTAATGTGGAACCATGTGACAATGGTGCATTGAAGCCCAAATGACCATCCATCATGATGCTAACTCATAGTTGCCATTTTTCTTTAAAAACAATATTCTCAATGCCAATTAAATTCCTCGAACTCACAGAAAAAAAATGCAATATCTGTTTAAAGTATGATAAATTAAGTTGAAACTTTAAACAAAGATGCAAATAGATTGTTTTGTATAACATACGTAGTGACGCGCAATCTGATCATATGACCTTGACTTTTGGTGACATTGATCGTGACACCATGTCACAAAATAAGGTATCAAACAATTCAGATGCATGTTTCAGTCACCGATTGGCAAAATAACCTCTCCACAGCAAGTCATTGGTCGGCGTTATTAACAGCAAAAGAGTTAATAATGATCCTTTATGACTGCTACAGCTATATGAGTAGACGACAGATAAGATACTCACTATGCAAGTCCATGATGCGTTTACTATGGTTGGGTGGGGCTGGGGGTTTAAGGTCTGTAATGGAGGTTTGAACAGGACCGTTCCCATCCTTCCTGACACCTGTAAACATAACATGAATCAACATTACAGAAACAATCAATGTTAATCATCATTGATCAACAGTACAGAAACAATCAATGTTAATCATCATTGATCAACATTTCAGACACAATCAATGTTAATCATCATTGATCAACATTACAGACACAATCAATGTTAATCATCATTGATCAACATTACAGACACAATCAATGTTAATCATCATTGATCAACATTACAGACACAATCAATGTTAATCATCATTGATCAACAGCACAGAAACAATCAATGTTAATCATCATTGATCAACATTTCAGACACAATCAATGTTAATCATCATTGATCAACATTACAGAAACAATCAATGTTAATCATCATTGATCAACAGTACAGAAACAATCAATGTTAATCATCATTGATCAACATTTCAGACACAATCAATGTTAATCATCATTGATCAACATTACAGACACAATCAATGTTAATCATCATTGATCAACATTACAGACACAATCAATGTTAATCATCATTGATCAAAAGTACAGAAACAATCTCTGTTATTCAACATGGATCAACACTACAAAAAACTTTCATTCCAGCTCACTTCAGAAGCTAGAATGATAGAACTTGGTGACTAAGTATCGGCAGAATATTACAGTATCAAGAATTCAGTGCAAGACTAAAGCAAGTCTATATTCAAGTTAAAGTATATTTTATACCATGAATAAAAATCTTTATTAGTGACAATGCTAGTTTGAAGTAACCAATTTTTTTATGCAGTACTTTTTATTCCCACATAAGATTATAATATCCAAGATATTAATTAAAATTTACTTGGTGGCTGGCCTGGATCCAACCTGTTTGCATTAGGATGAAGTCGGTTCCAGCACTATACGGTTTAATAAGAAGTAAAAAAATGACTGTAAAACATACGATTATTTCCAACTGGAGGTAATATTGCCAGGTTCTTCGTTGTCAGACGTTTCTGTAATGTTCTGTTTGTGTTCACACGGTTCTGTCTCATTACTACAAGGTTGTTAGAGCCAGGCACCTAGAAATAAAAGAAAAATCAATTAAGTTAATAGATTTCACATTGTGTATTCTCCATCATTTAAAGATTAAGCATTTGAATACATGTTTATGTGCTAGGCTGATATGTGAAAGGATGGAATGTTGCCCCTTATTGTTGAACACCCCGATCTGCAAAAATAACAATTGCAAAAAAGTTAACCATATTTTTTTGTTGTCAAATTGGTTACAATTAGTTTAAAGAAGTGCATAATCTAGTCAAAGAAGGCAATTCAAATAAAAAAACATTTAACATAATAAAAAGCACTTTGGCAAATGGATTATTACTCTCATTATTATCATGATTTTAAATTGCATCAACGTTATTTCAGTAATACTGCAAAGCCTTTCCCACAAGGATGGAGATAGACCCAAAACTTTATAGCTGGTCAAGCCTGGTAGAACTATGGCCTTTTGTCATACCCTATTATACCTTTTTACATTGTTTATAATCAATGAGGAATATTTTCTAAAAGCAAGCAATGTTTAAACCTCTAGACACCTACCTCAGCCTCATCAGGTTCAGGTATGTCTACATCTTCTTCTATACCCCCACTTTGTCCTACAGGAATGACATGTGACCCAGAGGTCATGTGATCATCAAGGTCAGGGTGAAGGTTATTAGTGACATTAACCTCCGGACTGCTCTGGGGTGAATGATGTTGGTGTAAAACAGAACCCACATTGTCCTGTAAGTAAAAATAAACATTTAGCCATAGTAATCGTTGTTGGTCCAAATCCAACATTATCCTGAATACGTAGACAAAGTTAATGCTATTGGTTTAACTCTTTCTCAAACAACAAATTTTCGAATGTCCCAAATTGAAGGAGTTTGCAGACGACATTTCAACATGTGATGAAATTGAACAATATTCTTCAGAAAGAGCAGAAAACCTTGTGGGAAAGGGAAAAAATTGCTCATTATGAGCAATTTCCTTTTCCCACAATGTTTTCTAAGTTGTCAGCAACAAAGTCGTCAAATCTCGTTATTGTTTGGGAAAGGGTTAAAACAAATCCAACATTGATGGACAGAATTCTAAGGAAGCAACCTAAAGTCTAATTGGGTCAAACACTGACAGTAAACCATATAGAAGAAGCATCAAAATATATATCCTTTCCTTTGCCATCCTTATTCAGTCTGAATTATTTGTGAGAGCCCATAAGGGCCGGTCAAGCCGAGTAGAACCATC
This sequence comes from Cerastoderma edule, assembly GCA_947846245.1. Lineage (NCBI taxonomy): Eukaryota > Metazoa > Mollusca > Bivalvia > Cardiida > Cardiidae > Cerastoderma > Cerastoderma edule. Next base: position 38,281,427 of record OX401409.1, read on the forward strand.
GGCACTCCGTAAGTCAGTCAGGAGACTACCTCTCATGAAAATCCAAACGCTGTTGCTGGAATTTGAGCCATGAGATTTCAAGTTCTGTACTCAAACCACTAGGCCGCAGACAGGACTTCCCTTGTAAGAAATAAAACAGGAACCCTGCTTTGATGGGGGAGCTAAAGATTCATCCTACACCAACCTGTGAATGTCGACGTTCTCCTGGTGAGGGTTGTAGCGTACCCATGGAAACACACTCTTCTAGCTTCTTTGTCATACCTTCCTCTCTTCTATCATCATGCTGGAAATGTAGAGCCATTACCAGTTACTTATAACCTTATGACAACATCAAAGCAAAATATAACAAGAGCTGTCCATAAAACAGCATGCTCAACAATGTGATAATGTCGGAGAGGGATATAGATCAGTGAAATATTATTTGTTTCTAAAATATAAGGATGCACACAATGATTTCTTACAATCGTTGTTGAGATAAGAACATGCACGCAAAACTTTAACCAAGATTTTCAAAGTAAACAAGAAAAATTAAACTTGGTCAGGGACCATGCATAATGACAATAAACATGGGTAATGTATCAACACTTTCCATATAGTAGTTCATGTGATACAAACTTGCATTTAAAAACTTAACCAAGATTTTCTAAGTGCATAAGGCTGCATAATTTGCTTTAATTCAAAACCAGAGATATAAAACTTGGTCAGGGACCTAAGATCGTGGCCCTGAACATATGTATGAAGTATCAACCCATTCCATACAGTAGTTCATGAGATACAGACTTGCATGTAAAAATTTAATCAAGATTTTCTAAGTTCGAAAAGCCAAATATTTCGCTTAATTTCGAAACAAGAGATATATAATTTTTACCATTTCAACATAGAAGACAATAATTCATTTCAAAAGGTTAAAATTCAAATCTGTGAGATAGTCCTTTTAACCCATTACCAAACAATAGCATTTGACCACTTTGTTGCAGACAAATGCAAAACATTGTGGGAAAAGGAGAAATTGCTCTTAACGGGAAGTTTCTCCTTTTCCCACTTTGTTTTATGCCCTATCATAAGTTATTTTTCAATTTCATCACAATTTGAAATGTGGTCTGCAAACTCTTTCAGTTTGGGAGAGTCGAAAATTTGGCAAAGACATACAAAGATTTATGACTATTTACCCCTTCCTGGTCCTCGTCCTTTTCTTGTTTACAGGAGTGATGTTCGTTACCCTTGTGCTTCTTATTGGCGTAAAACTCTGGTCCATGAACAGTCTTAACATGCTTTCTTAGAGAACTGGGATCTGTGTACCTCTTGGTACAACCTGGTGCTTTACAAACATACGGTTTCTGTAAATGTAAAAATGTGAATGTATTTAATCATAGAGGATTTAGTAAGCCATCATGGTAGTTTATTCTGCTTCTGTTTCAAGGGAATCATATGAGAATAGATACCCGTTTATATATCATGCTTTTCAGTGGAAATATCAGTGATATATAAATATCTGTATAATTTCGTATATAATGATATACAAAATGAGATCATCTGTAATGAATAACTTTTATGATCTTACAGTTTAAGTATGGTTTATCACAACCAGTTTTAAAATAAAGTTAAAAATTGAAATATAATTATTTCAAAACATGTCACAATGACATAACTTTATTTCAATTTACTAACACCCTGTGTCAACAAATTCCCATGTTGCATCAAGTAAGTTTTATTCATTCAAAATGTCTTTAATTCTTATATGTCTCCTGCATATAATTCAAGCATAAAATGACAACAACTCAATGAACCTATGTGTTGTAAAATGTATCGAAACATGGTTTTCTGAAAATGTGACATATCAATTACTTACGGCATTTGAGTGAGTCCTGTTTTGATGTTTTGCCCTGTCACTAGCATTACTAAAAGCCTTTGTACATCCTGGGAATTCACACATGTACGGTTTTTCTCCAGTATGCGATCTAAGGTGGGTTTTCAGATTTTCCAATCTAGAATAAGCTTTCGAACAACCTTCAAACTGAAAGAAATGTAAATATTTACTATTTTAACTCATCAGTATCTTGTCTATGATATGCTTCATTTAAATCACAAATGCATGGATTTTCACCTATCAAGCATGTATATTTCTAGAACAACAAGGCGCATGACAAAACACTTAGATTGTATCTTGATTGGAAGCCTTTTTTGAAATGGTAAACCAAGCATGAACATTTATTGCATTCTATATGCACTTATATTCTATAATTTAAATTATTAGCACATTACTAGAGAATATGAAGACCCTTTAAATGTATTCTTTAATGGTGTTCGAGGCAATATGGAAATTGGATGAGAGCCATGAATGGCAAGTACACAAGGATATAGGCCCGTTAGAACTGGGGCTTGGAGTGTATAAAAATACACAATAAGGTCCTATATAGTGAGCTGTTTAATATCCATTTTATGTGTTTTTGTCTACTCTGCATTCATTTAAATGAATAAACGTAAAGTATTGGTTTAAAAGTCGGAACAACTCAGAGATAAAAATCTAACTAAAATAAGCACAACACCTAGAAAATGTACAATAAACAAATTAAATAAAAAAAAATTATCACAACTTAAATTTGTAAAGAAGAGATATTGGAGAGTATACTTACGGTGCATTTATGTGGTTTTTCTCCAGTGTGTCGTCTCATGTGAACCACCAACATATACTGGGCTTTAAATGGCTTCTCTTCTCTCGAACACTCGGACCAGCGACATATAAACGCCTTCTTGTTAGCTTGGATATGGTCTTGATTGATATGCTGGTAAAAGTAGGTATTAATCATTACTTTATCTTCCTATCTTATTTTAAACATTCACAAAGAATGTATTAAAACAATGGTCCAAGCCAACACATTTAAATTGCATTATGTTGGATCAACTTTTCACATACATGTACATCTAATTTGAAAACAAAATTAATATAAAAACATGAAACCTTTATAGTCATTGGTAGGCATGGCATGGTATACAGGTTCAAATCTAGGTGTCTTAGTTTTACGAAGCTTAAATCAACACTAACAACATTTCTTCCTGAGAAAAATTTAAAACATAATAAACAAGTCTCTGCAGATAGATAAAAAAAAACCTAAACATGACAAAAACAGTTTGCGGACAAGTTTCCCCAAAAAACATTTAGAATCATTGTGAATGAGAAGATAGTTTAGTTTATTTTAAACTTATCTACTATACATTGATTGTGAAACAATTTTTTTCCACTTGAATAAATCACTCTCAACTCAGCTTCCTGGATTAAAACAAGTATCCCACTTCTCACAGGATTCGAACCTCTACTCACATGCCCAGAGGGCGATGAGGAGGTAGGATGGTTTAAGAGTTGGGGGTTATCTGTCTACCTTGACAAGTTCCTCCTGCGTATCAAACTCCTTGGCACATTCTTCCCAGTGACAGTTGGTTTCTACAAAGTCTGGTTCCCCCTCCACAGGGATATGGTCTGGGTGCATGTGTCCTTCACTTCCACTCGGCTTCTCATCATCATCTCCACCCTCATCGTCATAGTGACCTGCAGGGAGACAACTCATACTTAACACAAACCAGATAGGATTAACAGAGTTCTCTTTCTTAAATTATTCTTTTTACCCATGGCTCACTACAAATATACTTAAAAGAGATGTATTCAATTTCATTGGTTACGCCCAGCAAAACACAATATCACATTGGTACTCAAGGCAAGAGAAACCGTGTAGGATAATATCACATATTATGTGATATCTTAAGTTTGAAATATGTACATGTATTTTCCATTTCAATTCTGACATTTGAACTCAGCAAATAACTGACCATTTTACCGACATAACTCAATATGACTTGTTCTCAAAATATCTCTTAACAAAGATATATTGGTATAACTGTTTATATGAATAGATGTTTACACTAAGTGAATTTTGAAACAAATTGACTACCAACTTGTAAAGAATAATGTTTTCTTTTATCACATTTGTTCATCTAAAAATAAAATAAAACTCTGCAACCATTTATATTGTTATCTTCTACATACAATAAATGTGAGGAAGGGTTACAGATTGGATTACTGCACCTGCATTTTCAAATGGAAACTTAAGTAACCATGACAATTTATCTAGGGCATTTGGCAATAAGGTATCAAATATACACCTTATATATTTTTTACATACTTAGCTCATCACGGAGCCTTGAGATTAAAAGGCCTTTATCTTTCTAGACGCCTGACCTAAACACAGGGGGAAGAACAAAAGCTCCAGAACTCAAAGATTTCCCACAACCAGCATCACCAGATGTACATTATATACTAGGTATGGGAATGAATAATTAAATAATCTAATACTCATTTTAAGGTCAGAATATTCGAAGCTTGAATTTTTATTTGAATATTTGTTTTTATTGAGACAATATTACTGTATTGGTTCATTTAAAACTATTTAAAATTATTTTTTGTTTCATTTCTCTGCATCATCTAAATTCAACAAATGGCAAACACCTGTCAACATGTAAACCTAAATTTCCATGTTTTAAAAACATATGCGGACAAGCGATCATGAGAATTTTGGACCGAATTCTGTTGTACTGGACTGATCGTAAGTTGAAATTTGATGAAAAATCCGTCCAGAAATTAGACAGATATGATATTCTACACAGGTTCAAGTCCTAGCTTTTCATGTTTGTCTGAAAAATGTGAGGGCAAGACTAACTGTGATATATAACTAAATAAACATTCTTCATTTCTTATATACTTTGGAGACAAATTCAATAACAATTGTGAAGTCACATCTTACATTGGGCCAGTAATAGGCAAATGACCTATCCTTTTTAAATGCTTATATCAAGTGCCAACCAAAAATGCTACCAAGAAAAAGTTTAGTAAAAAAGCAGAGGAAAAATTCTTAAAAACTTAATGCAGAACTACAGCCTTTTCAAATTAGCGGTCTTTAATTAATTAAGTATGTTATAAAAAGAATAGGAATGAAGAGCTTGGGTTACAGAAACCTTTTTGTGTCCTTTCTTTCAAAGATTTTTCTATATACATGAAATTGCTCGCTCTCCTTTGTAGGAACGTGAAAAGCAACATTAGCCATAAATAAAACCTTGAACATTAAAGATGGACGTGATTGAGAAAACAAGCACACCTAGCCTTGGATTTTTTGCTCTTAACAAGCAATTTCTCCTTTTCCCACAATGTTTTCTGCCCTATGAGAAGATTATTTTTCAATTTCATCAAACTTTGAAAATGTAGTCCTCAAGCTCTCTCCAATTTTGGGCAGTCGAGTTTGGTAAAGGTTTAAACACCATACAAACTACACCATATAACACCAAGTATGAGTGGTGCAAAAAAATGGGTCATTAACCCTTTACTAAATGCCAAATTCTTGGCTGTCCAAGATTGAAAGAGTTTACAGACGACACTTCAAAATGTGATGAAAATGAAAGATAATCTTCTGATAGGGCAGAAAACATGTTTGGGAAACGAGAAATTGCTCTTAAGAACAATTTCTTCTTTTCTCAAAATGTTTTCCAAAGTTGTCTGCAATAAACTGGTCAAATGTCATTATTGTTTGGTAATGGGTTTAGAGTTGAGGGTTGAAAATCAGTGGCGCGAGACCGGTGGCCGTCATTAGAAAGGATTGCTCCCTTCAGATCCCCCCTATCTCCCATATAAATCAGTCATTAATCATTTTGTACATAAAAAATATGAAAGGAATATCTTGAAATTCAGCTCTAGCCATGCTTAAAGCCTGTGTTTGCCTCCTCACATCCTTGTCCAGGGGGGGCAAACGGAGAAAATAATTTACATAAAGAAAAAAAAAAGGCCAGAGTTTGACGAGGCAGGGTTAGTTTGGACTTATTTACATTTAAAAAGGCCAAAGTTTGTTTTTCATTATTAAACACTGCTGATGTACAAAGGCATATTGCATATAACTTCAACAATTCATTAACCCTTTACCAAACGCCAAAATTGAAAGAGTTTGCAGATGACATGTCAAAATGTGATGAAATTGAAAAATAGTCTTCTGATAGGGCAGAAAACATTGTGGGAAAAAGGAGAAATTGCTCCTTAAGAGCATTTTCTCCTCAACCCAAAATGTTTTCCAGAGTCTTCTGCAACAAACTGGTCAAATGTCATTTTTTGTTTGGTTTATATCTTATATAAAGATGTTGGTGTCCATTTCATATAAACTTTAAGTTGTCTTATAAGATTCTCCTAAACAAAACAACTCAAAATTTCATTATGTATGGAAAACTTTGGTTAAATTAAAGAGCAGGCAAGGTTAATGTGACAAACTAAAATTTCCCAAAAACTCATTGCTTTCATTCATTTTAATCATTTTTCTATAGAAATACCCATTGATTTTTAAAGTTTTGCTAAAAAAAATCATTGATTTAATTTAGAAAAAAATCACTGTACAGGTGTTAATTGTAATGTCTTCTAACCACCATGGTCGGAAACATGAAAAACTGATGACGTCTAAAAATATTAAAAATGTGTATTTTTGAGGTACAAATTAAAAAGAACCTTTGTGAGAGGAGGGAAATTATCTGAGACAAATAATGCCCATTTGATCAAAATAACTTAATTGCTGTAAACCTGTCCTTTAGGAATGGTATATACCTAGTTATGTGTTGAATATGTATAACGATGTTTTGCTGTCGAAAAAGGTAATTTGACATTTAAAGGGGAAAAAGAGTTTTATGAACAAAGCATTAAAAGTAAAGACGCCAAGTGAATTGGCGGCTGGCCTGTGATCTAACCTGTTTGCTACTCTAAGATATATCTTTATCAAAATAAAGCAGATATCCAAGGTTTTTGAAAGCAGTTGACACAAAAATCTTTCTTTATAAAAATTACCCAGCAGTCTAAGGGTTAAGGATTTGAGTTAAACCAAAACCCAAAATTAATGATAAGAAAACTGGGTTGCAAAAAGGCCAAATTTTCATATTGTTTAACCCTTTCCCAAATAATAACAACATTTAACCACTTTGTTGCAGACAACTCTGGAAAACATTGTCAAAAAAGGAGAAATTGCTCACTAAGAGCAATTTCTTCTTTTCCACTAGGTTTTCTGCTCTATCTAAAGATTATTTTTCAATTTCATCACATTTTGAAATGTCGTCTGCAAACTTTTTCAATTTGGGACAGTCGGAAATTTTGTATTTGGAAAAGGGTTAAAATACCAACACTCTGTATGTAACATTTTGAAGTCTTATTCTCTATATAGAGGACTCTCCACATATTTTTTAATGTATGACCTTTGTACAGACTACATATCCTTAGGCAACATAAAAAACTTTTTATTTCTCGTAATGAATTAATGAAGAGTTAACATTATATATGAATACATGGTATGCAGGTGTATGAGTTTAATTATTGCTGGGCTTTCATTTTGATGAGGAAAGATACTTAGAGTAGTGAAGAGTTAGGATCTAACCTGTTTGCATAAGCATGAAGTTGGTTCCAGCAATACATAAGGGTTAACCCTTTCCCAAACAATAACGACATTTGACGACTTTGTTGTAGACAACTTTAGAAAACATTGTGGGACAAGGAGAAATTGCTCGTAATGAGCATTTTTTCCTTTTCCCACAAGGTTTTCTGCTCTTTCTGAAGAATACTGTTCAATTTCGTCACATTTTGAAATGTCGTCTGCAAACCCTTTCAATTTGGGACAGTCGAAAATTTGTTGTTTGGGAAAGGGTTAAGGGACTTATTCAGACATTTGTGCTCAGGAATTAATAAAGATAAAAATTTTGATACATACAATCATTGTCTCTAAACCAAATACCATTGTCAGTCACCGTACTACTATAAGTTGCATGGCTTCGATAAATAATGTGAAGTGAGCTGTCGTGCCTTCAACACTTCTAAGGAAATATACCCAGGAATCATTTCTTGCCCACCTTGCTAGTGTCACATGACAAAGAAAATATAAAACGTTTCAAAAGACCCATGTGACGATGGTATCTAAAAATACCACCTTTAATTCTAAGTTTAAATTGTTGTATGTTGTTCTCTATCTTTCCTAAATGGTTATAGCTGGTGTTAGAAAGCTGACAATAATCTAATTTTGTATTACTTTATAATTCGATGTAATCCTTTTATATCTGTAGAGCACAATTTACATAATAGAATTAAAATCTAAAATCTGTGAGATCGTCTTTTTAAGAGTCTGTATCATTGCGTCACAGGCAACATGAGAATAACTGGGCATAACTTTATCTTAACCACATACAATGTTCTTTAATACAAGCTCAAATTCCACGTCAAGAGCCTGCAAATGTAATTTGTCAATGATTTACTCAAAGACATCAAATCAAGTTGTGATTGCAAGGTATACAAGAAAAAAAGAAGAAAAAACAACAACAAAAAACAATCATAATAAGTTGTATGATACAGTAAATTGCAATCCTATCTCTATGCCATTATGCAATACAAAGTACTGTAAGTTAAAGTAAAGCAGTCTCAATGTTAGAGGAAAAGTCTTTGTACAAGATATTTCAAGTCAAAATTTTATTTCAGTCAGTGATACAGAACAAAAACCGTACATGTCAAACAGACAATCCGTCTGAAATATCTGTTGACTCATACAGGCCATTCTCAACCTAATGGGTCAATAAAACATCCCTACATCATTTCATCAGGACAAAACATGATACAAATCTATCATTTTGTGACCACAACAATGTACCTTTGGATTTTTACACAAGATTCATAAGGTATACAAACAGACTTTATAAAGGAGAAAATATTGCTTCCTTTAAATCATGGTTAATTAATATAATGTTAATTCCATTGTAAATGTCTTTTATAGATATTCATTTAATTTGCAATACATATTTTTGCTGAAAATGTATGGAACTTTTTTTGCTATGTATATTAATTTAGTTTGTATATATTCATTTAATTTGCTATAGATATTTGTATAGTTTGCTATTTACTCATTTAATAAGAGGTACCAGTATCACATCATAACTGACCAAAATCGTTGATTCCTGGATAGTGACTTGCTCTTTATACTCATCAAGCTTGGTCCCACATTACATTAAGGTGTGATTTAATTGTCCATTAAGTAGAGGCAGGTGACAGTCCCTCTCTTTATGGAGATTGTTATATGTGTTTATGAACTGACTGTGGCTATCAGCGTAATATCAAATTTTATGTGCCCAGACAAACATTTCTTTTCTCTCTACTTTGCATAAAGATATTAATGAAAACAGCATTATAATTCAGCCAAGTAAAAAGTTCTAATTTTGGTGTTGTGCTACATTATCATAGAAAGTGTTACACACCATGTAGAGTTCGTAAAAATTCTGAAGTGGCTGAAAATAAGTAAAGTTTCGTCAATGTCATCTTAATGCCTACACTGATTTTAAGGGCAAGAACATCTTGAAATATTGTGTATTGCCCTAACCAATGGTCTCTTAATCTACAGCTTTGAACATGAAAGGTATAGCTGATGTTCCCCTGGAAGAATGACCATATTAAGCACAGCAGTAGCCAGAGCTCTAACATCAGACACCAAATTATTACAACAAAAAGATTTGAATGTACACCTTAGCTTTCTAGGGACAAACTTAAAAAACAAAATGGCAAGTGAAAATGTTGCCATGTGACCATGTTGCCGTGAGGATTGGCCATGTTGCCATGTCACCAAGTTGCCATGGGGATAGGCAGTACCAATATCAGAAGAACCATATTCATAAGGAGATTAGTCTTAGACAGACAGGGTAGCCAAACCCTCACTTAGGGGACTTATCACTTTCTGTTAAATATTAACCAAAACTGATGATAACAAATCTTTCTTGAATTTTCAAAAGGCATAGGGAAATTCAAAACACATTAGAAATGTCAAGTATTTCAAATAAATCCTGACAAAACTGTAAAAGTAAGACAAGTCAAAATTATGAATATTATAAATTGCTTAAATTCAAATAAAGTTACACTCTTTTCAAGTTTGCACATCTGTTGAAACATGCCGTTAATGGTTTTCAGGGTTAAAAAAAGATAAATTGCAGGTGTAAAGTAAAACCCAACAGTAAAGAGTGAGAGTATTTCCAGAAATCTGGAATACATATTGTCTACTGATATGTTTGTAAGCATGGTGTAATGGGGGTTCATTAAAAGCTCATTGACTACCCATAATTCAACAGTTCTCGCTGTTGGTTGGACTCTCTACAAGTGGAGGTGATTACAATCTCTAGGTGTGTGTAACCCCCATCAGTCATCCTTCACTGAAGACTGGAACCCAGACCCTTATCCAACATACAAACAACAAGCTGAGGGTACCGATTTACTAAACAACTTACATAGAGTAAAGCACATCATTTGACACCCGAGGATGACTTTCCTCTATTATCCCTTATAGTGCTGAAACCAACATTATGCTTATGCAAACAGGTTAGATCCAGGCCAGCCGTTCACTTAAATTGGCGGCTGTCCTGTGATCTAACCTGTTTGCTAATCTGAGTATCTTTACTCATCAAAACTACGCAGATATTGAAGGTTTATAAAAGCATATGACACAAAAACCTACTTTTAGAAAATTACCCAGCATTCTAAGGGTTGAGTCAGAACTAATATACATGGATAGTATCTTAAATAAAAGTACAATATGGCAGTGTGACACCTCATTGGAAGCATCTCTCCGAAGCTCTGATGGGATCCTATGATTTGTTACTTGGAAATATTGCTTAAGGCAATATTGAGATAAAAAGGAATGTTGTTTTGAAGTGTAAGATGTTTAGTCATTTCTCCTTAGTTCAAACTTGTTTACTAAACATCGATTGAGACTTATTCAATGACTACTCCCTGGAGACCACACCAGGGTACCACTTTACTAAACAGTTTACACTTAAGATTTGCGTAAGTCTACAACAACAATTCCTCTTATTTTAAAATTGGGCGAAGCAATATTGCAAAGTAACACATCATTGGAATCGTCTCTCCGAGACGCTTCCAATGATGTGTCACATTGCAATATTGTACTTTCGTTGAAGATACTATCCATGTGTATCAGTTTTGACTTACGCAAATGTTTTCCGTAAGTTGTTTAGAAAAACGGTACCCAGTACTCAAGTCAATTTATGTGCTAGTCTCAGCAATTTTCACCTAGCTTAGCAGTGATAGAACCTGGTACCCTCTATAAGGCCAATGCTCTAACACTGCATCACTGTCACCCAAAATTACTCCTTATAGTATGAAGGAATAACATTTTCTTGGTACTTCCAAGAGAGCATTGTCTTAATTGTCCCTAAACACCAAAAAAATACTTTTTTTTCTTAATTGTTGTCTGCTATTTGTTTTCAACTTGGACCAATTAGAAATACCAATATGGGGACTAACCCATATTGTTTAATATATCCTGCTTTGTCCTGCTTATCATAAAATGTCATCTCAAGTGTACTAGGTGAAAGTGTAAAAACAATCATCTTAAACAATTCATATTTGAAGCCTGTGTAAGAATATGCATTTACAATGTAGCAAAGCAATTACTAGACATTCTGGTAAAGAAATCAAGCTTATTCAGTTTTCTACAAGTATTTTCACACATCTGTTGTTAGACTTTATTGTTGAATAGATCAAGGGTTCAATGCAAGACTATAGTTAAGTGCTTCATAATCATGAACCACTTACTATAGTTCTGCATTGAACCCTCAAGTTGAGACTAAATGAGTTATCCAGTGAAAAGGTTGTGTGATTGATGGGAGAAAAGCGTTCCCCCTGAATGTATTAGCCCACCATTACCTCACAGTAAGTGTTTTTTTGGATGAGTTGTTTTGCCAACTAAGACAATGGATGTAGGTTCATCAAAAACCATCTGTGTTGATAAGGAGTACAGAAAACTTTGTGGGAAACAACTCAAAGTTATAGATCTATTAACAAAGGTGTTATCTCATTAAGTTAAACCTTTTGGGTTAAATCTACAATAAATCATTTTGGTTTAATTTATTATCTAAACCCCTTTTGATATCATTGTTGCATTTATGTTGAATAAATACATCCTTTATTATCTATCTATGTTGCATAATGCTGACTAAAAATAAGTAAAGGAAATACATTCATTATCCTTCTAGTATGCATAAGAAAACTACAGAAGCCCATTAGGACCATTTTGAGGCTCAAAACTTCTAGCTCAAAATGGCCCTAATGAGCCTCATTAGAAAACAGGGGGCGTTCATGGTTTCTACTGTGATACAGTAATTAGTAGAACCAAATCTTAAATAAAAATTTACAATTGATTTTTATGGGTATTAGGTTTGAAATAAACCAATTTGAATCAGGCAAAATCTATATAGAATATGAGATTCTTCTAAGAAAATTGTCAACAACATTTTGATTTTTTTGCCCCTTACTTCATGACAATATCAAATATGGATGAACTACTGGTAATTAGTGTGGCTGTATACATTTTTGTCACTCTGAGCAATGGCTAGTTGGTTTTATTTTCTTCTGAGGATAAGGCAAATAGAGGAATCAAACTTACTGAGAAATAAGATATACAGAGAAATTAGACATACAGAGAAATATAGAGAATTTAGACACACAAAGAAATCAGACAAACCAAGCAATCAGACATACAATTAAATCACACATACGGACGAATCAAACATACGGAATCAGACTTACTATGATGATGGTGGGTATGGTGAAGGTAATCTTTCTCAGTTTTAATCTTGGTCCGTTTGAGATCATGATAGCCTGGGTCTACACTACTGCTCACAATACTGCTGCCTGCTTCTTTTGTGGTTGTGCTGATTTGGGACTGAAAGACATCAAATATATACATCTCAAACTGTGTTACTTCAGGTTTCAAACAGATAAAGAAAATCTATCAATTCTTTTTTCAATTTTGTACATTTCTGGTTATATATAGCTCATAAGAATTGTCAAGTTTAAATGGTTATGATGAAATCCAACAAAGAAGATTTTATAACAAGATTCAATTAATATATGGTCAAGTGTCAGTACCTTCAATCTATCTTGATCAATAAGTGTTGAATTTGTAAAGTTAAACTTTTCTCATAGCTTTCAATAGTGCTAAAGTTGTATATTTCTGACAGCTTTTGATAAGGCTGAAGATGTACATTTCTGATAGCTTTTGATAAAGCTGAAGTTGTACATTTCTAATAGCTTGTGATAAGACTAAAGTTGTACATTTCTGATAGCTTTTGATACAGCTGAAGTTGTACATTTCTGATAGCCTTTGTTAAGGCTGAAGTTGTACATTTCTGATAGCTTTTGATACAGCTGAAGTTGTACATTTCTGATAGCTTTTGATACAGCTGAAGTTGTACATTTCTGATAGCCTTTGTTAAGGCTGAAGTTGTACATTTCTGAGAGCTTTTGTTAAGGCTGCAGTTATGATTTACCTTTGTCTCTTCATTATGTATACATGGATATATGCTTATTACCAGATTTTGTCTCTTTTTGCAAGAAACATTAACCAGCATACATATAAGGCTTACCAAGTTCTTTTGTTTATATTAAACATTGTGTAAGACAGACATAGCAATAGGAAGAATTTGTTCATTATTCACAAAATTTTCATCACAATATTTTCAATGCCTGCTATATCAGGAGTTTGTGAGTGTTTGAAAGCTAAAAGGAAGATAATGATTTGACAATTGATTCAGATAACATGTAGATTGAGGTAAAGGGTGATAATAACTTCAGTTCAACAGTACTCTCTTTGCCCCCCATCATGTAGAATACATTAAAACACATCATTCACTATGTCCCTCGGCCTTTTTTATACAATAATTTCCCGCCTTTACACATTTCCCTTTACTTATTTTAATAGCCACTTCTCTAATGAGACTATTACTAGAAACAGAACTAAAACTCTGAGGACATTAATTTTGACAAAAGACGAGTTTGGTCCATATGAACAAATTCCTATGCTTGCAAAACTTTTAATATTCTTAATAGGTTAGAATAATCTCAATGAATGTCTTTATTGAATCTATATTTACAGACCGTTTATTCTATTTCTAAGACTAAGGTGATTAGGTAAAGGCATGTGCACAAAAAAGGCTTGGACTCTATTAAGAGTCCTTTAACCCATTACCAAACAATAACAACATATGACCAGATTGTTGCAGATGACTCTGGAAAACATTGTGGAAAAAGGAGAAATTGCTATAAATGAGCAATTTCTCCTTTTCCCCACAATGTTTTCTGCCCTCCCAGAGGCTTTTCCAGTTTCATCACATTTTGAAATGTAGTCTGCAAGCTCTTCAATTTGGGACAGTTGAAAACAATGGCGTTTGGTAGGGCTATTTAGCCCATTAATAATAGGATGAACAAAAATGTTGATGATTGAGAGAAAAATCAGTGATTAGGGAGGGGGACAGTGGTGCAGTGGTAGAGTGTCCACCTCTTATACTAAGGGTACCGGGTTCAATCCTCGTTAGGCAAGGAGAAAGTTGTCGGGACTAGCCCTCAAATCTGCAGGAGTACTGGTTTAGTATCCAGGAAGCAGTCATTGAGAGTGTATTTGATAAGCTTCAAGCTTCCATCACAATTGATATGAAATAAATAAGTTAAAACTAAACCAGTGATTTGATAATGAAAGGAGCAGCTAATAACTTTTTCTTCACTTACAACCATCATGTGACTGATTCTCGCACACATCACAAGGATTAAATGCAATACTATAGTAAGTGCTTCATGTTTATGAAGGACTTACTATAGTCTTGCATTGAACCCTTGACAATGTCATAGTTATGCTACCCAACAAAATGTCATATCGCAGCCTCTTAACCACAGCAGGATTCATACAGCTGCGTCCATAACTTAAAACTTCATGAATATGTATTTGAATACCTCTACAGGCAATATAACAAACATAAAGACAAAGGGAAACCATTGTAAAAGGTATTTTTCATTAAAATTTTGTCACAATGTCTTCAAAGATTAAAACATAATCAAATGTAAAATTTGTTAACTTCCTCTGCAGCCATCATATTGACAACATAATAACAAAATGATTAAGAATGTACTGTAGCTTTTCCTGCCCACACAGTGATCAATATACATGCTAAATTATAACACCAACCCTTCATATTCCAGAGGGACATAAACTCTGAACCCGCACAAAAACAGCAAAATATAGAGGAATAGTTGATATCATTTGTTTAGCATTTCTTTTTTAAGTATTTCCTTAAGGTAGAATACCGATAATTCGCCATTTTGAAACTCAGGTACTATCCATGTTTCCAATGATGTGTCCCATTACTATATTGTGTTTTCATTGAGAATACTATCCATGTTTATCAGTTTCACCCAGAACAAGAAAGGAAGTACTATCCATGTTTCCAATGATGTGTCCCATTACTATATTGTGTTTTCATTGAGAATACTATCCATGTTTATCAGTTTCACCCAGAACAAGAAAGGAAGTACTATCCATGTTTCCAATGATGTGTCCCATTACTATATTGTGTTTTCATTGAGAATACTATCCATGTTTATCAGTTTCACCCAGAACAAGAAAGGAAGTACTATCCATGTTTCCAATGATGTGTCCCATTACTATATTGTGTTTTCATTGAGAATACTATCCATGTTTATCAGTTTCACCCAGAACAAGAAAGGAAGTACTATCCATGTTTCCAATGATGTGTCCCATTACTATATTGTGTTTTCATTGAGAATACTATCCATGTTTATCAGTTTCACCCAGAACAAGAAAGGAAGTACTATCCATGTTTCCAATGATGTGTTACATTACAATATTGTGTTTTTATTGAGAATACTATCCATGTTTATCAGTTTTACCCAGGACAAGAAAGGAAGTACTATCCATGTTTCCAATGATGTGTCCCATTACTATATTGTGTTTTTATTGAGAATACTATCCATGTTTATCAGTTTTACCCAGAACAAGAAAGGAAGTACTATCCATGTTTCCGTTTCCAATGATGTGTTACATTACAATATTGTGTTTTTATTGAGGATACTATCCATGTTTATCAGTTTTACCCAGAACAAGAGAGCAGGCTGTAAATCGGACCTTACCTGTGATTCATGTTTCGATGATGGTGCCTGAGGTTGAAGGAGAGTATGGTGTTGTGAGGTAGGAGGCATCATCATGTGACCGCCAGGCTGCATGCGTCCCATCATACCCGGCGACATCCCCGGCGGGAAAAACGATGACGGAGGCAGACTGCCACCTGGACGGAAATATGGGTTCCCTTGTAACTGTTGATGGGCAGCCGGGCTCAAAGTTCCAAGTGATGCTGCAATGATACAACCAGAATTGGTTTTGAGAAATAACGGAAATCTTAAAAAAGCAACATTTCTATGAAATAAATTGAAAAAACTAATACTTGATCAACATATTATAAATGGTTAACCTTTTACCGAATGTCCAATTTTCAACTGTCCAATATTTGAAAGAGTTTGCAGCCGACAAAATGTGATGAAATTGAAAAATAATCTGATAGGGCAGAAAATATTGTTGGAAAAGGAAAAATTGCTCTTTAAGAGCAATTTCTCCTTTTCCCATAATGTTTTCCAAAAGTCGTGTCGTCTGCAACAGACTGGTCAAATGTTGTTATTGTTTGGTAATGGGTTTAACTTATGTGTTTGAAATCAATGTGCTTGATAAGATATAGTTCAATGTGCTCATACTTAAATTTGACCAGTAACCATATTTGTTAAAAGAAATTGAGATACTTTCTCATGCAATCTGTTTTATTATTTGCGAAGGAGGTGACACAAAATAATTCTTCAAGGCACACACATTGCTATAGACATGTGGTTCAACTACCTTAGCTGTTTAATGCAGACCCTCAGAGCAGAAACAAAAAAAGGAAAATGATTAATGAGCATAAATGTGAGGGGGAATATTATTTTTTTCTTCATACATTAGCATATCATAAATGCTCAGAATAACTTCAAATCTAAAATTTGAACATTTGAAAATTTACCCCGTACTTTGACCAATACTTACCATTTCATTATAATCATTTCAAGGTTATTTTACTCTTTTTTTCATTAAAGTTTTATTTTCTTTTTTCTGTTCATGTCTACCCTTACTGATAAATCTTTATCTTGGCAGCTTTGGTATACAGGGTAACACTGTACATGCATATAAATATATACAGTACAGCCAACAGGTTTTTACATTTTGCTTCACTCCAAGTTCTATTCTGAGGCAAGGATAGCTCTAAATTGTGCTCAGAACAATAGGCAAGGATAGCTCTAAATTGTGCTCAGAACAATAGGCAAGGATAGCTCTAAATTGTTCTCAGAACAATAGGCAAGGATAGCTCTAAATTGTGCTCAGAACAATAGGCAAGGATAGCTCTAAATTGTTCTCAGAACAATAGGCAAGGATAGCTCTAAATTGTGCTCAGAACAATAGGCAAGGATAGCTCTAAATTGTGCTCAGAACAATAGGCAAGGATAGCTCAAAATTGTGCTCAGAACAATAGGCAAGGATAGCTCTAAATTGTGCTCAGAACAATAGGCAAGGATAGCACTAAATTGTGCTCAGAACAATAGGCAAGGATAGCTCTAATTTGTTCTCAGAACAATGAATAAAGTTTTAAGGCACATCAACAACTTAAGTCATATTGTGCGAAAATTTCATTGTCATGTCTATCACATATCTTTTTTTTATGCATATGATGTATACCCATCTCATTCCTTACTATCATCTGAGAGTCAAACTGTTGAGTCTATTAAAGTTTCAAAATGTAAAGGTGTATTATTTAATATCTAGCTGTATCAAAACTGCTGTTCATGAACACAGAACATTTCAGGAAATTCAAGACTAGGTTCATGTACATCAAGTACAGGTTCATTCATTTATTTTGGTGATTTTCATATACACACTGCAGTGTAACGCAAAATCCATCTGGAAACAAGAGTTACTTCATCGCCTGTAGGCATGATTGGCATTCTTCTGAGAGCCCACTGAACAGCGAGAGCAACAGCGAAAAAGTTAATGCTTTAAGAGAATTCTCATGAATACCCACAACATAGGATTTGTTTATTGTTAAAATACTGCAGGAAGTGAGCCATAATCAACTCCTTATCTATGTCATGGTTGATGATTAGGCAAGCTGTTCCCAAAGTTACATTATAAAACAGGTGCTACATGAATATTCAAAGATTGGTATCTACATAGATATAGGTAAACTGTAAACTAAACATTGACACATATTGTATGTATTCTTTCTTTAACTCTTTCCCAAACAAAAACGATATTTGACCACCTTGTTGCAGACGACTTTAAAAAACATTGTGGGAAAAGGAGAAATTGCTCGTACCGAGCAATTTTTCCTTTTCCCACAATGTTTTCTGCCCTATCAAAAGATTATTTTCAAATTTCATCACATTTTGAAATGTCGTCTGCAAACTCTTTCAATTTGGGACAGTCGAAAATTTGTTGCTTGGGAAAGGGTTAAGGAAAACATTACGAACCAAACAATGGTACATGAGGTACATGAGGCAGCCTTTGTTGATGGTTAACTTTGGTTTCTTTTTCTCTCACAAGCTGGCCATCACAACTTGTTGAAATATTTTTGTTGAATTGTAAAAACAGAATCAAAAATAAAATCCAAAATATAAGCCGTTTTGAACCTTTTTTGGTCAAGATTTGATATGAAGAATTGTCTTCAGTGTGGTTAAAAGCAAATAGTATTGACCGAGTGACCTAGTATTTGACCATACAAGAAACATATGACTAAGTTTTTTCCAAAGAGATCAAAATGTTGTATATAAAGTATTTGTATACAAAATCAATTTTATAACCTTGACATTGTTTTCTAGTTTTGGAACCTGCATGCCTAACTGATAGCAGGTTAGAACCTTAAGTCAGTCAGGAGACTGCCCGTTTGACAATCCAAAAGCCACCACTGAGATTTGAACCCACACGGAGAGGGGCCATGTGATTTCACATTTTTTACTCTTACCACTAGGCCCCCATGAACTTACAGACACCCATATTCTCTACTTTAACCTATTAACAAACAAAAACAACATTTTACCGATTTGTTGTAGACTATTCTGGAAAAGACAATGGGAAAAGGAGAAACTGTTCATAAGGAGCAATTTCTCCTTTTCCCACAATGTTTTCTTCTCCATCAGGAGATTACTTTTCAATTCCATCACATTTCCAAATTTTGTTTGCAAACTCTTTCATTTTGGGACAGGAGAAAAATTTGGCCTTTGGTAAAGGGTTAAACACATAAGGAGCAATTACACATAAGGTATAATTATGTATAAATTTCCCCCACAAGTCCGGGTGGTATTGTGTTGGAGTCGAATGTGAGAGCAAACATACCAACCATAATGGTGTCAACAGAAAACAAACATTCTATAGACACCTACACAATGGCAGAATATGATTTCATTTCCATTTATCTTTTTCTCAACTGAACTCTTTCATAAGCTGTCAGGGTATATGCCTCTATGAAAAAGAATTGCATTCATCTAATTAGGTACTTGAGATGGGATATGAAAAATGTCTCTTAACCCTTAAAATGCTAGTTAATTTTCTAACAAATAGATGTTTGCATCGTCTGCTTTCAAAAATCTTAACTATCTAATTAATTTTGTTAAGGAAAGATACCAAGAGTAGCAAACAGGTTTGATCACGGGCCATCCGCCAATTTACTTGGCAGCTGGCCTGGATCTGACCTGTTTGCATAATCATTAAATTAAAGGTTAAAGGTCTAAAGGAAAATGAAAACACAAGATCAGACATTAATGTCAGTAGGCTTATCCAAATCCATATTTTACACAATCAATGATCCGACTCGGTGTTTACCATCACATGAAGCGAAACAAATGTTTATCATGTTTTACAATAGTTCTTCATCTTATTTGTTTTGATCTATACATTTTTAAGTATCTAATGCATTTCTTAAATTAAGATAAAAATGTCACAGGTATATGAGCATTTAAATCAAGTTTTAAAGCAATAATAGAGAACAGACCCCATGCTGTTTCCCCCGACAAACTATGCCCTATTCAGTAATGGGAGGGCTGTATGAATTTTCTAATTCAAACATGCAATTTTATTGATTTGCAGTCATATTAAGACAAGTTCTCAGGCCTATAATTTAAAAGAATTGTCTACCCTTGTTACACTTCCACCCTAATGCCATGCCTGGACCATGACAAATCTTTTAAAATTAAGTCATAAGATCATATATATAACCCTTGGAAGGAAAGCCAGGTGGATTAAGCAGGCTGATGTACTATGACAATTAATTTAATAAAGTACCTAAACCCTTTGAATGCTGGCTAATTTTCTAAAATTAGATGTTGGTGTCGTCTGCTTTCGAAAATCTTAAATATCTGCTTAACTTTGTTGTGGAAAGATACTCAAAAGTAGCAAAACGAGTAGGATCACAGGCCAGCCACCAATTTACATGGAGGCTGGCCTGGATCTAACCTGTTGGCACAAGCATGAAGTCAGTTCCAGCACTATAAGAGTTAACATATGTGCGATTAAAAAAATGGTGCAAAAGGAAAAAAAGAAATACCCTTTGAAAAATTAAAATTTCAATATTCTACAATTTGTCAACATTACAAATTTTGTGAATTTTTTCACCCGTCAAAATAACTATGTGTACTTACCAATGTATTTGAACTAATTGTATTTAAATTGATGTATGGCAGCAAAGGTGAATGTTTACGTCAAAGTTGTTCTTCAATAGAATAAATGATTTATTGGAAATAAACTAAAGCAATGCTTGACATCTACCAAGTAGATCTTGATAAGTGTTGAACGGTTTTGGAATATGCAAATCATTTATCCACATACTTTCCGTTCAAACCCCGAGACAAACATAATATATACATAAATGATGCCTTTGTCCCAGTACTTTCAAATTTTGTCTGCCATATACATTAAGAAATATTTAATTTGACATTAACTTTTAGACATCCTTTTTGCATTTGATCTTCATTTTGTTCAGAGTCAATATTGCACACAGATTACAGAACTTTGACCATTATTAACCCTTATAATGCTGGGTATTTTTTCTAAAAATAGATGTTTATGTCGCCTGCCTTCCAAAACCATAAACATCTGCTTAATTTTGATGAGCTAAGGTACTCAGAGTAGCAAACAGGTTAGATCACGGGTCAGCCACCAATTTACTTGGTGGCTGGCCTTGATCTAACCTATTTGCTTAAGCATGAAGTCGGTTCCAGCACTAAAAGGATTAACTGAATGTCAGTAGGTAGACAGATAGGTGACACAATGACAAAGACAAAATATCACACACTCATTTTTCCATATATATATCCCTCTTCCATGTAAATGTTTAATCTTGCACATAGATAAGTTAAGGGTTGTGCTTTTCAACAAATTTAGAAAAAAAAAAAATCTGAATTTTTTATTGTGTGGCTAGGCTGAATGAGTTTAACCTTCTGTGGTTTTTAACAATAAAGCTTTTAACAATGTGTCAACACTTTTTTTTACTCATAAAATGGCTTTCCTGAGATTCATCAATTCAAGGCAAGGACTCTTAAGTGTCTTGTATAAGGAATCTCCAAAGAAATTAGTAGTGCCATTACGGTTCGAACACATGAGCCCCAGGTTAATAAGTCACCACCTACATCTCTGAGTCATGCATGACCAAGGTATTTAACTCAATGAGGTTTCCTACCATCAGAAAAATGTGTTGAATAATAAATATATGTAAGGGATTTCTTATACATATGTAAGGGATTTCTTATATATATGTAAGGGATTTCTTACCAGCAGAAAGGTGTGTTGAGTTATACAGATACATAATGGAATTCCTTACCAGAAGACAGATAAATTAATAGTAAAACAGATATATAAGGGATTACTTACCAGCAGAGAGATGTCCATATGACCCGCTGGCTGCGCTAGAACTCCTGGATGCACTGTGAACTCCCAGAAGAGGGGTCAACTGAAGTGACCCCTCAGAGCTCCTAGTTAAACTCTGAATGTCGAGGTAGTCAGATATCGGTGAATGGGATAAGGCACGTTTTCTACTTTTTCCTAGTACGCTGGGACGGGGGCTATTTAGGCGTGAACCTGCAACAATAATGGAAAAAGATGTATTTTGAAATCTTCACCTTATAGAGTAACTTGTAAATTTCATCTTTTTCCTCATTAGTATCAATTGAATATATCTTTATGCAGGTGCTTAATGAAGCATTGTTCATATAAAAACCTTTTTACGCACGAGAAAAAAACCACAAGATTAATCTGTTATCTCTTTAAAAACATGTTCAGCTTTGTGAAACATACTAATATTTCTTTAGATAAATGAGATTTGTTTGTCTCTAAAATGTTTAACACTGTGTCAACAAATGTTCAGTTATGTAACAGTTTTCCTAGAATCACCAGTACTATACTAGGGCTCTGAAGTGTTATGCCAAAGGATACTCCTACAAGTTCAGAGGTAACCGTTGGGCTTGAACCCGAGATAATTGGGAGCATTACCAGAAAAACAAGAGCTGTAATTGATAAACACATCAGCAACACTAACAAACATCATTAATTGCGCCCTTGTTATAGTTAATATATAGTAATATAATACAGTGGACCCGCGATAATCCGAACGTCGTTTATCCAGAATATTCACCATCCGAACAGAATTTTGAGGGAACGGATCTTACCTTCATCAATTTAACTGTTTAATGCGGAAAATCCGCGTTACGGAACCGGACAAAAATATTCGGGAACCAACAGTCACTTTTCATAGTATATGCGTATGGCTAGTCCGGAAACCAGTAAAATCGTTTATTTTGCGGTTACAGTTGTTAATGAAGGGATCGGTCTTCTGTTGTAAACGGCATTCACACGTTTTGCAAACTGTCACATATGCTTGACCATAACATGTCACCTAGTGTAGTGTACTGGAAGGTGTTGATTGTTTGTTAATCGGTCATTCTGTCAGTTGATTGGTCTTACATTATTGTAATTACGGTCGCATGTAGATAGTTGAGTTTGTAAAAGGTGTTGATTGGCTGCTTAGACAGCAATCGGGAGACAATGTCTGGCAATCATTTTCAATTATAACTCAATCGATATACTCCTTTTCCCTATAAATAAACTCTCGACAATCCCTACCTATCTCATTTCTCGATATTGAAATAAGAAGATGCAACTTGAAGATGTCTACACCCACAGCCAAACGAAGACAGTTCTTTTCAGAGCTATCTTAAGGAAATTTAACTTCTCGAAAGACATTGCTTCATATTTTCGTTTTTTTAACAAATCCGTTTTGACCAAATAAACACTTCCTTAACACACTTTATATTTCCCTTCAAAAAAAATAATTGTGTATTTCTTACTTCATAGTAATGATCATTATACACCGACACCGTGTAAAGGTAAACATTTCGCTGTAACTCGCATATTCTTTATTCCGGAAAATTCGTTAATACGAACATTTCTCCTGGGGACGAAAGTGTTCGGATAAACGAGGGTCCACTGTATTACACAGTACTGATCCAAGGATTACTATAGACCTCTGTGGTTTAGAGTACTGTACAATAAAAGAATAAATGATGGTAAGTTATTCTTGACACTGGTGAATCAATAATATGTTCATGCTTAAAATGTCTTTGGACTTAAATTAAATCATTCATTATGTCATTGACAATATCCTTTCGAAATATCCTTATCGAAGTTTTATTGATTTCAATATCAAATGTTTAAAACATGATTTTAATTAAAGCATTAATCATACTTTAATAAACATACTTATTTTTATTTTACAATGACCATGTTACTTACTACTATCTATAGATTCTGGTAGATTTATGCTACCACTACCCAGTGTAGGGGGCACATCCCCGAACATGCTCCTGGCCCCATAGGGCATAAATCCTCCCGCGTAATCTCGCGGGTAGTAACCTCCTCCGCTGCTATAGGGGGCCCCTGTAAACAAAAACTTTCTACTGAAATGTTCGCAATTATTAACTATGACACATACTATAAACCGCACGTTTGGCAGAAATCCATTTCATAACAAAAATATAGACTCATAGCCATCTCCCATCATCTTGTTCAATTAATTCAAATGTTTTGAGATAGTTTTCAAACTTGATTAATGACAAGAATGTATCAAAAGACCTACAGTCCAGGGGCCTGTTTCTTCAATGATTGCAAGTTTGATTATTGCTCTATAGTCAGATTCTCAGGCTAAGTTGCACTTCATCAATATTCCCTCTTTAGATTTAAGAGCAAGAAATTGTCTTAACTCTAAGAGAGGTCTGGGGCTCTCTTAACAATAAAACAACATAATAAAATGGTGGACACTTTTGTAAAATTTGTAAAGATTTCATTTAATTCAGAATGAGAAATATCATGCTTAAAAATGTACTAGAGATTATTTTCTCGCAAATGCACAAATCATTAATAATATGCGAGTCACATTACCTTGCAGAGCTCCAGGACTGAACCTCCTCCCGGATACAGGACTCAGATAGTTCTGTCTTAACTGTTCCAGGTGTATTCTAGACGCCAGGGCAGTTACAGACTCGCCCGGGGCCAATGGGCTCCGCACCCCATACAATGATGATACATCAGAATAGGAGGGGCTCAAAGGTAACCTGAAATAGAGCATGGAGAGGGAAAGTGGTATTAGAGTTTTGATTTGATGAAACAAATCCCTTCATCTTAGTGTAAGAACACAATGTTAAAACATCAAGCTACATTTAACTCTTTCTATATTGGTAGCTGACCTTTCATTGGCAGATGATTCTATGTATACATATTGACAAACTTGTCTATAATTTCATGCAGGTTTCTACTGTCAAAATATTCCTTTACCATTTATCTCACATAACAAACCTACTGCGACATTTGATTTTTTGACAAATACCTCAATTGATTACAAAGGTGTGCATAATCAGATGTCTAAGTAGCAAAACCAAAATGATCAACACAAAAATTATACAGGTTTCCATTAGACACAATTTCATGTGACAATGTAGTGACAATGTAAGGCAGTTATAGATATATATTAAATTTTTGGAAAGGATAAATACAGTTTTAATGAAAAAAATATATCGCATAATTCTTACTGAGAAATAATTTGCTTTGAGATTTATGAAAATGTATGGTTCCCTGTTTTTGCCCCTAGGCATAGTAGAATGGGCCATAGCCAGTGTTAATGATATGCATGTATTCAGAACAACTTTTTTGACCAGAAGGTTTGGAATTCCATGTCTTATCAAAATTAATGTAAGCATCTTGTATTCTGGTATGAGCTGCATGAGTTAATTGGTCAATGTATTGTGATTGACTTTTGATAGAGCATTTTCACAAATTACGCTTGGATGGTATGCTTTGTCATTTTAGTAGTATATGCAATACATAATTAAATCAACAGTTTGTTTTGTTTGTAAGCATTACTTGTGTATAACTAACTCATTCGTTTGTTATTGCGCAAGTAGTGTGTCACTCGAGGAATTGTTTCTGTTAAACAAAACAAACTGTTGCTTACTTAAACTCATGTACTCACCCAGGCATGGGATGATGGAAGGTGGATGGATGAGGGGGCCAATTATACCTCCCCTCAAGTGTGCTGGTGTTCAGTGGGAGGGGCGGATTTATGGCATAGGGCACAGAGTAGTAGGGCAATCCTGCAAGGCCCGCTGAAATCAAATAAAGTTGACTGATTATAATGTACCCTATATCTTAGGCACAAAACCAAATAAAGTTGACTGATTATACATGTACCCTATATCTTAGGCACAAAACCAAATAAAGTTGACTGATTATACATGTACCCTATATATTAGGCACAAAACCAAATAAAGTTGACTGATTATACATGTACCCTATATCTTAGGCACAAAACCAAATAAAGTTGACTGATTATAATGTACCCTATATCTTAGGCACAAAACCAAATAAAGTTGACTGATTATACATGTACCCTATATCTTAGGCACAAAACCAAATAAAGTTGGCTGAATATACATGTACCCTATATCTTAGGCACAAAACCAAATAAAGTTGACTGATTATAATGTACCCTATATCCATAGGCGTAGGAGCCGGGGGGGGCCAGGGAGGGCCCGGCCCCCCCAATGTCCAGACCGGGGGGGCCAGACTATACTTTGGCCCCCCCAATATTCACAATGGCAAATGAAGATATTTGAAAAGAAAAAGAAATGAAACGAAATTTAACAGCTGAATAAAAATAAATGTGTAATTTTGTGCTTGATCTAATTCCAATTCGCCTTTTGTAACGAACAATAACCAAAATCTTTTTGACGTCATCATCCCAAATGACAATCTGAACACATCGGGTTTATCCAATGAAAACTCACCTCACAAAAATACCCGGGAAGTCTTGATTGACAAAAGCAATGATGTAATAGAATTTGTTCAAATGCGTCAGACTCAATATTGTCTTCAATTGTTAGCTAAAGCTTGAAAAATAATTTATTCTCGCCCAAATAGTAGATGAATCCGTGGTTGTGACAGTCTGGTCGCTGCTACTTTTTGTTTAAATCAATACATTTGATTTCCGCGTGAGATCGAGACCTGGCATATCCCTTTTTTATTATTATTATTATTAAAGATACACATTTTCATACGCTTTCTCTTAATTCTCATAATGTTATTGAATTTGTAAATGCATGAAGAGTCATTAAAAAGTTTAGGAACATTTATTCTTAGACCGGTCTTCATCTGAAGTTGGCCCCCCCAATGTTGAAAACGCTCCTACGCCTATGATATCTTAGGCACAAAACCAAATAAAGTTGACTGATTATACATGTACCCTATATCTTAAGCACAAAACCAAATAAAGTTGACTGATTATACATGTACCCTATATCTTAGGCACAAAACCAAATAAAGTTGATTATACATGTACCCTATATCTTAGGCACAAAACCAAATATACATGTACCCTATATCTTAGGACTGATTATACATGTACCCCTATAGTTGACTGATTATACATGTACCCTGATTATACATGTACCCTATATATTAGGCACAAAACCAAATAAAGTTGACTGATTATACATGTACCCTATATCTTAGGCACAAAACCAAATAAAGTTGACTGATTATAATGTACCCTATATCTTAGGCACAAAACCAAATAAAGTTGACTGACTATACATGTAACCTATATCTTAGGCACAAAACCAAATAAAGTTGACTGACTATACATGTAACCTATATCTTAGGCACAAAACCAAATAAAGTTGACTGATTAAAATGTACACTATATCTTAGGCACAAAACCAAATAAAGTTGACTGATTATACATGTACCCTATATCTTAGGCACAAAACCAAATAAAGTTGACTGACTATACATGTAACCTATATCTTAGGCACAAAAACCAAATAAAGTTGGCTGAATATACATGTACCCTATATCTTAGGCACAAAACCAAATAAAGTTGACTGATTATACATGTACCCTATATCTTAGGCACAAAACCAAATCAAGTTTAGTGATTATAATGTACCCTATATCTTAGGCACAAAACCAAATAAAGTTGACTGATTATACATGTACCCTATATCTTAGGCACAAAACCAAATAAAGTTGGCTGAATATACATGTACCCTATATCTTAGGCACAAAACCAAATAAAGTTGACTGATTATACATGTACCCTATATCTTAGGCACAAAACCAAATAAAGTTGACTGATTATACATGTACCCTATATCTTAGGCACAAAACCAAATAAAATTGGCTGAATATACATGTACCCTATATCATAGGCAGAAAGTCTGATAATGTTGGCTGATTATATTCTACATCATAGGCAGAAAGTAAGTCCAATCCAGTTTTGACACTATGATATATGAGAAGCATAAATTTTTAACATTTACCTCAAAATACTTTTCTTTTTACATAATAATGAAAAATTTATCTACTAATAGGGGTTTTACATCACATCAACATAATTTCAGTTAATGACGGAGGAAGACCCCATACTCAGCTGCCCATTATGGCTGGTTAAGCTGGGTAGAACCATCAGCATTTGGTAAGTCAGTCTGGAGACTGCCTCTCATGAAAATCCATATCCCTCACCAGGATAAGAACATGCAGGGAGATAAGTCATGTGATTTCAAGTTCTGTATTCTAACCACTAGGCCATGGAGGCCTCCAGAAATAATAACTTAATGATATAACAAAATATCTATTGTAAACTTCAGCAGAGTTTAGACATGGAAGCAGGTAATTCATACCAGTGGTAATTGTAATAAATAAAAAATTTATGATGTTAGCCCTTACCATAAGGATTTGCAGCAGAATAAGGGCTCCTGGATTCTAACCCATTTCTTGGATCTAGAAAACTGGTTGGAAATCCGTAGTAAGGATGGGGTAGGGCCCGTGGGTCTACATAAACTTGTTGTGGGGCGGGAGTAGGACCGACACCTCTGTCAACAGTTTCTACAGAAGCGTCACGAGTTTTACTCGAGGTGGGTTCCTCATCGGCATGAGAACTGTGGGATGTTGTACGAGAGCTATGGGAGGACCGACGTCGACTAGATACTTCATCTGAAAATACACAAAATGTAAAATAAAGATCATAGTCCCCTTACAAAAAATTTCTGCAATTGAAATATGAGATGGATGTTAGAAATTGAGAAATACTTTTTTTCCATTCTTACAGTTTTTAGATAACACACCCCCTCTTACCTTTTTACCAACTCATTGAATTTGGAAAATGCTAATACATTGGTGTCTGATGAGTCTTTTGATTCAGTGTTAAATGTTGTAAACTCTAAGCCTAAAATCAACAAGATGGATCAGGAATAGGAAATTATTCTGTCCTTAACATTATCCCTAAGCTTTAGTATACACCATTCAGTATAAAATTATATCAACTGCTCATTTTGTTCCCTTTAAAAGTAATACAAGTAAACATCGTCTTAATACAAGCATAAATCGACCCAACATATTTTTTACGAAACAAGCATCTCACTTTATCTAATGAAAGCGTCAACAGTTGCATCGTGTTAACCACTTATCATTGTAATCAATACTTAAAATTAACTTTTATGTGATAAAACAAACCAAGTTTTCGCTTAGGAAAGAAATGCATTATAAATAAGAGCTATTTAAAAGACAATATGATTGACAGAAAAAGGTTAAACACATATGTTATGCCAACACCCGGATGAGTAGTATAGCGCTCTTTATTTTTCAAATAGCGGAGCTTAGAAATGTACATAATATTCAACTAACATTAATTATGTAAGTTTTCTGTCAAATCAAGTAAAATACACCTGTTTAACCTCCCCCTTTACTCAATACAGACAATTATATATTATATTGTTATATTACATGGGTAAAGTTATTCAAAAACTTTGTTAAAAGCCTGACAAAGTTTTCAAGCATTTCTTTTCAAGTCCTGAATAGTTAGCATTTGCAGGTGACAAATTTAATTTGTGAAGACAAAATTACACAGTGGTGGTGTTAAAAGGATCATCTCACAGATTCAGGTTGTAATTTTTTTTTTTATTAAAAAATAATGTCTTCTACAAATAAAAAGACATTATAGATCTATTAACCCTTTACCAAACACCAAATATTCCACTGTCCCAAATTGAAAGTGTTTGCAGACGCCAATTCAAAAATGTGATTAAATTGAAAAATACCCTTCTGATAAGATAGAAAACATTGTGAGAAAAGGAAAAATTGCTAATTTAGAGCAATTTCTCCTTTTCCCACAATGTTTTTCAGGGTTGTCTGCAACAAACAAGTCGAATGTCATTATTGTTTGGTAATGGGTTAAGCAATAGAAAACTAGAAAATTGATACACTTCTCACAACTTTTCATAACCAGGTAGTGGAAACATAGCATTTTTCATGTTTTAGATTATTTTGCCTTGCAGCATATTAACTGACAGTTTATACAAACAATTCCATACATAAACTCATACAATATTCGACTTTCTAATAGTCTTATCATGCACATATATGCAATTCGATGCTAATGCTATTACAGCATAATGTTGATCAGGTTTATAGGCTTGACTTGGCTAACTCAGGGTATGTAACTCTGATTATTCATACATGATCTTCTTGAATTTCACGGTTATGTGAAAATTGACACATTCACTGTTTGATATCAAGAGGATTGTGTGTCTAATTTAAAAACACATGTTGCTGATCTTATTTGGTAAGTTTCACAAGTACATAGAAAGCCATGAAAGTTCAGAAACATCTTTCTAAAACATTCAATAACCTGTCATAGTTATAAAATGTGCTTGGTACTTCAAGTTTTTTTTTCTTCTTTTTTTTTGTAAGGTGTTTGACGAGTCAACAATTTTGCAGATATACTACAGATTTCTTGGATCATCCAGTACTAGGCTAGGGCTCTGAAATTACTTGCCAAAGGACACTCCCTCGACAAACAAGAGGTGTCGGTGAGGCTCAAACTAGGGACTCCCATGTTCTAAGTATGCCACCTTAACCACTGGGCCACACAGGACCCCAGTCCAAGTTGCAGTTTGTTTTTTTTGATACAACCTATTTCTTTTCTCAATGAGGACAACGACATCAATTGAATGTCAACAAAATATGATACTCCATGCCTCATACAGCTTTGTTGTAAGGGTTTTTTCAAAGCCATTGAGTTATAAGGTACTTTCACTTTTCGATCCATAGTTGATACAAGGCAAAAGAAATATTTTTGCAAGATGTGGCTACATAAACAATATGTCCTATTATATTTCCCGCCACATGTTTAAAGCCTGAACAAAATCTGGCTATAATTATTCCCAGATCTTAAAGATCAGCATGGGGGTTTCTTTGTTGTTAAATCTTTCCCCTCTACAGCAAGATGTATTTTCTGGTTTAGATGAAATTGAAAAAATCTACATAGCTAAATCTTCATTTTTTTGATAAAAGACTTTTATGAAGATGATGCTTCTTTCATCCATATAAATGAAAACATTTTTTCTCAAAGAAATTTTACATATTATCATCTGCACATTGATCTAATACAACCTCTAGCCCTTACAGAGCTGGAACCGACTTCATGCTTATGCAGACAGGTTAGATCCAGGCCAGCCACCAAGTAAATTGGTGTCCTCATCAAAATTAAGTAGATAACTACCGAGCACTATAAGGGTTAGTATTAAGTTCTAAATAGAAGAATCAATCAAAAATGTGAATGAGTGTCGCCAGTACAAAGACCATTGTCACAAGCAATATCAAAGGTATAATCATAGGTGACAGTCATGACAGTGGTACAGTGTGGGCCTCTTGTACCAAGGGTTCCAGGTTAGATCCCCGTTATGAGGTGAAAACTTAAGAAAAACAAGAAAAAAGTCCAACCAGCTTGCAAGATAAAAATGCCAATTGTGTAGCTTTCAATGGCCATTACTACAAGAAAATCTTTAAGAGTTTTACTGCTACAATAAAGTTTTAGGTATGTTGCAATGCCCAGCTGTGAATGATAGATGAATACAAAAAACCTGAAGCTGGTCAAGAAAAGTAAGACAGTCAGTCTTTCACAAGTCAACCAAGAGAATATACCTCTCAAGCAAATCGAAGTGCCTTCACCAGGATTTGAACCTATGGGGCAATGTGATTTCAAGTTCTGTACTCTAATCATTAGGCCATTGAGGCCCCCAATTACTCTTAACTGGCATGGTCAATCTGCTGAAAACTGATCTTGATTTAGACAATATCATTATAAACACTTCTGTTTGATCGAGAAAAGACAACCTTATGGTAGAATACCCATAATCTGCCAATTTGAAACTCATTATTGCTTTGGGTTTTCCGGGTATACATTGGTTGGTGCCCAAACTATTCAGGCCAAAGTGAATAGTTTCGGCACCGACCGATATATACAGAACACCTCTTAAGTAATCTGACGAAAGAATGAGTTTCAGGATTGAGGATTATGGGTACCTTAAAATAAATCAGGGGTTATAACCTTTAAGTTCCAAGAGGTAAGCATACTGGATTTTTCACGTGAGCATGACATAATTGCCACAAAACAATTTCAATGAGTTTCATAACAATGGTATCAGAACTTTTCTAGCTAGAGCTGGAAAGATTTTGCTGGGAGACAAAGTTTAAAATTCTCTGCGTGTTCAAAATATATTAGGGGAAGTTTCTCTGAGAATGGCCGATTATGCATATGGTAAATGTGATAAATAGATTTCTTTCCTGGAGTTCCAAGTGATCTCCTGTGGGGCTTTGATGTGTATAGTATGATAAGGCACACCTTGATAGGGTGAAATGTATATCTGGATGTGTTTTATAGGCTCCCACATTATCCTTTCTCATGTATTAGAAATAAAAATTCATTTTAAGCCGAGGATTTTGATATCAATGCCTGATGAACTGTAGCATCGTTGAATCATAATACCCCAAAACAAAATGTCTTGTTTGCTAAAAGAAAAATTAAATTGTTAAATCTAGGTATATAAATTTCACAAGTAGAACTTGCTTAAAGAATCAGTTTAAAAGCATATGTAGCTCAGCTTCAGTATGGATTTGCTTTGTATTTGGAAGTAGATCCTATTCTTATATGCATTGCTAGCCATTGGAAAAAATGGAAAGGCCATATGAAACGTAAATATCAAAGAGGCAAATTCCTTTTAACAGGGTAAGAATGACAATTGTGAGCAAATGCTGTTTTTTCCCACAACAATGACAAATACACATCATGGAACAAATCCATATGGAAAAAGGGACAAATAAAAGTCGAACACATGCTGTGCGTAAGCTTTTTTTCGGAAACTGCTTATCAGTGGAATTTCTAGATGATTTTAATTTTTTCCCAGGACTTCAAACAGAATTTTAAAAATACGACTGCATCCATAAACCTTAAAACAGAAGAGTTTTAGTTGTATAGTAAGGGATTTGAGAAAGAGCTGTCGGAGTTTCAACTTATGCCACCAAAATAATTCAATTATGGATTAGCCTTGGGCAAGACAACTGCTCTCCCATGTAAAAGATTCAAGAACTTATTCATGAGCTTCAAGAACATTCACAAACATTAAATTCAGGGCCATTCATGAACACAATGTTGTTCTTAATTTGTTCATGAATTTTAAGTACACATTCATGAACACCAATAACATGTTCATAATAGCATGTTCATGAATTTATTCATGAACTGGTTATTGTTGTTCATGAACATGTTCTTGAACTTCATAAAAAAATATGTGTTCATGAACGACCATTTATTGTCCATGAAGTTCATGAAAAAATCCTTGAATCTTTCACAGGGGCTTATTCTAGAACAGAAAGATAAGTGTTGAAGTGCCGATATGGAGCCGATTCTCATGATAAACCTAAAATAGTGCTGACATAGGAAAAATAACAAATCACATATATTTCCAATTGCCTGAAGAAAGATCCCTAATTGTTAAGCCAGGACGAATCACCCGCATCCCAAGAGTCAACCTTTTACATCAATAAATCATCAAAAAAAATATAATTTCTTGTGACTATAAAAATTTATTCAATAGTTTTGAACTGTGCCAGGGGTTGCATAAGCAAACCAGTAATTCCCTTAGTTTTAAACAAGCTGTTTTTCTCATTAGTGTGCTACTGAAAATATAAGCGATAGCAGAATTTGGTATATAGTTACAAATAGACAGTTTAGCAGACCCCCTTTCTTTTTAACATACACAAGTAAATATTGTCTGTAACCTCAAAAAGTGTACTTGTGAGATCTATAATCATTCTTTTGATGATAAAAATGAATGCAAAAAGAGGCCCTGTTAACCTCAACCCTTTTTGTAGTAACTCATTTATTCACAATTATTTTATATATATCTCAGTTATGTTGCAATGCCCAACTCTAAACGATGGAAGAAGAACCCATATTCTACTACCCATAAGGGCTGGTCAAGCCTGGTAGAACCATCAGCACTCTGTAAGTCAGTTGGAAGACTGCCTTGCATGAAAATCCAATGCCGTCACCAGGATTTGAACCAACGCATAGAGGGGGCATAGCAGTATATCATAATAGAATCCATTAAACATTGGTTCAGAGTGAGACTCATGTCACATGATGAATGCATTCAATAGAGTAGTAAATGTAAAGATCCCGCTATACAAACATCATGGCGGAGCCTTATCAATGGTTGAAATAGTGTCAGATAATTGATGTAGGAGTCCACTTCTGCAACAATTGTTTGGTCAATCTTATGACCTTCTCAATAAAACTTTTGATTGGTTCTATACAGATTATCAATTTTTAATCCAAGACCTAGAAACCTATTTCATTAAAGAAGACATGAAATATCAGAATCAGAACAGTGATTTTTTTCCTTGTATGTTTTGTACCGTTTGAAGGACTCATTCCCAATCAAATTTCCCTGTTAAGCTTGTGTTTGAATTATTTAATTAGTTATTCCTGAAAAATTCCATTATCTTTAAGAATAGACGTGATTTTTCCCAATTTGTCCAGTGTGGGACCCATTTCCAATTAAAAGAAAAAATCGCTGCAATAACTTTCTTCTTGTAGCAGGTAAACTATGTAAATGAATAAGGAATAAAAGGCCATTGCGGAAGATTTCTCATAATGACATCTTAAAACCTTTCTGTCACATAAAAAAATAAATACATTAAGGTTTTTCGAAACATTCCCTTTCAATAAACAGGTTTAAAAGCCTGCAACATATGGATGGATATAAGGGCCATCATCCTCAATCTTCTAGAGCAATCTTGAACCTGTTAAGACACAATCAGAAAGGAAAGGCTTGGAGCAGTCTTGAAAAAAAAAATTGTTTGTTTGTTTGCTACCTGATAAAAAGGTAATTGCTGAACAAGGAATGCTTAGTTTGACAAATTATTGCAAGATAGAAAAATCCATGTGGTTGAATTCATACATGAAGGAAAATGGTAATGGCATAAAAACTGATGCAAATAAAAAGAGGGGGCAAAATAAAACCAGCAGTCATACATAAAATTTGTCACCCAGGCATGTGATTTTGCTTCCCATTGAAAAGACAAAAATCTATCTGAACAATAACTCTCCAGCTGCGAGATAAGCCGTAAAGATTTAAATATTCTTTTTCAAAATCTGCTTGGTATACCTTTTCACACCCTAGTAGAAATTATATTTTATGCAGAGTTGATGACATCAGACAAATCATCAAACTGACAATAAACAACATCCAAGACATTTGTATAATAAACCTAGAAACTTCAAAATCATTGTAATGACAGAAACTTGCCGCAAGATCAGCAGTCTCATTCTGACATCAACTTTTTCAAATGCAGTACATAGAAATGAAATATAAGTATCAAATTACTTTGTTGAAAGAAAAGTAAGTTAGTATGAGTTTGCTTATGCCATTAATCTTTAAATTCTAAACAAATATCTCTTAAATATTGTTTCAATGAGTCTTAACATTTTTTGTTCTTTCTTATTTTTCACTGTTCTTCCGTGGGGAAATTTGCCTGTGTTGAGCAAATTTGGCGGGATGACAATAAGCAAAGCAAAATAAAGATAACTGTATAATTGATCACAAACATTAAAATGAAAACACTTGTGATAAAAGGAGAATTCATTATGTGCATGTTTACAATAATTCTTTTTAATATAGTCATCACTGCAGTTATAGAGGGATTTTTAACATGAAGATGTGTAATAGTTTCATGACACATTTCTATCTCAATATGTCTTATAAGTAAAATAAATATATAAAATGGTTGCATCTTTCTTTAATTATGAAAACTGTTGTCTATATTGGTATATGAAACAACATTAACATTTTATTATTTGATCAAAACAATGGAACTCACTAGATGTGCATATAATATGACAAAAAGAGTTCATCATAAGGATGTCTTTAACCCTTAGAATGCTGGGTAATTTTCTAAAAATAGATTTTTGTATCGTCTGTTTTCCAAAACCTTCAATATCTGCTTAATTTTGTTAAGAAAAGATAATCAGAATAGCAAACAGGTAAGATCACAGGCAAGCCGTCAATTCCAACAATATAAGGGTTAATATTCTCGAAGAAACTCCCTGTTGCAGTAATGTCATGTCATTCAAGAAGGAAAAAGAGTAATATATCATCAGTGAATATTTAAATTAATTCATAATTTATGAATGTTATAAATATGCATGATTTAGCATTATGATACAAAAAAGCAAAATATTTCTCCATTGTCTAGCACTTAAGTTTAATCCTAACTCCAAATATTCTAATCATGTCCATTGACATTTAAATCAATAAGAAGTTTTCTGTTTTGTATGTTCAAAATTGGGAAACAATTAATATCAGCACCTTTTTCAAAGTTTTATCTAGCTATAGTTGATGCTATTGGTATCGCAAGGCTGCATATTTATGTATGCTTTCAAAATGAACTATGTCCATCACTCTTGTCTAATACTCATATAATATAATAAAATCATGAGATCTGATGATCTCCCATAACAGATCAGTTAATATTGACCACTCCAATTTGCATTTTTTGTATATTATGTGGGTTTTACATTGCATCAACAGTGTTTCAGTTAGGCGCGATGCTCGACTCTTAACCATGAAGAAAGGCCCCGATACTCAACTGCCCATAAGGGCTGATCAAGTCGGGTAGAAACATCAGCATTCTGTTAATCAGTCAAAAGTTACGGTTTGCATTATACTCCATTAGACCTGTCCTATGAAAAAATGTTTTAACCCTTTCCCAAACAATAATGACATTTGACCACTTTGTTGCAGACGACTTTAGAAAACATTGAGGGAAAAGGAGAAATTGCTCGTGACGAGCAATTTTTCCATTTCCCACATTGTTTTTCTGCCCTATCAGAAGATTATTTTCTCAATTTCATCACATTTTGAAATGTCATCTGCAAACTCTTTCAATTTGGGACAGTCAAAAATTTGTTGTTTGGGAAAGGGTTAAACAGGAGTGTCAATGGCAGTAGTATGGACATTTGCACATACATGTAACCAGAGATGTAGTGATACCCAGATCCAGATGTAGTGATACCCAGATCCAGATGTAGTGATACCCAGATCCGCCTAATTGAATACTATCACCATCCCTGTTAGGGTAGAGTGTATACTAATGTTGGTGAAGGGAATATTTTAATCAAAACAGTTGTCCTAATCTCCTCCTCATATTAAATTTATAGCTGACACTTGTACATATGTAGATCTACAGTCTGAAATTATGCTTAGTTGAGGATATACAAGTATACCTTATAACTAAAAGATTCTGGATGAAGTTCTACATATATTTATTTCCAGTTAAGCTATCAGAATTTCGATCTATAAGCAATTTAAGGTTAGATTATCGCATGTTAGACCGTATGGAGCATTGCTTTGGTACGTAACATCTTTATTTTGGCATAAGAATATTATATCTTGAGCAAAACAAACATTTATGCAGAAATAAGTGCATTTAATTCTATATAAAAACAAACTTGAAGCCAACATTTTTCATATGTACACACATTCAATTAAAGAACTATCAGTTTTTTCAGGAAGAGATATTATTGAAACAATAACAATAAAAAGCCCAAAGCAACTTCAAGAAAATTATCATGTATACAATACTTTCAGCATTACCATTTGGCGCACACACACAAAACCTCACACATTCAAATCAGAAAAAAGGCCCTGGATTACATACACTGCAGGAAATCTTTTTACACATTTGGCACAAAACCACTGCTGAGGCAGGTCTACCTTAAAACGCTTGTTTGTAATACCGCAAACCTTTCATGTTTCAGTTCTTTAACGAGTTTATTGGCAGTAAATGGCCACCATTAATAACTGCAGCTGTGAAGTAATTGAATCTTAACCTTCGTAATCCTTTCCCTGAGTATTGTCAATGTGGAATAGTATACCTGAGTATTGCCAATTTGGAAATGTACACCTGAGTATTGTCTAATTGGTATAATATACCTGAGTATTTTTTGCCTGAGTATTGTCAATTAGGAAATGTATACCTGAGTATTGTCTAATTGGTATAGTATACCTGAGTATTTTTTGTCTGAGTATTGTCAATAAGAAAATGTATACCTGAGTATTGTCTAATTGGTATAGTATACCTAAGTATTTTTACCCGAGTATTGTCAATTTGGATATGTACACCTGAGTATTGTCTAATTGGAATAGTATACCTGAGTTTTTTTTGCCTGAGTATTGTCAATTAGGAAATGTATACCTGAGTATTGTCTAATTGGTAAAGTATACCTGAGTATTTTTACCCGAGTATTGTCAATTTGGAAATGTACACCTGAGTATTGTCTAATTGGTATAGTATACCTGAGTGTTTTTTGCCTGAGTATTGTCAATTAGGAAATGTACACCTGAGTATTGTCTAATTGGTATAGTATACCCGAGTATTTTTTACCTGAGTATTGTCAATTAGGAAATGTATACCTGAGTATTGTCTTATTGGTATATATATTAACATGTTTACGTATATTATATATATGTCTGTACCATATTTGTAAATGTTGTCTTGGCCAAAGGCATTTATATGCTGGTTTTTGCCAAATAAAGAATTGAATTGAATTGGTATAGTACACCTGAGTATTCTTACCCGAGTATTGTCAATTTGGAATTGTATACATGAGTATTGTCTAATTGGTATTGTATACCTGAGTATTTTTACCTGAGTATTGTCAATTTGGAATTGTATACCTGAGTATTGTCTAATTGGTATAGCATACCTGTTTTTTTTTCTACCTGAGTTTTGTCAATTTTGAACAGTATTGCTGAGACCAATTTACTAGTCTTACATTAGTAATCAGCATCTAACACCTCATTTTGAAGAAAATGCTAGGAGATGAGTTTTTGTGACAGAAAAATAAGACAATAACTATGCCCCTCAATTTCAAGTAAGCTTTTAGACAGAATAATAAGACAATAATTCAGCACCTCAGTTTGAAATTGACTTTAACCCATAACCAAAAAACAACGACATTTGACCAGTGTGTTCCAGAAAACTCTTGAAAACATTGTGAGAAAAGGAGAAATTGTTCATAACGAACAATTTCTCCTTAGCCCACAACGTTTTCTGCCCTATGAGAAGATTTAATCACATTATGAAATATCGTCTGCAAACTCTCTCAATTTGGGACAGTCTAAAATTTGGCGTATGGTTAAGGGTTAACCCAAGGGGCTAAGTAAGTGGGTAACAGAAAGGGAAACAGGAAGGTCTGATGGCATCTCTAGCTTCCTATATTAGCTTCTTGTTTGTGGAAAGGGCGATTCTACATAACAAGATTTCCTATTGCACCATTCCCAATCTGCATGCACTCAAACATATGGAAAGAGTTCATCACGAGCACACTAGCTTCAGCATCTGATGCCATAAAGCTTTACAAAGGGTTATGCTAAAACAAGAATGTTTGATGTTGAGCAATGATAAATATAATGCAGTATTCATATAGAATGAGCATGCATGCATTAATTTCTCAAATTATGAGATAAATCAGCTTCAAGGGTGAGATATTCCCACCCAGGACAAAACTGGCATGATATCTTAAGTGCAGTATTCCGAATTTTCTGAAGTCTTTCAGAGAATAGATCTCACAGAAAGCGGCTGTTTAACAGCTTATGGGTTATTTTTTATCCCTTTGATTTTCAAAACAGTCTTTTTCTGGCTATTAGACAATATGGTAGCTTGAAACCTTTATCACTGGATTTTGATATTTCATTTAAAGCATGAAAACTTTAAAATAAAAAATCATGAAGGCATCATCAAAATAGACACAACACAAATTGGAATAAGTAAATAATCGACTTGATTACAGATCAGACCCGGTTTACTTTTAGGCAAATCCAACTCGCTCCATTTCATTTCATATTTAACATCTCTGAAAACTCGCATAGATTAGAACCAATTCCCCTTTCCCCACAGTTGTTTGTGATGCAGGACACATACCGGTATACAAGTAGACATGGTGAAAAAGATATAAAAAAAAAGAAAAACCTTGTATCAAAACTGCAGCTCCTACCATTAATTTGATTTTGTAATTCTATCAGAGATGTACTGAATGCCTCATTTGCTGTTTTGGCTGTTATGTGTGATATCTGTTTCTTAAATTCCTTTGAATACTGTTTTTACAGATACACAAGGGCGGAAAGGGCTGTGATCATTCATTGAACCCATTTCTTACAGTGAGAACTCTTTAACAAGCTTTCATACATTCTTAGACCATTAAAACACTTGAAAAAAATGAGAATTCAAATTTGTCTCAGACATGAACTGTACATTTCCACCGACTTGTAGAACAAAAGGGTGCCCTGATCTACACCCAAGTTGGCAAAATCTGATTTTGATTTACTTGTCCTTAAATGCCACATCTGCCGTTGTCAGAAGAATGGTTATATAGTAAACATCAGTGAAAATCCACTTGTCCGTACAGGCTTTTGGACAAGTTGTTCATACAGACAATAGATTTTGCCACCACTGCATACACAAAGGTCTCAAATGTCTAACATGTAGGGAAGCAAAGATTCTGTAATAAACTCTATAGACATTTGTTTGTCTGTACCAGTTCTAGTTACAGAGTTTGTGTGTGTTGGTTGCTTCAATAATTTTGCAGCTTCTTATTAAGGTAATGAAGAATGGAAATCAACCACTAAAACTCGCAAAATAAATGTATGCTCAAGCAATTTGAAGCAAGAGACAGAAAAAGTCCTAAAAGGTATGTAATTTTTCCTGCTGTCATTGATAAATGAAGTTCAGGTGAAAAATTCTTGTATGCATAAACAGATTAACCTGGAAGATCAAAATATAAATCTCAGTTTGCAATAAAAAAAAGTTTTCCCTTGTCTATCCCTTTTTCTCTGATCTCTTTTATTAATGAAAACAAAATGAATAAAAAATAAAACAAGCTTAAATTTACAACTAACTTTGAACAAACACTGTTACAATGAATAACAGGTTAATGATGAAGAATTTATTCATGATGAGCAGTCTCCTTTAGTCATGTATTTGTGAGAGTTCTGCTCCAGATACGTTTAACCCTTTACAAAACGCCAAATTTTTGACTGTCCCAAATTGAAAGAGTTTGCAGACGACATTTCAAAATGAGATGAAATTGAAAAATAAACTTCTGATAGGGCAGATAACACTTTTCCCTCAATGTTTTCTAAAGTCGTCAGCAACAATCTGGTAAAATGTCGTTATCGTTTAGTAATAGGTTTAAGTTGTGTTGCGGGGATAATGATGTGTTTGATATCTAGTAACATGTCTCTTGTAGACATAGGTATAGTTGTTACACCCAGTTTTAATGAGTGTGTCTGTTAATATTCTTGTATAAATAAAGTAACTGAACCTTCACCCTGTAGTCTGTGTATATATACAGGTTTATTTCAGAATGTTCCTCTTGCTGTACACCTACAAACGTAGTGCTTTCAAATGACAGGAATTTTCTTTTTAGAAATGTTTTTTCTTATACATATTTTTTTTCAACCAAACAGCTTCAATGATAATTAAATAACTCAATTGAAAGCAGGTCACATCTATTTCATAACATCATGGTTATGTTATAGCTGACAGCATGACAAGTTCCAAGCCCTATAAGACAGACATACAGATGTGAAGCTGCAGGCTAATGGATCTTGCCTACAAGGTTCCTTTTATACCTGTATGTCACGCAAATATAACTTTACCT
This sequence comes from Cerastoderma edule, assembly GCA_947846245.1. Taxonomy (NCBI): domain Eukaryota; kingdom Metazoa; phylum Mollusca; class Bivalvia; order Cardiida; family Cardiidae; genus Cerastoderma; species Cerastoderma edule. The sequence continues at coordinate 38,323,001 of OX401409.1, forward strand.
ACAAATATGTCTTTGGCAGCCATTTGAAGTTAAGGAATTCTTTGGTAAGGATATAACTCCAACCTAAATGACTAAGTGCACATACATTGTTGAGCTTTAATTAGAGACTTTATGAAATGATATCTATCATTATCAATCATTATTTACATGTGTCTGCTGACAGACTAACTTGAATCTGCAGTCATGGTAGGTTAACAACCAGACACCAGATAAAGGTGTTCTGCTCTCAGATTTCCATGTGAAAATAACAGATATGCATTCCCTTTAACATGTGTTCTCTGTAATTGACTAATTATATGTAAACATGATCCCCTTTCAAAAGGGCTGTATATGTAGTGGGATGGGAGGTTTGTTGTATATAGCTATGTTACTATGCAGTTACTAAGGGCAGTGGTACTAACTTTTTTAATCTGAACAAAGCCAACATGGAGATAATGAACACAAACTTTGTTGGCGTATACTGCATGCAGACTTTTTGGGCTATACTGTAACTGTTGAATAAAAAAAATGCTACTCATATTGACCATCATCATAATCTAGATAAAAAAAAAGCTCTTGATTTGGTTTAGTGTGCAATTAACAATTATCTTTTGTACATATAAAAGGGACAAAGAAATTAACTGATCAAACTTAGCTAAGAACATTCACATGATCACATTAACCCATTACCAAACAATAACGACATTTGACCAGTTTGTTGCAGCCAACTCTGGAAAACGTGGGAAAAGGGGAAATTGCTCTTAACGAGTAATTTCTCCTTTTCCCTTAATGTTTTCTGCCCTATCAGGAGATTATTTTTCAATTTCATCACAGTTTGAAATGTTGTCTGCAAACTCTTTCAATTTGGGACCATCCAAAATTTGACTTTTTGGTAAAGGGTTAAGGGGGGCTCCAGTAAAATGAGCCATTATGCTTCACTATTCATTCCCTCCAGCACATAAACGTCTCCTGGCCTACACTAATTTTGTCATCTCTCCCCTTTGTTTTAACAATAAAATGCAAATAAGCTATGAGTTTATTACCGCTTTACCTATTAGTATCATTACTTATAGCCAGTTTTATTATGAACAGAATGCTACAGTTTTTGCTATTTGTATTTTGTTGCTTAGATTAGGTTACCCCTAAAATCCTTTATCAACAGTTTCCATACAATCATCTAAAGAACTAAATATAAACAACATCCAATTAAGTATCAATTCACTCTTGAAAAGGTTATGTTTGATAAATGATATAATAAATTATAGTCATCAAGAATCGTTTAAAAATGCTCAGTTAATGATCCTGAAGTTATTTCTGTGAAAAAGAATTAGCAAGCAGTTTTGCTTTGGAATTTTTTCATAGGAAAACATGTATTAATTCAAAGTCAATTTTGCTTTATCCTTGATTGAGTTCCATCAAGCAATTTGAAAAACTTCATCTAAAAGTAATTACTTTGATCAATTCCATGTTCAACATGATTGAGTAACATAAAAGTTGATTAAATAAATTTTATTAGAGTTTAATGCAGTTTTCAACATTTCTTAATTGAAAAAATCAATAATCCACTCTTATATTTTATCACCAAGTAATCTTCTAGAATCAGGCTATTAGATAGTGTCAAACCAATTGACTCTCTAGAATGAGAGTAATGGGTGACCAAAGGATATCAAATCCCTGATACTTCACCAACACCAATTCCTTCAATTACAATGACATGTTATATACTCTTTATAAGTGTTACGATGATGTTTTAGAAATGTGGTACCAAACTGGAAGTATGGGTACGAAGTCAAACCTAGGCACAAAAAGGCAGCTTAAATCAGTTATACTGATTATGACTGAATAATCCAGGGTTGTCTTTTGGAATATATAAATGAATTTCAGACATAGATTTGAGATTTTGTATATGAATTTTATTGATAGGGTCAATGACATCCAAATATATCTTGAAGACAAATCCTTCTGATACATTGATTTTGAAAAGCAGACAGCACAAGAATTCATTTTTAGAAAATTACTTAGCATTCTAAGCGTTAATTAGCTAGTAACAGCATGGGGTCGGTTAACACATTATTGTGTGACAGACATATTTTAGATTTTTGGAAATTTCTAAATTTTGGGATTTTCACCTGTTGACATAGAAAGTTAAAAAAAAAAGTTAAAGTTGTCATCTAGCCTTCTCATATTGCTTGCAAAAAGCATCATATATGGTTGAGTATTTCACTTCTACATTTCTTACAAAGGTGTCAGATACACAGGTTAATGATATACAATGTGCGATATAAGACTAGAATAATGTTGGCTCTTATTACATGCATGTGCATGGTGACTTTCATGTTGGAAATTTTTCTCAGGAAATAACCAGATGTATGGAAAAGTGATCTAATCCATTGGAAAAACTCAAGAACTTATTCATGAACATTCTATGGCCATTTATGAACCCAAAGCCATTTAAACATGTTCATAAATTTCAAGTGACAGTACAAAGTCATGTTCTTTAACATCAATAACAGTTTCATGAACATATTCATGAATCTGTACTTGATGTTCATGAACCTCTTCTTTAATTTCATGAAAAGGTCTGTGTTCATGAACTGCAATTTAACATTCATGAATGTATGTGAAGTTCAAGAATAAGTTCTTGAATCTTGCAGTGAGATGCCCACACTTCTTGCCACAGAAACAATGTTGAACATTGCGTATACATATCAAACAATCTTGTGTCAAGCTACAGGTAATTAAATCTAGAAACCCCATTTTAATGACTAAAGGCATTTAGTCATTTTGTTAAGGTACTGTCTTTAAAAAGGCAAATTGTATATGTCAGCTACGATAAACAATCATCGATCAATTCAATAGTTACAGATGATACAAAACATAACTTTTCTTTGAAAAGTCGGATTATAAAAATAAGAATTCACCAAAACAACTTTTGATCTTGACAAAAAATGATACCAAAAGAACAGAAAGTCCAAGACGAGAAATACCCAAACAGTAAAACCTGTAATGATGTAACCTCTTCCCATTTATTCTAGTAGTCTCTATACTTATTGCTAATGCAGTGGTAACCGCGTTTACTTATATATACTCAATGCAGATGTCCTCGAAAACTTAATTACTCAATCATTTATCAACACTCAATGATAAGTGGAATTAATCAAATATTTCAAGATTTATGAGGAGATGAAAATAATGAGAGCAAAAAAACCCACAATCAATGATAATTGGTTCTTTGAACTTCACACATTTAATAAGCATTTTATAGCATTTGTAGAGGGGTCTCGGAAACCTTGAAAAGTATTTATCATCTATAGTCAAAATAGCGCATAAATATCCCTAAACACCACTCTGAACACATGATTGTATGGTAATTTCAGCAGATTGAAAATCAAAAATGTCTATACTAACTCTCCAAAAGAGACTAACTCAGAGATTTGTGTACATGTTAGAAGTTTGATAAAATCAATCAATGTCACTAAACCAAAGACCATTTTCAATTTATTTACTTTTAGGTTGCTGAAATCCTGTGATTTTTTATAAAATAATGTGAATTGAGCCTTCACCACTGTCATCGCTTCTATGGGAAACCACAACTATCACTGTTGTGAGGGAAATCTGGAATGTGGTCTATTAGATGGTCACTCCTTCACTGTCACAATGTATGTCTTCTGTATGGTGTTTAATGCTATCAGAACAATTTTTTAGTTGTATTGGAGCTTGCCTGTGATTTACCAGTACTAGGCTAGGATTGTTTGTTCATTATTCATTACTGCCGCCTTTAATGCTTCTTTTCTAGTCATATATTTCCATTATGGGTGGAACCAGTTTGAGATGCAACAACATTATTCTTTTATTTATCATTTGTATTCTTGAACAATAAACAACTTTCACAAAATTTAATCTTTTTTGAAGTTAAAAAGTTCTGATCTGAATTCATCAAATGAAACTGCTGATTCAACACATTAAAAAGACTAGGTTGCAAAGGTACGAAATTTCTTCTAGAATTCTTCCTCCAGATAACACATCAACAAGTATATAACACACTTTGGGAATGGCGTGTTCAATCTTTATAAATCTGTACTGCCGTAGTAAAATTACTAGTTTATTTATCAATGAATAATTTGGAAGGCTACTGCTTCAGATATTTTTCATCGAAAAATCTCATACAAGTTATGTTTTATCTATTTGCTTTTCAAACGAAACAATGCTTTTGTGAACACATTACAAAGGCAAGTGCCTTTCCTTTTAGATAAATGCACAATTGTTATATTTCTACTACCAGATCAACATTTTGATTGTATTTATCTTTATTTGTTTTTGGCCTAGTGTAATATTATTGTTATTTATCACATTAGAGATTACAAGAATATTGCAATATTCATCAAAATAACTTATGTTTAACATCTTATCATATCTTAAGGAATTTGAAAACATCCAGTCACGTACAAAGGACAACATTGCATGGTCCTTTGAGAACATTGCATGGTAATTTCCCATGAGTGTGAAAAGTCCCTTTGTAAGTTAGAAACCATCATCTAGCAAGTTCAGATACCGTCAACCCATTGGCACATCAGCTTGATCATTTGGACAACTACCCAACCGTGTGTCACAGTAAACAAGGAAATGTGTTCATTATGTAATAATATCAGCCAATCAACATGTTCCAGGGGAAAAAACAAAATGGCCACTTCAGTCCTAGTAATGATTCATCAAGTGTGTGTCCTCATAGGTACAGAAAAATGACTGCGTATCATTTATGATAACCTTGGCATTTTATTCATAAAATACACTCTTGCAGCACACATTTAGAGCACAAATAGATGGCAATTTTCATGATGATACCCAATGTGAAAATAGAAGTGAAGTTGATGAACAAAACAGAACATTTTAATAGAAAAAAGAAATTCATGGCCCTTCCACAATGTCATTTACAAATGTTCTTTCATATCCAATAAAATGTGTTTCAAATTTCAAAACTTAAATTGAATCAACACAGGATATTGAAAATACTTTTAAAGAAACTGACTACATATAAAAATTCTGAGTGAAGGCTGATGGCATATTCCAAATGGGCCAAATCAACAAAAGTCTAAAAATAAAAATAACAAATAAGAAATACTTACATAAAAAGATAAATTCCTTTTTGATACCAGAATCTGCTTTAATAATGCAAATAAAATAATCCAATTGGTGGCACGGTACACAAGTAACAATCACTTAACCAAAACACACAAAGTAAATTCTAGCATATATCAAAGCTTCCCAAATCATTTACCTAGAAAACTCATTTTCTGATATACTTTGATGGATATGAACTGCTTTATTCATGCAAGAACTTTGGACACACATATCACTTTAAAGAATGACCGGTAATTCACAGATAATCCAAGATAATCACAATTTCAAGATGGCTTACTATTTGCCAAAAGATTACCTTCTGTAGCACAAACCATCCAACTAAATTAACACGTTATTGAAATCATAAAAAAAAATCACGTATTCTTTTCCACACATATTATCTGGATAACCTATCCACAAGTCTGTTAAAGAACGAAATCCATATGCGAAATTTCTATTCCAAAAATGTCTGTTTTTATAAAGATTTGTCGAGTATGTTATGGTAGATGTTCTACAGGTTTCTCACTTTATTTCTCAACACAAATCCCACATTGCTGGAACTCGTTTTATCCATCTTAATGAAAAAAATCCGATGGTTAGCAAGAAAATATAATATTTTAAGTATCAATATCAAAAAAAATAAAAATGAACAGTGTATATTTGCGCGGATGTTTGTCTATCTCCAGCAGTATTCCTCTCTCCCTCTCCCACTATGATAAAGGAGCAGTAGTACTGGTGGTCTCCACGAATCAACGTCGGAGGTCCAATAAGGTATGGTGGAGTCACTCAACTGTGATAACAAGGTAACAGTGAACAGCCAGAGTTTTTGTATTCTACGCAAATTTGGGACTCTTAAAGATGTATTTAAGGCTGTCATCAAACCAATCTATCTATATTATATTTTATCTTGCTTTGTCATTTACCTCATCAAGAAATATTCGCTCGCCTGCTTAGATTTTGACTATTTTAATATGATTGGGTAAGTATCTAGATTGGGTCTTAGTATGTTTGAAACAATTTATTTATTTTGCAAAATAATTTCACGCATGAGAACATAAATGAAAACGTCCAGAATTATGTGGTGATAATTGGATTTATGTAGAATTAATCTTCATTTTTACAGAAACGAGAAGAGAAAGGCTTCTGTTGTTAACAGTCAATGATTGAACATAATTTATGTAACAATCTTTGCAATTTGTAAGGCAAATAACTAAATGAGAAGATTAGAGGAGAAATCACTTGCAATATTTCACAATGATTAAATAAAATGAAAAAAAAAAAAATGAAATATTGAGCAGAGATTTCATTCCATGGATGTGTTATATCATACTTTCATCTTTTAGGATATTCAAAACTTGAAAGCTGGAAGGTTTAATTTTGGATTCTTGATTCTAAGACTAGCCTTAAAATAAATTTTTATCTTGCAAAAATGTCAAAGCTCCAATATGAATGGGTTTTTTCGAAGCTTTTTGAGATCAATTGGTGCTATAATACATTCTTCCTACATTCTGTGATTAGATTGCAAAAACAGGAATCATTGTTAAAACAAAAAATTATGGCCAGGTCATGCCGGTTGAAACTTGATGATATTGTAACTTTTATTCTCAAGGACTTGTTTTTTTTTCTTGTTCTTTTTTAAGAAATTCATAAAATAAAAGATTTGTAACAAAAATGGAAGATATTCACTCACAGAGAGACATGGTTGGAATACTCAGTAAGAAGTTAGTCTGTCATGGGTCTTGAGTATGAGTCTCAAGCTTGACCAATATCTTTTCTGTTGTTTTATGCAGAATTTTGAAGCAGGCTCTTTTCAAGTCTACTCATGTCTTCATGTAGGGAAACTTTCAGCGACTTGATGGAATTGTGGGATATTATCCCCCGCGAACAACTCATAGAACTTATTTGTGAACTTCATGAATGTTAAATGGCCATTCATGAATGCAGAACTTTTTCATGAAATTCAAGAACATGTTCATGAACATCGAGTACAGGATCATGAATACATTCATAAACATGTTCTTGATAATTAATGAACAAGTTAAGAACAATTTTGTGTTCATAAATGGTCATTTAACATTCATGAATGTTCATGAAGTTCATGAATAAGTTATTGAATCTTTCAAAGGGGAGGCAATTCTGGTGAGAAAGTACAAGATGGATGGATAGGAAAATAACAAAACAAATAGATACAGATAGGACTTAAATATCATTAAATCCATGGGTGGGAGGTTATATCTTTATATATGATTGCCAGGAAGATTATTTGTTCATGGGTATATTGCAAACTTAATAGGTCTTACCCAAACAGCAATGGAACTAGAAAATGTTCAAAACCTAATTAAAATCAGCCAATCTCTACTTTTGGTTACAACAAAATTAATTCAATTGACAAAGAAATCAAATTGTCTTTGGCACCATTCCTACCAGTCTTGATAATGAATTGCTCATTCCGTATCTTAAAGAGTAAGAAAGGCAGGTCTAACAATAAAGGGGCAAAAGATGAAAATAGCTTTTTTAATTACTAAAAGACTTAGTAACAGACCAAAAGTCGTCTAGAATTTCAAAGGACTAATGGGGGGCTATGTGAGAACTTCATGGATAGGAGAATAACAAAACCTGATTATTTTGTTACAAGTGACCAATGGAGGCTGGCTTTAGATTACTCTTCTAGCTCCTGATGGATTGAAAGGTTGTCTGGAAGGATCAGCCAAACAGTTCTTTAACATTCATGATACACAAAATTTCTTATTATAACCTTGGGCATAAGTTTGCAAGGAACCTATTTGTATAGATTTTGAATTGTGTCAATTATGTTGTGATGCTAATGCCACTCATAATGGTAGAGGAAGACACAAAACTTAACTGCCTACAACTGCTGGTTAAGCCAGGTAGAACCATCTTCATTATGTATGTCAAACAGGAAACTAATGGAAATACAAATGAAAACGGAAATACAAATGCCATCTCTTGGACTTGAACCCACAGGGAAAGGGGCCATGTGATTTCAAGATCTATATACATATTTACCACTTGGCCATGAAGGCCCCGTGCAATGAACTGCACACATGGGAAGAGACAAGCTATTTCAATCCCAAACAGTTCCTTCTCATTCACTCCAGGATGCTTATATACAGAACAAATATTGAGGAGATCACAATGTTGACTTCACAAAAATTAATCTTCATGTTTGGACATTATGACAAAAACATTTTTGTTTGGGTTTAATCTTCCCAAATGTACTAAGGGATATTCAAGACTGATGACAACAAACTGTTACAACTTATCATCATTAACATTTCATGCCTTGGTGAACTTGCAAAGATTCATCATTTCTTAGTTGTTGGAAAAATTTCTGTATAAGTTAATAAAACAAAATGACTGTTCAGTCCTATATAACAATCACTGGTCTAAGGGTGGAACGTCAGCCTCTGGATACCAGGGTTGTTGGTTCGAATCCCATGAGTATCAGGTTCTGCCTTGCAACCTTTTATTAATCCATATTCAGCGCAAGTACTGGTTATGTATCCAGGAAGCAGAACTGAAGGTGATTTACCTCAGTTGTAAGACCTGTATAGTTGTAAAATATATACCAATCTAGCCAATATCTTTCATTCAAATGGTGAGAATTACCATGGAGTTTACATGTATTTCCATGGCCTAACACATAAGCCACTTTTGAATAGTTATAGTCAAAGCTTTCTCCCCACAATTAACAATTGTAGAGCATCGGCTATTAGTTGCAGGGTTTGTGCATTTGATTCCCAAATTTCTCTTCTTCTTTTTTATAATATTTAATATCTTTTAATGGAATTGAGCTTTCTCTAATTTGGTAAGTATATTCTAAAAGTATTATTTTCCTTTATTTTGGTGTGGCCCAGTGGTTAAGTGGCCAAGCCCAACTGTATTGTGGAAGTGTCCTTTGACAATTTAGACACTTAAGAACCCTTGCCGAGTACCGGTGAGTCCCAAGAAAAGAAAGATACAACTTACAGAATTTGAAATTACTTTAACCTTGTGCAAAGAAAATTGCTTTACCCCAAAATTGCTTTCTTATGAAAGTATATAGAGTCATAAGTAAAGGATGATTAAATTATATTGGCATACTGTTTTATAGAGCATGCGAGGGTTTAATGCAAGACTATAGTAAGTGCTTCAAAACATGAAGCACTTACTATAGTATTGCATTGAACCCTTGATGCATGTTTGTGCTTTGCAGTACTTTGATTACCTGAGGCATGATAAGAAGGTATCAATGTTTGTCTTATCAATTCCATGTCAAAACGAAAGTGAATAAGTATCCAAACCATACATCTTTTTTCTTATCATTTAACTTAATCAACCCGTTTCCCCAGCATTCTGGCAGTTTGACTCATATGTTATTGATGTTTTCAGCATAAAAATAATTTCTGAATTACAGCATAATCTAGAAGTCTAACTACTGGAAAATTGTCATTATTAACCATCAGGTTAATTCATCGATGTAGTTTATTTTATCTATTGAAAAATAGTTCTCATGATTTTTTCTAGTACTTTTATTTGTTATTTCATTGCGCACAAACAGTAAAGCTAGGCAAGAAGTTAAAGTTCAAAATTTTCATAATTTGCCTGTAGCGAAACATGGAAGCCATTTGCAAACGATTTAATTTTATCATAGCTGCAACTATCTGGGCTAAGAATTTATTGCAGTTTGTCATACAGATGAGTAACATAGCTTTCTATTGTCGGTTGAGCTAAAAAGTTAAAAATGTTCGCAACCGTCAATGGTTCTCGTACTATCAGCCTCAACCTGATTAAAGTGTATGTGATGCAATTGTAAACATTTATGGCAAGAAAACACTAATTTATATATATGGCTATTACTAAGATTCTTATTGATAGTTTTTGAGTGAATGTCATCTCAGATTAGTCAGCCAATTAACCATACACCTGCCTTCAGATCTACACCCTGCAATGTATTCTATTTCATTCATACTGTACAAAATTGTGTTTAACGCTTAACTCTTTACCAAAACCCAAGTTTTTGACTGTCCCAAATTGAAAGAGTTTGCAGGCGATATTTCAAACTGTGATGAAATTGAAAAAATAATCTTCTGTTAGGGCCGAAAACATTGTGGAAAAAGGACAAATTGCTCGTTAAGAGCAATTTCTCCTTTTTCAACAATGTTTCAAAGAGTCGTCTGCTACAAACTGGTCAAATGTGGTTATTGTTTGGTAATGAGATAACCTAACCTATATAAAATTGTCCGAAAGGCTTGTTTTTGCATTTAATGAATCTGTGTACACTGAGCATGCCTGATCCAGAAAGACATCCTACACTGTTAGATATAAAACTGGTTTTCTTAATGATAGCAGTTTGAAACCCAGAAGTGCTGTATCTGTAAAAGATAAACACACAATTTCTCTAATTAGTTCAGGCTGCAACCGTATCCTACTTGTAATCCAGTCTGACAGATGCACTCACATAACAGTGAGTTTTAGGAGAACTTGTTCAAGATCCTAGTATAACCTCTTTCCTTAACCCATTACCAAACAATAACGACAATTGACCACTTTGATGCAGACGACTCTTGAAAACAATTTGGGAAAAGGAGATATTGCTCATGATGAGCAATTTCTCCTTTTCCCACAATGTGTTCTGCCCTATCAGATGATTGTTTTTTTCAATTTCATCACATTTTGAAATGTCATCTGCAAACTTTTTCAATTTGGTATAGTTGATGATTTGTCGTTTGGTAAAGGGTTAATAAATAAATACTTCACCTCAGCTGTATAAATTTATATATAAAATATGACTGTTTTCGTAAAAAATCACAAAAAAAACATTGTGTTGCAAAGGAAGTCCAAATGAAAGCTTTGTTACGCCGATTTACATTCTCTGTAAATATCCATGGAACATCCAGACAGCCATTGTCAGGTTCAAAACTCTTTGATGAAAGCTTTATCTTATACTTTACAGAGGGCACATGATGTACACAGTTATTAAAAAGCATCTTGTGGAATATTGATTCAAAGTAAATATCAAAATTACCAGATAAAATAATGCACAAAATATATTTACAAAATTGAGACAATTCCTTCTTTCTAAATCTGAAATGAGATATAATTGTAATTTCATATTGTTTAAGCTATGTGTTTCAAACATAACAAAATGATTAGCAGAGTCATGATATTACTTTATAGATAAAATATTATACTTTTTATATAATTAATCTCTTTTCAGATAAAATTTGAGAAGTGCTTTAAGATTGGAAAAGCCTGATAATCATTTGTTTCACAGGAACGGTTCAAAAATCAAAACAAATAGATACAGATAGGACTTAAATATCATTAAATCCATGGGTGGGAGATTATATCTTTATATATGATAGCCAGGAAGATTATTTGTTCATGGGTATATTCCAAACTTAATAGGTCTTTAACTGCAATGGAACTAGAAAATGTGGAAAAAACCCATTCAAATTAGCCAATCTTTCCTTTTGGATACAACAAAATTAATTCAATTGACAAAGAAATCAAATTGTCTCTGGCACCATTCCAACCAGTCCTGATACTTTATTGCTGATTTCATATCGTAAGGAGTGAAAAAGACACTGGCCTTACAATAAAAGGCAAAAGATGAAATTAACTCTTTTAACAATAAAGAAACTTACTTATAAGTCATCTAAAATTTTGAAGGTCTAATTGGTGGCAATGAGCAAGCTTTAGACTAGGAGACAATGTTTCCTAATCTTATATTTGCAAGAAACCAGGCATTCATAACTAAATGGTCCATCAACAGGAAAGTGATTCCTTACATCATTCTAACAAAACAAATAAGATGGAGAATGTATCCATGGAATTGGAGAGAATCTCTTACTCAGGGCAGCCAGATTTATGCTCAATTATAAAGCAATGGCAAGGATATCATTTTCTACTTTGATCAAATTTGTGATATTTTGTTTTTCAATTTTCACCTGATAGACGGAATTTCTATAGAGAAGTTTAGAAGAACCCCTTCTCCTCATTTCCCTATGATGAAATCAAGACCTTTTACACTGCATACATCTTGAAACTGTCAGTTCTGTGTCTCTCAAATCTGCAGTGTAAATAAACCACAGCAATACATACTTCCTGTGAAAATAGGGAATTGTGGGGAAATATTCACCATGTTGGCAAACTTGATGGTTTCCAAATTGTTAAAATAACATTGATCATTTGCTTGAATAAAATCAGATAATTCTATGCAAACTTTTTTTTTCAGAAGGACTTTTTAGAAATTGTTATGTAGCAATTGAAGTATGTAATGTGGTTCAGTCAGTAATTACTGTAAAACCTTGCTTTTCCAACCATGAAATGAGTTTATTTCATTATTAATTGTAAAAAAAAGAGTCCTTAAGTGTATGTATGAATTCTGACTCACTCACTCACTGACTGAGATAAAAACCTTTCAATAACATTCAAATCAATGTTGCTTATTTGATATACTAGTCTTTGTCCAACTCATTTGATAAATAGCACATTATTTGCCTAAATAGCTATGAATGAAGTTTCACCATCTTTCTTAAAGAACTCAAATATAAAAATATTCAAATTCATTATCCTGATGAAGCATAAGCCGAAATGTTGAGATAATATTATAATTATTTGTCAAAAAAACATGTTGTTGTTGAATTTTTTAAAAAAAATTAAAAAAAATAAAAAATTCTCCATCAACAAAGCATGTCATAAATCGTTAATTTATATAAGTTTGGATGTACTGAAAATCGAACTTCTACAAACCAAAAAAAACATGGCAGTCTATTTACACAAAAATTATATTGACAGTTAATATAAACCAAAACAATATATGACCCCTCTCTAAAAATATAAACCTTATGAGAGTATCATTCTTGGTGTTCATGAACAATCTTGATATTTATGAACAAGTTAAGAACAGCTTTGTGTTCATGATTTGCCTTTCAATGTTCATGAATGTTCGGGAATAAGTTCTTGAATCTTTCACATGGGTTAATAAACCAAAAAAACATATGGCAGTCTCTATAAATCCAAATAATAGGGCAGTTGCTCTAAACCAAAGAGATATGAAAGTCTATATAAAACATATTGTTTTATCTATTTATTCTTTATAAGCCATAACTTTCTGGGTCTAATTGCACCAAAGCTATGATAGTTTCTATAAATAAAAGCCAATAAGAAAAAAAACCTCTACCTCACTTGGTTAGTTCAGAGTGAGAATATTGTTACTTCACTTAACCACAGGGTCCTGCTTGGCTCAATGATTAAGGTGGTGAACTCAGAACCCAAGGGTTCCGGGTTCATGCCCCACTGAGACTTCTAGTTTTGTGAGAGTGGCGTTTTGCAAGTCACTTCAGCGCCCTAGCCTAGTACTGGTAGATCCAGAAAAGCGGTTACAAATCTGAAAAATTGTTGGTAAGGCACCGGACAAAGAGGACCCGTATGGGACCTGTATCAGAAATAACCTTAACTTAACATATAAAATATTGGTAATGTAGAATGTTACTTATAAAAATGTGTTAACATAGGAAGACATTGCTGATATTTAGCCAATACTTTTCTTTATAATAAAATATCTAACAGGACTGTGAAAGGTTTTTCTAAACCTTTACCAGAATCAGAATTTGTCTGATGGGTGCACCTCATTTGCTCCGGTGTTAGTCTGCAAGGGCACATTATGATGTGGAAGCAGTTAATGCATATCATCATCACCTCTGACAATCTGTGAGTCTATTTATAGCAGCGTTCAGTACCTGATAGGCCTTTCTTGGGTGGTCGGGGAAAACTATGTAACCCTTTCCATCAATGGGGATTTATAATATAACATCTGAAATCAACTTGACAGCATTATGTAATACATTCCATAATTTCTTAAAATGCCATTTTAAGTTAGGGGTAATCATAAATGAGAAATACTGTATGACAGTTCCTACTGATCATATTACATATGGAATACCAAAAATACCTTAATTAATGTAACAAGCACATTTGCATCATGGAAATATTGAAAGATTCAACAGCCTTTGACATTTATAATCAACGGTGTGACAGTTTGTTGAAAACAATCATCATCAAAACCAAAGAGAAAGGAAATTAAAACATATTGAAGACAGAGCCATTGAACTATATGAATTGACTGTGTAAGTTGACTTGAAGCCATATGTATAAGATGGTTCCTTGCTACAGAAAGATACAGGGTTGTGATAGCATTAACAAATTGATCCTGTTTAATACACCACTAATCATACCATGCTAATGCATTTGTCTGGAGGGAATTTCTCAGTGCATGCATAACTATATTCTACAACATCTGCTTATAGAAGTTAGCACCTTGCCTTGATTCATTATTTACTTTTCTCCTGTTGCTAACCAGAGAAAACGGTTTCCTCCACATTCAATTGATTTTTTAACTTAAAATCTTTTCTCAGATGCTACTTAATATTCAAAATCAATTGAACACATGTTTAACACCTTCATGCATATAAAAACAAAAGTGAATGTTTATCAGTATTTTTGTATACAAAAGTATGCCAAGGTTCAGTGCTGGGAGTCTGCTTATTTTGTATGCTTTACACATAGAATACTAAGACATCAAACAAATCATAATTCTCTGAAATTGTTAATAATTCCTTTAAGTTACTAAAAGTAGTTTTTGATTGTTCAAATTTAATGTAAATGTCATAAAAGTAATAGAAATATGCAACTGGAGCAAGAGTCACAATTTGGGTCTCCACCGGTCTGAGACCTAGTGAATGACCAACTAAGTTGTCTCAGCCATTAGAACCTTTGTCTCTGATGCTTGTAACTCTTTCAATACAACTAAATGGTTTTCTTCATTATTTTGGGATAATATGGAAAAGTCTAATTTACAGACTTACAAGATTCATGATTTAGAATTAAGTCAAACATGAGAGACAAATCAACTTCAACTTTGACGATGGCAAGGCTAATTGATCTGTTATTAGGCAAAGAACTCTACAGTCATCTGCTTCAAAAACTAATTTTCCTAGTACACAAGATTCAATGGGGAACTATTTCAACCCTTAGAATGCTGGGAAATTTGCTGAAAAAAAATCTTGTGTCGTCTGCTTTACAAAACCTGCTTAATTTTGATGAGGAAAAATACTCAGAGTAGCAAACAGCTTTGATCTCAGACCAACCGCCAATTTACTTGCAGTTGGCCTGGATCTAACCTGTTTGCATCAGCATGAAGTCGGTTCCAGCCCTATAAGTGTTAAGAACAGACCAAAATGGTGGCATAACCCTATAGAACCATTATAAGTGTGAAATAGTTTACTCAAGCAGAGATGGGCTAGAGTACTTGGCTAAATTGACATAATACTTCAGGAAAGCACCATTCAGTTAATTGGTCCAGTATGGTAGAAAAGAGGCTCCTCAAATATTATAGTTTCGGGAACCAAAACCTAATAAATACTCTTACAGAATTTGAACCAGGTTTGATCTTCAAGTAAAGTTAAATCAACTCTTGCGCTACCAATACTGCAGATCAGTAATTTGTTGTGAAGAGCTAATTTTACGACTAAAACATGTGGTTTTGAACTGCAAAGTTTGTTAGTTTGTGGCATGGTGACATGGTCAATGCCATCAAAGGTCAAGGTCACCTAATCAGACTGTGCCTTGTTAATTATTGTTATCATAAAGACAGCTTTGAGGATTTGATGCAATACTACAGTAAGTGCTTCATGTTTAAGAAGCTCTTACTAACATAGTCTTGCATTGAATCCTCGACTGGGTCCATGCAGGTGCACTTACATAGTATTCACATCAATTTGTAACAAATTAACACCTATACTACCTAAAGATTAATAAGTTGGTACCATTAAGTTTCAATGTACAACAAATGCTAAGTTTATGATAACAAAAAACATGTTTGTACAAAGATTACTTATGAAACAGCTATATTGTACTTTTGTAAGAGCCTAAGAAAAAAAGAAACAAATGTTAAATTTCTATGATGAAAAAACATGTTAATAATAAGGTAACATAGGAAGGAGCTAAATTGTACTTTTGTTAGAGCCTCATAAAAGAGGAAAACGTATGTTGAGGGAGGAAAGTGCTATGAGTTGTGGATTATCATAATGTTCAATATTTCTGGCAAACAGCATCTTCAAAGGATCTTCACTAATTCTAGTGTTAACAGAGATTTCCTTAGAAAACCAGCAGGCTTTGTGATGTACTGAAATAACCTGTAACTCTCAATAAAACATTACTCTTGAATCTGGTATACCATCTATACGTCTGTATATTCGGCAAACAACTTGAAAGTAAGAAAAGAATAAACTCACAGCCCTGATAGGACAGCATTAAAAAATGTAAGTAAAAAAACTAAAAACACTTTTTTGAATCTTTTTAGGTCATCAAATTAGCTAAATGACTGATGAATTATCTATTTCAAGTAAAGCAATATTCATTGGGTTTGTTTATTTATATGCTGTGTCAGTAATATTTCAGTTATGTTACATTTTCCTGGATTCACCAATACTAAGCAAGGGGTCTGAGGTGTCTTCCCAAAGGGCACTCCCACTAAACCACAGGTACCAGTTTGGTTCAAACCTGTTACCCTAGAGTTCTTAGACTGCCACCTTTGCCACTGGGCTATACAGGACCCAATTTTTATTGGGTGCAGGGACTCAAATCAACCATAACTTAGTACTTGATGATTGGATAATCAAACAATCAATAATTGTGATTATTAGAGAAAAGATAGATTGTAAACAAAATGAAATCAGAAAGTGCATAATCAACAGTCAAAACTTCTTGAACAATTTTTTGTCAGGTAAGTTAAAAATCAAATGGAAATGGTATCATGTTTAAATGGCTATCAAACATCAAATATGAAAGGTGCAAATCTAACTACCAATCAAAGTACACAGGGCAGACAACAATGCTGGAATGCGTGACCCTGTGGTCGTCCAGCTCGTTACAAGCTAGGTGACAAAACGCACAATAAAATCTACACTTTTCCTCCCCATTCCTCCCATATTCCTTCAGGTTGATGGTCATCTAGTCACACCTTTTGTGTCCGAAATGGTCAGTGTTTAGCAGTGACCGAGACATTTTATGATAATGATCACAAAATGATAATTAACGTAGACGCCTGCAGTCTGCACTACCTTTTCTTCCGTGAACATACCATCTATATGTTTGTCAATGGAAATTTTAAACATTTCTATCAATATACAAAATTAACCTCTATCAAATTGCATTTTCTATTAATTTTGTGAAAAGGAAATCATTTAACACTTTACCAAATGCCAAATTTTCGACGTCCCAAATTGTAATTCAAACGACATTTTAAATGGGATGAAATTGAAAAATAATGTTTTGAAAGGGCAGATAACATTGTAGGAAAAGGAGAAATTGCTCTTAATGAGCAATTTCTCCTTTTCCCTAAATGTTATCCATAGGCATCTGCAAAAACTGGTCAAATGTGGTTATTGTTTGGTAATGGGCTAAACAAATGAGAAATAACCTCTGTTTCTAAGTAATAACTTTTGCTTCAGCACTATTAAGTCGCCTACAGGTGAAGAGTATATCAAACATTTCTGACTGACTTTATGGTGCAATAAATTAGGTATATCATAGACTACAATGGTGTTAAGATGGATATGAATAGCACAGTATAACCCGTTACCAAACAATAACAACATTTAACCACTTTGTTGCAGATGTCTATGGAAAAAGTTGTGGACAAAGGAGCAATTGCTCTTAATGAGCAATTTCTCCTTTTCAAACAGTGTTTTCTGCTCTGTCCGAAGATTATCTTTCCAATTTCATTACATTTTGAAATGTTGTCTGCAAACTCTTTCAATGTGGGACAGTTGAAAACTTGGCGTTTGGTAAAGGGTTAAGCTTTCACCACAGAACTATTGCCCAAATTCACATAACTTGAACAACAATGAAGTAAGAGCGACTCTTTAAGGCCAACACCAATTATCATCTTATTTTTATATGGGTTTTACATCACATCAACATTATTTCAGTTATGTAGCGATGCCCAACTCTTAATGATGGAGGAGGACACCATACTCAACTGCCCATAAGGGCTGGTTAAGGCGGGTAGAACCATCGGCATTCCGTAGGTCAGTCGGGAGACTACCTCTCATGAAAATCCATATACTTCTCAGGATTTGAACCCACGCAGACAGGGAATTATCATCTTAAAGATGAAACTTAGATTTGAATGTGGCCCCATATCATTTCCTTGAAGGAAGAATTGGTCTGTCAACACAAGTTGGTACAGAGATAGGAGGGCTTCACACTGATATGAGTGATAGTCATCATAAACCTGTGACAATGATATTATTAACCCTAGTTCACCAGAATCTTCACTGAAGCGAGTGACATTCTCATACTAACTGTCTAATTATTCCTTTAACCCTTTACCAAATATCAAATTTTTGACTGTCTCAAATTGAAAGAGTTTGTAGATGACATTTCAAAATGTGATCAAATTGGGAAATAATCTTCTAATAGGGCAGAAAACACTGTGAAAAAAAGGAAAAATTGTTCTTACTAGAAATTTCTCCTTTTCCTGTAATGTTTTCCAGAGTTGTCTGCAAAAATGTGCTAAAATGTCGTTATTGTTTGGTAATGGGTTAAACAATTTTTTTAGGGTTCAATATAGACCATAGTAAGTCCCTTAGGTTAAGAAGGACTTGCTTTAGTGTCATACAATGCAAACTTCATAGAATGAAGTGCAGTTAGTTAAGGAAGGCTATCCCAAATACACGTTGCATCAAGAAATCATTTACATTACATGAAATACAAATTTACCTGTACTCTGATCTCTATGAGACCATAACCTTTGACCTAACGGTGACCTTGTTTGACACCAAACTGATACATATATATAACAAGTAATGGTGTTATCTGTTTTTCTACAAAAAAAATTCATAACTCCAAATAAACTAGATTCTTTATCAATAATCTTCTATTGAAGATGATTGTGCCAACAAAAGCCATATGTCATGGCAACAAGCATGATTAAAGTTTTGTAAAGACGAAATGTGAAAATTTCAATCATTCATCGAATGTAACCTTTAAGTTCTTGAGGGAGTTCCCTGGATATCAAGCATAACCCATTACCCAGTTTGTTGCAGACGACTCTTGAAAACATTGTAGGAAAAGGAGAAACTGCTCTTAATTTCCTTTTCCAACAATGTTTTCTGCCCTATCAGAAACTTATTTTCACATTTGATCACATTTTGAAATGTCGTCTGTAAACTCTTACAATTTCCAACATTTTCAGATGGTTTAGTGAAGCTTTGATGAGAACTCTTCAAAAAGGAGAAAGTATTTTATTTATTGACAGACAGGAGTATATCAGTTTGTCTCCCTTCTAAAGTGGTGGGATGCATTATAATAAACTAACAAAGAATCTAGTTATCCATGTATCCTGATAATGAATAACCCTTAGAATGCTGGGTGATTTTCTAAAAATAAATTTTTGTGCCCTCTGCTTTGCAAAACCTTGAATATTTGCTTAATTTTGATGAGGAAAGATACCCAGAGTAGCAATCAGGTTAGATCACAGGCCAGCTGCCAATTTAATTGGCTGCTGGCCTGTGATCTAACCTGTTTGCAAAAGCATTAAGTTGGTTCCAGCACTATGAGGGTATTACAAATTCTGTCAATCAGAATTTTTTTCTTAATACCAATTTAACTTTTCTCTTTGTGAAATGCATGTTTACCATGAAGCAAATAAGCAAACCCAAGCATCCAATTTATTCATGATGCAGACCCTAGAATAATGGATCATAATATGTTTTATGATTTAATCTGACATCCTCATTACCCAGCTTGCAGTGAAAACAGTGCTGGTAATTACACCATCTACCTCCACTATCACATGCAGACCACCTTCATGTTGCAGTGAAAACAGTGCTGGTAATTACACCATCTACCTCCACTATCACATGCAGACCACCTTCATGGGAAACCTTTTACAATTCAACATTTCTCTTTTTTTATGAGTCTTTTTTTTTTTTCATAAATCTGAAAAAAATTCATAATGGTTTGTTGTTTAAACAGCTTTCCAGTAAAATTATGATACCAATATTAATAGTGACAGAGGTAAACACCACTAAATCTCTACGAAACAGAGTTTGGTCAATAATTTAAGTGAATGATAATCCAGAGTCAAGCTTTACAGTGTAGGCCCTTTGATTTGATTTAGCTGCTCCTATTGGTGCAAATCTAATAAAAAACCCTGCATTCACCAACGTTGACAATGTACACCTTTAGGCCTTTGATCCTAGCCGGTGTCTTAACATATTTTTAATCTTGAAAAATGACAAAGTGATTTTCAAACATCAAATTCTCATTTCATGTCAAACTAAGCACTGAAGTGACACTCACAGCCATAGCATGTCTGAGGTGCGCCTTATATGTGGGGGCAAGAGAGGTTAACCCTCACAATTATGTCAAAAATACACATTCACACTTGAATGAGTCTTGACAGAAGCTATTAAGAATAAATTCTTCAAAGCTAACTATCTATCAATAGTTGGAAAGGCAGTACAATAGTAACAATACCACAGGCTACAAATAAGGAGAAAAGTGTAAGCATTGATCTTGTACTAACTACCAAAAAACTGCATCAAACTACAAAACAAATTGTGAGAATTTTGTCACTAAAACAAATGAACCTCATTTCTATTTTCCAATGAATAAACTCTTAGAACACTGAATAACTTTCCAAAAAAAAGAATTTAGTGTCATCTGCTTTCCAAATCCTTAAATATTTGCTTAATCGTGTTGATAAAAGATACCTAGGCCAGCAAACAGGTTAGCGCACAGTCCAGCCGCCAATTTACTTGGCTGCTGGCCTCAATCTAACCTGTTTACATAAGCATGAAGTTGGTTCCAGCACTATAAGGGTTAACTGTTCCTGTGTCTCCATATCTACCCATCATATTAACAAGTCTACAATGAATGATTGTTGTAAAAGGTAATAATGGATTCCAACTAAAGCTCGCTGTTTGGTTAGCAACCCTGCCTCATATGTACTGCATACCGTTGCAATCAACGGCAATCGTATCTACTCGGCAATCCCCGTAACAAGTCGGTAGATATACCTCGTAGGCAGTACATGAATACACCAGAAATCTTGGGGTAATTCGCCTTATTTCCGGCGGATAACGCAAAATGCACACAGGCACTAAATATGTATTTAAATATACACAAATTGGTTATAAATCACAATTGAATGTTTTTTTTACCCTTTTCATTAAAGATGATCATATCAATACATCTTTGTTTCATATTTTGTCAATCGGCTCTTTTCTGAAATCGCCGGCTTGTGCTGGGGATTTCCGAGTAAATACGATTGCAAACGGACATGCCATTCGTTGCTGACCTACTTTCAAAAATGGCTCCCCATTATCTCCGAGGTTATTTTAAGAAATGGCCGAGGTGTTCCGAATGAATCAAACAGGTGATTTCTTGTGAAGAAAATAACATATTTAAAGGCACATCAAAGGAGAGGAGAATAAATAAAATGGTGAAAAGATTTATTGAGTTATTCTATTATATTCAGTCATGAGAATTAATTTACGAATGTATTAAGACCCTATTAAAAAGACTAAATTAAAATAAGTTATTTTGTGCTTGAAATATAGTTGTCTCCAATTCAATCATGTTTATCAACAACCTGTTTGTTTACATATTCAAAATAACGAATTCTGATTGGTTGGTTCAAAAATGTATATATCAACTGTCAAGGTCAGAGGTGAAGAATCAGGAAATCTGAATTATAAAACTTGCTAATCTAGGTTATTTCTGGTTTACTTTCACATTTTAGTTGTTCTGATGGTCTGTTCTGGTGATAACTATTTGAATCAGCCTAAAAAATTACCAAATAATAAAGTTTGATATAGCATTAATCTCCTTTAATGGGCCTTTAATTGATACATTATAAACAATGCTGTTTGTTTTTGCAGCAGTTTGTTTGAATAGAGGTTCAAGATTTTCCATCAGCTGATTAGTTAAAATTAAAAGCATCACAAAATGAAAGGACAAAGACCGGGCATTGACATTTTCATTTGGATCTTCAGAAAAAAATAAATAAAGTGAAAAGAGGAAAAATTGTTTATAACGAAACATTTCCCTTCTTGTTGCAATGTTTTGTTCATTATGTGCTGCAGGTGTTGTAATATAAGAGTGTAATTAAAGCAGACAAATAACAACACCAGGCCTGTCAGCATTGGTAAGCCTCTCATCATCTGTAATGTTTGGAAGTTGTTTAACCCTTTACCAAACACCAAATTTTCAACTTTTCAAAATTGAAAGAGTCTGCAGACGACATTCCAAAATGTGATGAAATTGAAAAATAATCTTCTGATATCATAGGGCAGAAAACATTGTTGAAAAAGGAGGAATTGCTCGTAACAGTGTCGTCTGCAACAAAATGTTCAAATGTTGTTATTGTTTGGTAATGGGTTAAAACAATCATGCACAAGCCTTATTGTATAGATACTTTATACTGACTACAAAAAATGCCTTAACTTTGCTTGAACCAATGATCATAGAACAAAATGTTGAAAACAATTTACTCATGTTATTTTATGTCCAGTCCTGTAATGTCATCATTCCTACGAATTTGTACCTTTTTGTAGTCAGTAACACAGGCATTTTAAGTATGCCAAAAATCAGTATTTGCAAGTTCTTACTTTTAATCAACCATCAAATGTATGTGTGGGAAAGGCAACAGCTTTGTGAAACCAATGGAAAAAATCTAATAATGACCATTTTCTAGCGCAATGTTGTCAATCCATAATTGATTGGTATGTATTTAATACATCTATTCCCACATGTTTACTTTTGCTGCGATGCATTCAAAATTGTCTTCTGCAAATGTTTCCAGAATAACAGAGATGCATATCAGTTTCGGTGGTAAAGCAACAATGTGTTCAGCCCATCTGGGCTATTTATTTCATCTGCCAAAAGGCTTCTGCAAAGCCTCTGCAGAAATAATGATTTAATTGGATGCCAATGAAAGGTGTGTGTTAGGTGTTTAATTATTACAGGTTATAACTGGTGAGGGGCCTGTACTTTTCCCATGTCCCTCACACCAACAAGTTTCTGCTTCTTGAGAAACATAACATGGCACAACCCCTTATTCATGAACTTAGTGAACATTCATGAACTTAGTGAACATTCATGGATGTTAAATTCAATTCCATAAACATCAAGTTCAGGTCCATGAATGTATTCATGAACCTGTACTTGATGTTCATGAACCTGTTCTTGAATTTCATGAAAATGTTCTGTGTTCATGAACGCCCATCTAACATTCATGAACATTCAGCAAGTTCAGAATCCTGTGGTGTTTGGCTATGTTTCAACCTATTCTATCATAATTTATATCTTGTTTTACCCAGATATTTAGTTTTTCTGAGCGCTAGTATACTTTTAAGTCTGCGTTATCAAATGATGGTGTAAAGCACTTCATTTAAAACCCAAATGACTTTCCTCTATTATATTACACACTCCTTTCATTGACAAAGAAAGATCACCAACTACATTCAATTCACAAAATAGGCAAAACCTTGCCTGACAAAATTCATTACAGTGACCTTATTTTGTGCTCAAATTGCATCGCAATACAAACATATGCTTTGTGACATAGGCAGTCCAATACAAACATATGCTTTGTGACATAGGCAGTCCAATACAAACATATGCTTTGTGACATAGGCAGTCGAAAAGATTTCATTCATTACTCCATGTAATCTTTTTTTTTTGACAAGTTCAAATTATAATACCATTGATTCACTTATCCTTAAATCTCCAGACGGTATGACAAGAATTAGCATGATGGAGAATTCATGAAGATTCATGAATTTATTCATGAGTCTGTACATGATGTTCATGAACTGGTTCTTGAATTTCATGAAAAAGTTCTGTGTTCAACAACAGTCAAGTTCTTGAATCTTTCGCAGGGGCTGCAATCCAGCGCACACATATGTGAGGTAATGGGTTAACCCTTTATCAAATACCAAATGACAAAATTTCTACTGTCCCAATTTGAAAGAGTTTGCAGACGCCATTTCCAAATGTGATGAAATTGAAAAATAATCTTCTGAAAGGGCAAAAAACATTGTGAGAAAAAGTGCTCGTTAAGAGCAAATTTTCCTTTTCCTGCAATGTTTTCTAGAGTCGTATACAACAAACTGGTCAGAGGTCGTTATTGTTTGGTAATGGGTAAAGACGAAAAGCTTTAAATGGTAAAAGTTTTACAAATTACATATCAGATATTCAAGTGCAGTTAACCTCACAATGTCTAGTGGAGCATGTGTAATTAATGGGAATCTAATAGATTATAACATATAAATAATTGATGTGTTCTTTCAATGCAATTGTCTGTCTATGCGGCTAATATGAACCCACACGTAACTTTAGAAGTAAGTCACAAGTTGCCTTAGTGTGGTAGGGACACCAACATTGCTATTGGACTTATTTCAACTTCTTACCCATTACCCAAATAACCCCTTCTTCTACACATCTTAAGCAAACAAAAGGAGAAAATGTTGTAATCAAAAGATAAATTGTCTGTAATAAGTAAAGCTTTCAACAATTTATTACAGCATTTTTCGATACTACTTCAACTTAAAATGTTTTCGATAAATGTTGTTAAGATTTGAACCCTTGCAATGTGAACGAAACACAACAATATATACAATACATGCTCATATCTGACTTTTTTCATCAATCTGTCTAAGTCCGCAGCAGATGACTTCAGTTCTATGACCGGTAATGGGTAAGAAATCAATCATTCAAAAGGTTGGTAAAGTTAATTAGGTCAAATTGGATCAGATGTAATCGCTGACAAGACAGCTCCATTGTTCTCAATGCAAAACTTCCTCCCACCCACAATCTATAAGACAATGATATAAAATAGGTTTAAATTGAACGGCCATCACTCGCTCAATTTTTTCTGTCTACCAAACAGAAGTTTTTCACAGAAATATACACAAACACAATGTTAGAAGACAGGCTAAAGAAAATGGATTACCAATTTTAAAAAAAAGTGCATTTGTCAAAAATAAAAATGGTATTTTCAACATTATCTTTATCAAAAGTTTGGTTTTACATTATGGCGAAAAAGGTTATTTTGCTTGTTAGTAACTCCAATTTAATACAAGGAGTTTGGATTTTAGGACTCGATGATATCATTGGGAGATCATCTTTAACTCTGACCAATGAAGCAAGGTTATCTAAATTGAAAAAGACAGGAAGAGCTGACAATACTAACTGCACACTGACTAGGCATGACCACGATCACACTTGATTCCACTATAACAGTAGTTAAATGGTAGTATCACCTTTATCATTGGTCAAACTCCTATCTCTGATGTAAATAATGGTCGGACAATACCATTACAGTGCTGGTACCGACTTCATGCTTATGTAAACAGGTAATATCCAGGCCAGCCGCCAAGTAAATTAGCGCCAGGCCTGTAATCTAACCTGTTTGCTACTCTGAGTATCTTTCCTTATCATAATAAAGCAGATATTTAAGGTTTTTGAAAGTAGACGATACAAAAATATATTTAGAGAATTATCCACCATTCTAAGCATGACCATGATCACCTTTTATAACCATATATCAGTAGTTACATGGCAATAACACCTTTATCATTGGTCAAACTCCTATCTCACATGTGCATGTAAATGATGGCTTGACTTCATGTATCATTAACACATCCTTTTATTCTCGCAATATGTGTTTTAAGACTAGCAGAAGAAAGGTCTTTCTTTCTATATGAGTATCTTATTGAACTCTGACTTAACCTCTGTACTGCTGACCCAAAGGGTTACCGAGGGATTAAAGTGGTGACTAATTACAGTTCATTTCTGTAACTAATTCATCACCCTGCTTCTTTAAACCCTTCACCAAATGATAAACTTTGACTGCCCGAAATTGAGAGAAATTGCATACGACTTCAACATTTTATGAAATTGAAATATCAATCTTCTGACAGGGCAGAAATCATAGTGGGAAAAGGAAAAATTGCTCATTGTGAGCAATTCATCCTTTTCCCACAATATTTTCCAGAGTTGTCTGCAACAAACTGGTCAAATATCGTTATTGTTTGGTAATGGGTTAATCCCACCAAACTTTGCTTGAATCTATGATGGCATTCTATAGAATAGAAGTAGTAAAATTGTTGAATCACAGATCTGTGAAGGTTTCTATTACTTCATCAGTACTTCTGTAGCAAGTTCAGCATTACATGTTTACCTCTGTTATAAACAAACCAGGCATCCATACTTAAAACAATTTATTTTGGATCAAAGTAGAGAGTGCTCAATACAGATTGACTCTCCACTTAGATATCAAAAGAAGCATCATACAAACACTAACAGGAGTTGCCAGTCCAGATTGCCAAGCACCCTTTGCAATGTCAAACACCTCTATTTGAGCAGTTTAAGCTTAATTTGAAAAGTGGCAATTCAAAAATACTTAATACCAAAGGTAGCAATGCAGACAACCCTTGCTTTGCAGACTTAACAATATTTTCAACAAATACATATTGGTTTATTCTTCTCTTCAACTTCTCTTGGACCAGTATATCAGTTCTTGGTCTTTTAAAATTATGGAGAAAACTGCATATTACTTCCCATGTCATAATCTTTATATTTGCTCGTTATCCATTTAAATAGTAGCATCCCTTTTCATTTTTAAAATTCACATAAGTTATTCATAAATCATCCTTTTTTTATTCATTTAAGGCATTAAGTAATGTATAAAATCCAGAGTACCGGTATCGGTGTATTTGAAATTGACCTTCTAAGTAAATGTCTAGGATTATTAAAATAACTTTAATCAAATTCTCCCTATATAAAATTACACTTACCAAATACCTGTGGATTATCTTAAAGACACAGTCTCTGGGTTATGGTTTAAAATTAGTGGTCATTTAAATATTGACCAATCAATTACATCCCCAGCATAAGATTCAAAAACTTGTTCATGAACTTAATGAATGCTTGTGAACGTTAAATGGCCATTCATGAACATAAAGCTGTTCTTAACTTGTTCATGAATGTCAAGTACATGTTCATGAACATCACGAACAGGTATGAACCTGCATTTGATGTTTGTAAACCTATATTTGAATTCCATGAAAAAGTTCTGCGGTTATGAGCGTTCTTGAAGTTCATTAATAAGTTCCTGAACCTTTCACAGAGCAAGTGATAAACACGAATATAGATGTCTGCTTAACCCTTTCCCAAACAACAAATTTTCGACTGTCCCAAATTGAAAGAGTTTGCAGACGACATTTCGAAATGTGATGAAATTGGAACATTATCTTCTGCTAGGGCAGAAAACATTGTGGGAAAAGGGGAAATTGCTCTTAATGAGCAATTTCTCCTTTTCCAACGATATTTTCTAAAGTCGTCTGCAACAAAGTGGTCAAATGTCGTTATTGTTTGGGAAAGGGTTAAGGCTGAAGTATATCCAAACTTTTGTAATTATGGGTTCTGGTTTTTGTTCTACCAGCATGAAATGTCATCCCATATCAGTTTGTGCAAGTCAATGTATTATAAACAACAATACAAAGAAATTGATCCTAAAGCAAATCAATCTCTGTTGAAAATGATCATCATTATCGTTTTGTATGCAAATGCATCAAGATTTATGCTCTTAAAGACAACTTCACAAGCTATGATCACATCAATCCTGTAGAGAATGGTTATTGATTATGCCTAATTTGAATGGTAAGCATCTAAGTGTGTTACTTCCTTAATCACCTTCAAAACTTCTTTTGATGTTTCTGAACCTCATAACTTTGGAAAATAAATGAACAGAGAACTTGAACAAAAGCATTATCTAAGTTCAATATTATTACATTTCATTGATAAAAATACATGAAATAGTTATAGGTATGGGAAATTGGTTAATGTTCTTAGGCGTTCTAAAATCAACTATTAAGAACTTTCCTTTGCAATTTATATAGGTATACTGTCACTGTAACACATAAAACTTTTCCCACAATGTTTTCTACACTATCAGAAAATAATTTTCCAATTTCATCACACTATGAAATTTCGTCTGCAAACTCTTTCAATTTGGTACAGTTGAAAATTTGGTGTTTGGTAATTGGTTAATCCCTGCCCCCTTACCTTCAGGTTTGTCTTTGGGGCTTGTTGAGGAGTCCGTAGTGCGGGGCTCTTTGGTATGGTTACCATGACGACTGTGTTCTTTCCGGTGGCCCCCACCATACTCCCCCTCCGGTGAGGACATAGTCATCTAGCTTCCTTTACATCATGGTCGGTACTGAAATAGGACAATAAACATTGTAAACATCATGGTCGGTACTGAAATAGGATAATAAACATGGTTAACATCATGGTCACTACTGAAATAGGACAATAAACATTGTAAACATCATGGTCGGTACTTAAATAGGATAATAAACATGGTTAACATCATGGTCACTACTGAAATAGGACAATAAACATTGTTAACATCATGGTCGGTACTTAAATAGGATAATAAACATTGGTAACATCATGGTCACTACTGAAATAGGACAATAAACATTGTTAACATCATGGTCACTACTGAAATAGGATAATAAACATTGGTAACATCATGGTCACTACTGAAATAGGACAATAAACATTGTTAACATCATGGTCAGTACTTAAATAGGATAATAAACATTGGTAACATCATGGTCGGTACTGAAATAGGACAATAAACATTGTTAACATCATGGTCAGTACTGAAATAGGACAATAAACATTGTTAACATCATGGTCTGTACTGAAATAGGATAATAAACATTGGTAACATCATGGTCTGTACTGAAATAGGACAATAAACATTGTTAACATCATGGTATCTACATACCTTTCAATTAATTAAAATTAAGATTACATTAAAATTGTTATATAGTAATTTTTAATAAAAATTGACTTGTCCGTTATGGTTTTCGGACAAGGTGGGCTTTACTGACAATTGATTTTGCCAGCCCTGTTTACACACTAAATAAACACTTTAGCTCATACATCAAGTAATATGTTATGCATCATTCATGGGTTATTGGTTGTCAACTGTTGCAATTATCTTACATTAACCCTTATAATGCTGGGTAATTTTCTTAAAATAGATTTTTATGTCATCTGCTTTCCAAAACCTTAAATATCTGCTTAATTTTGATGAGGAAAGATGCTCATAGTAGCAAACAGGCTGGCCTGGATCTAACCTGTTTGCATAAGCATGAAGTCGGTTCAAGCACTATAAGGGTTAAACATTTTTGAAAACTTGAAATGTTAAGTTCCTTACCACCAGCACTGTAAGCATACTGTAAGTTTCATCTTGGGTTGGTTTAGAGGAATAAATTGATTCTGACAAACCTCTTGTAGCACTTTACTAGAATTACTGACCAGTATGTTTATTTTACCACCAGCCACGGCCAAACACTTGAGTACCCAGGCCAAATTCATATTCTAAATATATCAATACTTTCCCTTAAACTAGATATAACATTTTGCAAGGACTTAAATCTAAGTTAAAATCAAATTAATGTTCAGGAGTATATTAAGTTAATTTAAAGCTTCAAATGAGCTGAATGCATGTGTTTTCTTTTTCAGTTTTGACCATCAAAAAATGCAACCATAGATATAATATCATAAGAGTCCATAAGTTAGCCAGCATGTAGTTTAAAACTTTTTTAACACTGATAGATTAACAGCAACAGATAATCGAGAAAAGCTTACAGCTCTCACACAGCAAACGCACTGTAAGGAAATCTCTATAAATTTGCATGGTGAAAAAGGTTGATGAAGGAGATGGACCAAATAAATATTGTTATAAGTGACACTCTTTTCCATGTCAAAGTTAAATTAACAATCAATGAAAAGATCACTGCAAAAATAACCTCACTTTGCCATCTCTTACGAAGCAGTCAATAAGCTTGTGCAATAAAGCCCCAATATCTTTTAATACCCCACCTTGTTGAATGCCATGATGATCGGTTCTAGTACAATTTGGATTGAATCTTATTGGACAAAACGTAGTCTGATCAAATGTTGATTCAAACAGTTCTTCAAATCTAAAATAACACCTTCAGAGTTTAAATTGTCACCAATAGAAGGCTTTTTTTCAAAAATGACTGGGTCTTCCTCTTAAAAAAAAATCATAAAGGTGTGAAAAGAAGAGGATCTTACTCCATATGGATCTTTCATGAAAAATCTGTAAGAAAAGGTACAGAAAGGAAAAGAATAATCATTTAATCTGCCTACTAATCAATATCTAGTCATTTAAAGGACCATCATCAAATATAAAGACAAAATACTAAGATTCATCTTAATGAACAATGAAGAAATATGGTAAGTCATCAGTGTTGTCTTGCGCAAGAGGTGAGAAAATGTGTGAAGGGATTGAACCCATTACCAAACAATAACGGCATTTGACAAGTTTCTTGCAAACAACTCTGGAAAACATTGTGGGAAAAGGAAAAAATGCTCTCAATGAGCAATTTCTCCTTTTCCGACAAGGTTTTCTGCCCTATCAGAAGATCATTTTTCAATTTCATGACATTTTGAAATGTCGTCTGCAAACTCTTTCAATTTGGGACATTCGAAAAATTTGGTGTTCGGTAAAGGGTTAAGAGATGTAAATCCAGCCAATATCCACTGATGAATCATTTTACAAGTTGCATAAGACTACTTGAATCCCAATCTTACAAAGAGAAGCATTAGAAATTCATTGAATACCCTGTGACAATGGGACTCCTATTTTTCAGTTTCAATGGGCGTTTTATTGGGCTCTCTACCAGAAACCCTCAACCCATAGATTATCTCATGGACAATTGTGGGCTACTTTGCCCATTTTTAATGTCGAAACTAAGTCTTACACTACACATTTGAGAATTTGTAAGAACTCTTCAATCATTCGTCAAAAGACCTGATAGCAACTTGGGGAGCAGTTTGAAGTAAATCGTTATCGTTTTATAGCATGGCAGTTCTTAGAGTATGAACCTAATATGTTATTCTAATATTTCAAATTCACCTTAAAGATCATTTCTTTAATGATTAGCAGTACTTTTTTAAATCGGCACAATATTTACATACCTGTTCAAATTAATCAAACTAATGATTCAAATAAAGCTTATAAAGAATACTTGCCTAAACTGTTGTTACCCAATTCAAAGGAAATAGTCAAAATGAAAAACTCATAACTGAAAGAGCCAAGAGATCCTGATAAAGGTATCATAGTTCTTTCATGCAGCATTTCAAAAACATTTTTATTTATTCTGTTTTGGGCACTCAATATAACCGTCCAAGAGATATTGTAGGGTAGCAATGAAAAATAATTAACCTGTTCATTAATCCCTTTATCAAAACTTCTGATGAAATATACAATTTGACAGAAAACAGAAACTTTACTTACACAATTTCAGAAAGTATGCAACACAAAGCTTAAAAGCAGCTGTTTAAAAAATTATGGCTGTGAAAAATTTAATTTATCAAAGATGTCCGTTTAAAGCACAAGAATTGATTGGTGATAAATTTCAAGTCAGTTTTTAGCCGAGGTGGTACAAGTGTCTCCCACAGGCAAGAATGAAAGGACGACCTAACACTGAGATACAATGATTGTACATAACAACCTCATTGTAAGGGCAAACACTTAACCAGAGGGGTTAATTTGCCTGGGTAACTATTACTCTCATTTCTCTGCACTATTTGTGTGGGGTGCAATTGTGAGCCCTGCTCAGTCACAAAGGACCCTCCTCCCCTTGCAAAACATTCAAAACCTTATTCATGAACAGTCATGAACAGGTTCATGAATATCAAGAACAGGTTCATGAATATCAAGTACATGTTCATGAATATCAAGTACAGGTTCATGAATATCAAGTACAGGTTCATGAATATCAAGTACATGTTCATGAACCTGTTCTTGATGCCCTTGAAGATGTTCTTGAAATGGCCATTTAACATGCAGATATGTTCATATAATTCATGAATAAGTTCTTGAATCTTTCACAGGGGTCCTACAAATAATTGTAACAACTGACTGCTATAACCCATTGCCCCATCAGGAATGAAAAGAGCTCACAAAATTAACAAAAGTGGCAGACGACAATAAATATGATTGGAAAGATTTTATGAAAAGCTCAGGCAGAAACTGATTTTGCAAAAAGGGACAGTAATAAGAGTAAATTTGTCAACTTCTTTCTCAGGCAGACAGCACCGGGCAAGTTAAAATGAATTCTCACTATTCAAGGAAGGCAAAAATGGGAAGTATCATCTAAGATGACAAAAAATGCTACTATTTCATATTTCAACATAATTACTGTCATATTAGAATGTTATGTCTCAAGAATGCGTTTTCAAGCGCGAGCTATGCATTAACATTGAAATCAAGAAGTGTAGATCATGTTATGTAACACAATATTCCAAACATATCTTTGAAGTCTGTTATTAATTATACTATTGCCATACATCCTGGCTAGTAAATACTCTGATTCAAGACATTTTGAGATGAACTTTTTTGTGTATTGCTTGATTCTAAAGATTTAAAAAAGTTTAAAAAAAGTCTAAATATTTTAGCTTGAAGTGAATTTTGTTCATTTTACATCACAATAACAATTTATTAGTGCATGTACACTGCAATGCTTGGCTCTTCATAGCGGAGAAACATTCTTTATTTAGATGCACAAAAAGGCATATCCCTATTGTAGGTAGAGCCATCAGTACTTTGTTTTCAGGCTTCAAATACATGACAGGCCCTTGACCATTGACTTATGATTTCAAAATTTGATGCAATGCTTTCTACAGGGTTTGGACTTTTGCAAGGTAATTCTTCAACAAGAACATACAAGAATAATCCATCACAGCGGCCAAGTGGTTAAGGCGTCCACATCGGGACGGGGAGGTCAAGGTTTGAAAATTCTCGTGGGACTTGTTCCAAAATGGCCGTTTCCTGAGCCCCAAGCTTGTTAAATTAATGGTTACTGACTTATATCCACTTGGTGCCTGGCATAGTGATAGAAGTTTGGAGGTACTTGTTATAATCAGTGAAAGTGTGTCATAAGCCACACTGGCTGGCCCTTTCACTAGGGGTGACACTGTAATAAAAAGAAAGATAACCTATCTCGGCCAATCATTTAAAAAAAAAAGACCCACCTTTATTTGCACTATTGGCCAATTTCTCCAAATTCAAAGCCATAGCAGAGGACAAAAAAAAAGATGTTTCAGAAACAATGGTTTCCAAAGTCTTCTGCAGAAAATAAGGCAAAGTGGGGTATATACAAATAATGCTGTAAGGCAATAAACCAGTATCTAAAAACTTTTCAAGAAATTTCCACCAATCTCTATTCAATTTCCATGCTAAGAGTTTGCTTTTTGTTTTGTTTATGTAAATGTCTTAATAAAAGGTTTCAACAGGTGTTGGGTAATGAAGCTGAGAACTAGCTCTAACGCCAGACAATTTATACCGATATCAGAGAACTCATAAATCTACCTATCACTTTACCACAGATGTTCAAATAAATCTATTTCAGTATTTCTCTACAAGTTTTCTAATGCATTTTTGGAATTAAATCAATTTCATTTCAGTTGCAATTCATTTAAAACCTAAAACTTTGAAGTTTTTAGATTATTTAAGGGATCTTAAACGCTAAATTCAGCATTTTTACAACTTATAAAAAACATACCAATTAATGAAGTTGATGAATGCCAACAGGACCTGACAAACAAAAAGTCAAAAACAGCTCTTTTCAAACTGCATGTAATTAAAAAGGTTAAACTTAATTGCAGGAAAACGAACAGTAGTTTTGCAATTACATGTATGTATTAGATTTCATCAAGTTTCATAGCAACTTGGACTAACTTATAAATTAGAATTTATTTGCAAAAATGGCGATTCTTTTCAGATATTTTAGAATTGACTTTGGAGATTAAAGAATTTAAGACAGGAGATTAAAAAATTAAAGACAAAGAAAAAAAAAATGGTAACTCATTTAAAGAGTATAAAGTATTTGCTTCATTTAAATAACAGAAGCAGAAATGGTAAGTTTCAATTCTACAGGTATTGTTTACTCTTGATAACATTATGAAGGAATCATCTACTGATTTCTTATGTATTCATATGGGTTTTACATAAGGTCAACATTAATCTACTTACATTATGATGCCCAACTCATAATCAAAGAGGAAGGTAACAGACTTGACTGCCCATAAGGGCTGGTTAAGCCAGGTAGAACCAACGGCATTCTGTAAATCAGTTGGGAGACTACCTCTCATGAAAATGCAATGGCATCACCTATACTTGAAACCCATCGGAGAGAGGCCATGTGATTTCAAGAACTGTACCAGCTAAGCTAGGTATTGAACAAGATTCGTAACTAGTGAGTTTTCGTAAATAAGTTTTCTTTGTAAAATTAAGTTAAAAATGTCATGCATCAAAACCAAAAAGAATACATGACAGTGTTTTCCCTTTTACTATCTTTCTTTGAGGATTGAGTGAAGCAAATAGAGTTTTCTATCAACCTTTGCCTATTATCCAGATAAGTACGGTCCTTTAATTGGGTTAACACCTTTCAGTGTGAAATAGGGTTTTCAAAAGGCTTTGAAAAAGACTGAATTGGCACAAAAACCATTTGGTACATTGTATAGAGGCTTACTACACTCCAGTATAAAGAGTGTGCATCAGGCAATTTAGATATCTTTATATCATTAAGCATACATATAATAAGCCTGAATGGCTTTCCTTAATCCAGTTTATAACCTATTACATATTTGTTGCAATAGAGGATTTCTTTTATATGCCTTATATGTAATCTATTCATAAACACTTTTAAGGTTTTACATAGTGTCACCAGTATTTTGTTAATAATGCGATGCTCGGCTTTTCAGGGCGACTACATCAACACATGGTCACCACGATTTTAGCCAATCCAGGGCTGGGCCATTGGATTCAAGTTCTCTGTTCCAACCACCAGGCCATGGAGGTCCATTTCCCAAGTAAAGCATCTTGCCCTAGAAAAAGTCATAATGAAATAACTGACTGGTATCAGGATTGCAAGAATTAAAATTGCGAATGATGTGATTTTCTCTTTACTTTAAACATATTTTATTGCCATAATAATTTACAAGAGATACATGTACATTCAATCACATGGCTTTTCCATACAATGGGTTATTCTTTGACAACAAACAAGGGATACAGAAAATGGATTGAAAATAAAAACAAATTATTCATTCCAGATTGAATAGCTGACTTAGAAAAGCTGGTAATTGTGTAAACATAGAGAAGCATAAGCATTGATACATGATAAAGAAAGTGGTGGATGTTTTGGTGCAGTCCTCACATTCTCTGCTTTCACTTTAGATGCTAATTAGCCTACATAAAGGAGTGTATAAGCAGCAAAGGGTCAAATTCTTGTTTGTACAGATTTGTTCGTATAACATTCATAAACATTAAATGGGCAATCATGAACACAAAGCTGTTCTTAACTTATCTATGAATTTCCAGAACATGATCATGAATATAAAGAATATGTTCATGAATGTATTTATGAATCTGTAATGATGTTCATGAACTTATTTTTGAATTTCATGAAAAAGTTATGTGTTCATGAAAGGCTATCTAATGTTCATGAATAAGTTCTTGAAAGAGCTAGATTTGTGTAGGGGTACAAAGAACATCCTTCGTATCCTGGGAGATTTTCCCATGACTGTCTAATGACAAACCCTATAACATGCTTCAGGTGAAATTCAACACTCGTCTAGAAACATTGCAAAAAGAGGCAATTAATTCTGGAGATCATGTTAACTAAAACAGAATCTTAACCCTTATAGTGCTGGAACAGACTTCATGCTTATGCAAACAGGCGAGATCCAGGCTAGCCACCAAGTAAATTGGCGCCTGGCCTGTGATCTAACCTATTTGCTACTCTGAGTATCTTTCCTCATAAAAATTAAGCAGATATTTAAGCTTTTGGAAAGCAGATGACACAAAAGTCAATTTTTAGAAAATTACCCAGTATTCTAAGGGTTCAAAACAAAATAGTCTTTGTATGACTTTTAGAGATGGCACAACGAATATATTGACATATGAACTCTTACATTCTGTAATCTATATTACTGATACAGTAACCAACTGATCCTGCTGTCATTCAGTTTTAACGCTTTACCAAACAATAACGACATTTAACCACTTTGTTGCAGACAAATCTGGAAAACATTGTGGGAAAAGGAGAAATTGCTCGTGATGAGCAATTTCACCTTTCTCCACAATGTTTTCTGCCCTATCATAAGACCATCTTTCAATTTCATCACATTTTGAAATATCGTCTGCAAACTCTTAGAATTTGGGACAGTCTAAATTTTGCGTTTGGTAAAGGGTTGATGTACCATCCAGCTCAGGACCATAAACATATCTTTTCACATTCAACTCTTCTGTGGATTGCCTAGTCAAAAAGATCCCCTCCCATAGAAATGAAGCCCTATGACTCACTCACTAGACCCTTGCCTCACCCAAACCCATCACCCTGAACGCCCAACCCCTCCGCAGGGCAGGATGTATCCCTATAGATTCACTTGTCTGGGGATCAAGTTAAATGTTCACCTTCTGTTTAAATGGATGTGATTGGTTTAACCCTATTTATTTGGACATGACATTAGGGAGGGAAATACAAATATGAGCTTAATGATAAAAGCTTACCAATAGAAAGTCATACCTTAATAGAGATACAGGTCTTTAAAATGATCATCACTTGAAAAACATTCTTCTAAAAAGTGTTCTATCTAGCCAGTTTTACAGTTTTTTTTATAGTTAATTAAGACAAGACAGAATGCATAAATAAGCATGACTACTACAACTATTCATTCAGTTCAATAACTCAGCCTCGTTTAGCTATACTATTTTAAATCAAACAGCAGTCGATTAAACATTGGTATGTCAGTGTGAAGTATAAGGTATATAAGATGTTAGAGGAAATGGGAAGAAGGGCTAAACGTTAACCACAAGCATCCCCTACCGGGCCCTGACCCCATAAACAACATAAATGCTAAAGCCTTGAATATTTTCCACCCATAAAATATACAGAATACATCTCATGCGACAGCCCTTTCATAAACATTAAAATCCTTTTTTATCCATTATCCCAAGCAGAAATTTTGTAATGTATATTAGTTCAAATCATCAAGTGATGATGTACAAAGACTAATTTCCGTATAACAATGTTAGAAAATTGTGTTTTACAAAATAAGATTGCTAAAAATGATGAACTATTTCTCCTTTACTGACAACTGTTTTGGTAGTTGTAATGTGAATGGGGTAATGTATACATTAAGTAAAGGGCTAAATCTGTGCGTATATATTCATAAAGCCTTTTCACCCTTCCGCAGCAGATTAATTTTGACAAACTCAACTAAATTGTTGTGGAGAGGCTGAAGTCAAAAAGTGTATCTTATTTCAATTTAATATCTTCACAAATTCTCTATTTAAAGACATCCAAATAGGTAGGCAACTTATAAAAAAAACATTGTCAGGAAATTATTTGGTTGCTTCTTGATGATTAAGAATTATTACTGTGCAAAACCTTATTGTTTTTATAAAAAAAAATTGGGTTTACCTATTTTTTTGATATTCTATTGTAAAAGACAATTTTTCTTGAAAATGAATCTCCCAAAAGTATTTCAATGAACTCTTTTACAAGTAACTGAAAAATCAGTCAGTTAAAACATGAGCTTTGTTTGATTACATATCAATCACAAGAAACACATTTCATTCATACAAAAACCAGAAACTTGCATAAGTTTGTCATAGAAATACTTAACATACAACTAACATTGCCGTAGAAGGATGACTTTGTTACAAAAATTCAAAGGTATGTGAATAAAGTAGGTCAAACCAGGATGGTTTTGAGTAAGAGTTCAAAAATATCTCTTGGGCCATGTGCTTATACTCAACTGAACACTTCCCATGAAAAATGCCATACAATTAACTCCACTAAACCTTGGATAGGCTTTAAATAGACAAAGATTAATTGAATCCGGGCTTTACACCATATTACATATAAAGAATTGTTTTAGTCTGTACCCAGAAATGGGGTTTTTGATGAAACTTGTTTTATCAAATTACAGAATAAATCAGTACAATATTGTCTGGTCTCAAATTACGTACAATGAGAGAAATTGCATTTAAAATGGTAAATGTCTGAGTATAGATGTACATACATATTTTAACATATATTCTTATACTAATTCCCTTTTGAATGTCCTCCCTAAGTTAACTTATATAGTATTAATATATATTAATGCTAATGTCTTTTTTCTTCTTCTGAATTTTTTTTTCTTATTCTTTCTTTCTTTTTGTATTCATGTGATATTTTTCATTGAGCTATCTTCATTTTTCATTGAACTATCTTCATTTTTCATTGAACTATCTTCATTTTTCATTGAACTATCTTCATTTTTCACTGAACTATCTTCATGACCATAATCTGTAATGTTTGAGTTAATAAAATTATGTCTGATTCTGATTATGAGTAAAATATTGGACACTTTTATAACCTACACTTACTCTTGCTTTGAGTATACAGATATCCAACAATATAGGAAATGTTTCACTAAGATTATAATGCACATCTTTGTTACCAAGAAAGAAATTAAGAATTGGAATGTAATACAAATGAGGCAAGCTTAACACTTACGGTGCTGGAACCGACTTTATGCTTATGCAAACAGGTTAGATCCAGGCCAGCCACCAAGTAAATTGGCAGCTGGCCTTTGATCTAACCTGTTTGCTACAATTAAGTATCTTTCCTAATCAAAATAAAGCAGATATTTAAAGTTTTGGAAAGCAGATGGCACAAAAATCTAACACAAGTCTGCATTCCTTCGCATCTGGATAAGAAACAGAATGGCAAAACATTAATTGTTTAGTCAGTATTAATCAGCTGATCTTGTTTGTAAATGTATAGAACCAATAGCATTAGCCCTCAGAATGCTGGATAATTTTCTAAATATAGGTTTTTGCATTGTCTGCTTTCTAAAACCTTAAATATCTGCTTTATCTTTATGAGGAAAGATACTCAGAGTAGTAAACAGGTTAGATCACAGGCCAGCTGCCAAATTACTTGGCGGCTGGCCTGGCTCTAACCTGTTTGCATGAGCATGAAGTCTGTTCCAGCACTATAAGGGTTAGACTATAGACACCAAAATCTCAGCTTCTATTGTGCAGTTTGTAGTTAAACCTATTTTGGAGGAAGTTTCTGACACTTCTTCATGACAACAAAAGTACACAAATTTAACAAACACAAATTGACAGCATAATAAAATCCACAAATGAGTCTTACTATATATACAAAAAAAATAATTGAAATCTGAAGAAAGCCAAGTTAAAACTACCAAAAGAGTGTCCTCGTAAATCATTATTTCGCTTTGATTAGTCAATAAGCCCTGGAGTTAGCGGCCCACAATGCTCTAGGAGTAACACAAACCCTGTAATTACCCCCTTAAAACCTTTACAAACCCAGTCACAAGAACCTTTTTGTTGTCAATCCTCGATATTTTTATCCGAGCCTTACAGACAAATTCAAATACACATTTCATGGGTTCAACGCAAGACTATAGCAAGTTCTTCACAAACATGAATCACTTGCTATAGTATTGCGCTGAACCCTCGATTAGGTGTCCTCATATAGATAAATGGGTGAATTGATTATAACCCATCTTTGGGAAATTGACAAAAACACTGATCAAGCAGGTAAGCAGGTAAAAAGGACTGTCTCACAGTTTGAGATCTTAATCTTTGTGAAACAAAATTTCTTCTATCAATAAAATAACATCAAAGTTCTATTAATTTACAGAAAACTACATTATTGATACTCTTATCTTCCCCTTTTTTAACTGTGTAGTGGAGACATAGCACATACATCTTGGTTCAATATGTGCACCTTTTTTAACTGTATACTGGAGACATAGCACATACATCTTGGTTCAATATGTGCACCTTTTTTAACTGTATACTGGAGACATAGCACATACATCTTGGTTCAATATGTGCACCTTTTTTAACTGTATAGTGGAGACATAGCACATACATCTTGTGCAGGCTCTAAAAACTCTGATACTAATCAACTTTGATTCTATTGGCTATTCTCCTTGGCATATCATACAAACAGGGCATTTCAGAAACAATAATGACAATAGAAATAACAGTTCATCATAGGCAATTTCTCCTTTTGTCACATTTTCTGCTCGCTCTCAATCACAAATTGTTATTCTACATATACTTTACATTTATTGTCTAGCATAGCCAATTTGCGGACATTAATAAGAAAATTATTCCTATCGACTAACAAAATGGTTCAATGGTGCTGAAATACAACACAGTACAGAACGTTTTCCTTACAAATGTATTAT
The DNA here is from genome assembly GCA_947846245.1 of Cerastoderma edule. Classification (NCBI taxonomy): domain Eukaryota; kingdom Metazoa; phylum Mollusca; class Bivalvia; order Cardiida; family Cardiidae; genus Cerastoderma; species Cerastoderma edule. The sequence goes on from OX401409.1 coordinate 38,363,510, forward strand.
ATTGTCTTTTTCAATATCTTCATCAACTGAAAGTTTTCAATCATGCATATGATATCTCTCTAGACAATAATCATACTTGTGAGCTATTTCACAGGAAAAAACACCATGTGGTAATGCTTGCATCAGCAATTTTTCCTGTTTTAATTCAGGGAATTAACAATAGAATGCTGCTTTTATAATTTCTCAAAAAAGGTTTTTGTGCCAAGTGCTTTCCAAAACCTTAAATATCTGCTTAATTTTGATGAGGAAAGAAACTCAAAGCAGCAAACAGGTAAGATCGCAGGCCAGCCGCCAATTTACTTGGTGTCTGGCATGGATCTAAACTGTTTGCATAAGCATGAAGTCGTTTCCAGCACTATAAGGGTTAAAGTTAACCCTCTTTTAGGATCTCATTCCTTCTACCAACATGCCTTATTTGATTGCGCACCATAACAATAATGTGCATATTAACCAATTCATTTTGAATAAGCCTTCTCTACAATATCATTTAATTTTAAATTCAAATTATATCTTAAGGTGACAAAGATGTGTTGTTCTACATTTGAGAGAAACCCCTATGAAAGATTTGAGAATTTTTTCATGAGCTTCATGAAAGTTCATGAACATTAAATGGCTGTTCATGAACACAGAACTTTCTCATGTGCATCAAGAGCAGGTTCATGAAAATATTCATGAACCTTTTCTTGATCCATGAACACATTCTTGAAATTCATGAACAAACTAAGAACAGCTTTACACTTAAAAACTTAATGGCCATTTCATGTTCATTAAGTTCACGAATAAGTTGTTAAATCTTTTACAGGGGAAGGGATATGATTATAAAGCAGGTGAATCTGACCCAGATGACAACCATTTGATGTCAGACCACAACTCTGACTGTATGATGGGGAGTTCATAATTTGATAAATGAAAACCTGTCATTGGCTTTTACCTTTTATTCAGTACATTTACCACATTGAAAAAAAAATCTATAGTTAAGTTTTCTTTGTACTTTGGAAGCGGACTTATCTGAAGACTCTTATCTCCTGTAGACTTTGGCTCATTTTTGCCATTGAAATAGAATCAGTTATTACAGATGCATGGAACAAAACAAAAAAAGTGACTTTTTCAACACAGACAAAATGTAACTTGTTCAATGAACTTTCATTAATCCATGCCAGATACAGTACTTAAACTGGCTTCAAACATTGAACTGATGACTTACTTCTGTGTGTTGGAATTACAATTTATTACAGAGGCAAGTCTCCTTTGTTTACCCCTTAAAGTGCTGGTACCCAATTTATGTTATATTCAAACAGGCTAGATCCAAGCCAGCCGGCAAGTAAATTGGTGGCTGGCCTGTGATCTAACCTCTTTCCTGTTCTGAGTATCTTCCCTCATCAAAATTAAGCAGGCATTTAAGGTTTTGGAAAGCAGACAACACAATAATCTATTCTTAGAAAATTACCCAGCATTCTAAGGGTTAAGACCAGAGTTATCAGCTTCCTTTACTTTGATACATGTGATAAGAAGGCAGATATGGATGTCTAAACTGAAACGGTTAAATGTAAAGTTGTACATTTTACAAACTTTATCGAAACACTCACAGATTATCACTCTACAGAAACATTGTGGCAATCTTTGATATACGTCATTTGGAAAGGACTCTACAGACTGTAGAATGGAAAAACGCCCTAAAAGATCCTCTTTTGAAAAAACCTTCATCCTGCCGAACTGTTATTCAGAACAATAATTCCAAAACTACTTGCTGGCGTAATCAAAGTTTCAATAAAATTCATTTGCTGTATGGCTTTTGCCATAAATAAATATTTTCTTCAAAAAGCATCTTTTCTGTAAATGTGCTTCTATCTTAAGGTAGAATACCCATAGTCCGCCATTTTTAAACTCCTTCTTTCGTCGGATTACTTTGTTTGTTCTCAGTATACACTGGTCTGGGTCTGAACTATTTGGTTTATTGCGAATAGTTTCGACCAAGACCATAGAATACCCAGAACGACCAAAGTAAACAGACATACAATGAATTCCAAGTAGGGGATTATGTGTATTCTACCTTAAGTATTTATGTTTCAGAGTAACCTCGTATAAACTTGGGCAGAATTCACACTGATCTAGCAAGACATGAAATATGGATGCCTGCACTTTAAAACAATCAAGCTCAAGACTGAAATATGCTTAAATGTCAGAATTAAGAGAGAAACTTCTTTACTCCTTTGATGTTGGCAATTGAAATTCTTGGCAAAAATTTTAGTAAGAGACTGTTCCTATGAATCAACTCTATTGCCAAAGAAGTCAAAAATGCAACAACACTTCATCAAACTTATCTTAAACAACTGTTTTCAGTTATAGACAGCCCAAAAGTGACAATAAAATTGATAGATTGATAGCCAGTTAGAATTGAGACCTGGAACAACTTCAAGGATCTCGTTAACACATAAGGCATTGTTAACCCTTAGAATGCTGGGTAAATTTCTAAGAATTGATTTTTTGTGGCATTGGCTTTCCCAAACCTTAAATATCTGCTTAATTTTGGTGAAAAAAGATATTCAGAGTAGCAAACAGAATAGATCACAGGCCAGCCGCCAATGTTATTGGCGGCTGGCCTGGATCTAACCTGTTTGCTTAAGCTTGAAGTTGGTTCCAGCACTATAAAGGTTAATGTTGCTGAAATGCATCATCCTTCTTCCCCCCCCCAGATAACCATATATCGGAAATCATTAAGAGTCAGGCATAGCAACATAACTGAAAAAATGTTGATGCCATGTAAAACCCGTATAAGTAAATAGATAATGTAGAATAGTGTGGACCGGAGACCCATTATACGGGGAGTGGAATGTAATCAGCCAAACCTGCTGCTGGGTTATGGCCCATGATGATGTGTTTTGGTTCCATATTCAAACATTATCATTAGCTTGTAAAGGCTAATGTCCCAAAATCTATGTGAACGCGGGATTAAACACTTAGAATGATGGGTAATTTTCTAAAAATAGATTTTTGTGCCGTCTGCTTTCCAAAACCTTAAATATCTGCATAATTTTGATGAGGAAAGATCCTCAGAGTTGCAAACAGGTTCGATCACAGGCTAGCAGCCAATTTACTTGGTTGCTGGCCTGGATCCCACCTGTTAGCATAAGTATGAAGTCGGTTCCAGCACTATAAGGGTTAAAATACTTACAGCAAACATTAAACTCTGTTCTAACATCAAATGGTACCATATCATTAGCAAAGCACATTAAATAAACATGCAATATGACGACGATAAAGATTAAAATTGATATCATCAAAATATCTTTGGGTCAAGATATTACAACTTAATTAACATGTAGTAAAATAGCTATAAAGTTTTTTATACGAAAACTATGTTACTTTGTTTTGACATTCTCAAAATATCAAATTTGAATGAGTTGGAAAGAAAAAGTCAAAGAAAAGAAGGAATCTGAATAAAATGAGCTTATTAAACTTATTAACTGGTAATTGCAGATTAAAGAAACCCTGAACTTGTGTGTTCCTTTAATGTGGATAAAGTAATAGTTCATCCCCCCCCCCATTCCATACCCCCTGAAAATACAAACATCTGGAAATATGCATGTGCATTATGTCTTATACAACTAGAATGCAGACACCCTCTCTTGTTTGGGGCGAGATGCAATAAAGAAATGTGTATAGATATCATTTTGGTGTATCATAAGAATATCTTTTTAAAATATATCTCCAATTAAAGGCCATAAAACTTGGTACCAGATCTATATTTTTATCTAATGCAAATGTTGGTGAATTGTCATTGCATATGCATCACCCGTCCTTGTCAATGTCTAAAATGCATCATGTGTAGAAAAGGCTAGATTAAATGGTGGGTTTCCTCTCAGTTTCTCCTTTTCCCAATACATTTTCTGCCTTATCACAACATTATTTTTCAATTTCATCATGTTTTGAAATGTCGTCTGAAAACTCATTCAATTTGGGACAGTCGAATATTTTGCATTTGGTAAAGGGTTGATGTATCAACATTAGTTTTGTTAATTCTATGATATAAAATAAAAGCTCTAAAAATCTTTACATCCAGTAAAGACAACATACAACATACACATCACAAACAAATGACATTCTTATTCTAAATAAAAATGTGATAAGAGAAGTTGTTCTTCAGCATAAGAAAGATTTCCTTTCTCTTGCATAAAAGTATATCTAATGAAAAGAAAATTTGTAAAACGTTAAGACCTTCTACATCAAAATCAATATTCTAGGTTGCTTAAAATTTCAAAAAAGAAAATTTAAGTTGAACATTAATCAAATTGAACGACAGAAGCAATTTGTGCTGGAAAAAAGATAAATTGCTCATAAATACAATTCCTACTTTCATAAGTTCAAACTGAAAGGATGTGAGTAACAGTCATACAAGTCCCAGAACTGGTTAGGAGTGTTAACCCTTATATTGCTGGAACCGAACTCATGCTTGTGCAAACAGGTTAGATCCAGGCCAGATGCAAAGTAAATTGGCGGCTGGCCTGTGATCTAACCTGTTTGCTACTCTAGGTATCTCTCCTCATCAAATTTAAGCAGATATATAGGGTTTTGGAAAGCAGATGACACACAAATCTTTTTGTAGAAAATTACCCAGCATTCTAAGGGTTAGGAGAGATTTCTGCCAGCAGCTGGCAATGATTTTAATGGAATCCAACACCAGTTACCACTTGGGTCCTGTCAAAACTTGTATTTTTCTGGCGCCCTTTGGATTTCAATGAGGTTACCAGTCATTCCTAATTACATATATATGCCCTGTCATTGTTTCACACGCTTTATCCTGGATTTTATTTATCTTTGGCATGTCTTCTTTCTAATTCTAAATTTTAGATAGAAAACATAACAATGTCTGAGAATGGTTTATACTTACCCAACAAATGTCTAACCTTTTAATCCTAAAATTGAATTTATATTTTCTGTTTGTTTACTGTTATTGATGTTCATGAGCATGTTATTGAAATTCATGAACAAGTTAAGAACAGCTGTGTTCAAATAAATGGCATGACAGATAAGACAGACTGCGTTGGATTTATTAAGCATAATCACAATAAAATAAAACCATTGAAATGAATGAAAAAAATACTTGAGGTATCATTTTTACACATTTGTTCTGTTTCCATAGCCCGCAATAACCTCCTGATAAAGATTCAAGTACTTATCAAATAAATTCATGAACAATCATGAACATTAAATGTTCATTCATAAACACTGAACTTTTTCATGAAATTCAAGAACAGGTTCTTGAAATTCAAGAACAGGTTCATGAACATCAAATACAGGTTTTTGAATACATGAACCCATTTTTGATATTCATGAACATGTATTTGAAATTCATGAACATGCGAAAAACTGCTTTATGATATTGAATCGCAATTTTCGTGAATGTTCATAACTTCATGTATAAGTTCATGAATCTTGCAGGGGTTTGAATTGAAAACAACTGTTCCTTGGAGAAACTTGGCTTGAGTATAAGGAGTAGTCCTTTCTCCTGAATGTGATTCCTATTCTGTAAGTGCAACATGGAATATGACAACATGATTGAGAAGAGAACATGACTTTTGTAACATAGAAATCTCTAATCTCTAGTCTCCTAATATCTGCTCTGAAATCAGTTTGTTTGGTCCAAAGGTATGAGAGCATAAAGAGAGATAGGGATCTATTGTAACTGTGGGCTACAAGTCAAGCAAGACCTTTAAATTATTGGTTCAACAAGTCAGGTAACTACCCCTTAGAATGCTGGGTAGTTTTCTAAAAATAGTTTTTTGTGTTGTCTGCTATCCAAAACCTTAAATATCTGCTTAATTTTGATGAAGAAAGATACCAAGAGTAGCAAACAAGTTAGATCACAGGCCAGCTGCCAATTTACTTGGAGGCTGACCTGGATCTTACCTGTTTACATAAGCATGAAGTCAGTTTCAGCATGATAAGGCGTGGATCAAACCTGTTTACATAAGCATGAAGTCGGTTCCAGCACTATAAGGGCTACAGACTGATTTTCAAATTCGGTGTCTATATATAGGTTAGAGGCTAGATAGTGAAATTTAAACGATATAGAAACCCCAAGGAAGGAGCGATAGCGACTGACGGGGTTTCTATGTCGTTTAAATTTCACTATATAGCCTCTAAACAATTTAGTGTTTAACCTACATTTCCATAGAGCGCTCTATTTGACGCTGGCAAACCACGCCTCTACGGGTATGATCTGCGAATGGCATAAAACTGCTGCTCAGTATTTTGAAATTCGACATAAACCACGCCTTCCGCGGCTGTCAATTGCATGCCAAGAATCTGCCATACCATATTTGGAAGAAGAAAACTGCACTACCCAGTGATGTAGATTGCAATGTAGTTTTGAGTTTAACCCGTTACTCCATAATTTATTCCTCACCTACAGCAGAAAACTTGAGAAGCCCTTGTGACAAAAGAAGAAATTGTCTTCTTTTGTCTGTTGATGCTTTCAATTTGTACCCGTCACATTATTCCTAATGGGGTAAAAAGTTAATATAGTTCAGTTTCTTTTTTTCTCAACGATGTTAGGATATCCAGTTAATTGTAATTCCTTTTTATTTATTTCTGTGTTTATTTCTCCCCCGCGACGTCACAGCGATCTTTCAATCGCTACCGTAGGCTAGGCTTACACGTGTCATTGATTTGGAGGTGGAGCCTAAAACTACACATTTATGCGCATGCGTGATACCAGAGTAATAGTCTCATAGAGCCCAGATAGAACACTCGAATAGTAGTTTATGGAAAATAAACCAACAAAAAAATTCAAATTGACGCATTCTCATTGGATGAAAATGTAGGTTAAACACTAATATCAGACAGTCCTTATGAAAAGGCATAACTAAGTAAACATCTTTTGATTTTATCAATTGAAAGGTTTATCTGCTTCAAGGCACATGAAGTTGTCTGAATATATGTCTGCCATTGATTGTCAAAATGTGTTACTGTGAAAATTTAAAGTTTCAAATATTACATTTAAATGTTGATAAGCTTAGATTAAAAACTAAGTTACCATTGTGTTCCTCAATCGAGGAAAAAAATCCTTTGAAAAAAGCTAACAATTGAACAGTCAAACAGTTAAAGCAAATCTCAAGAAAAAGATACAATCACACAAATGGTGTACTAACATCACACAAATGATGTACTAACATAACACAAATGCTGTACAAACATCACACAAATGATGTACTAACATAACACAAATGATGTACTAACATAACACAAATGATGTACAAACATCACACAAATGATATACAAATGGAGCATAAACATCATGCAGATTGGAACAAACTTCTTGTTTTTTCATCTCAACAAAGTCAAGGCATTCCAAGTTATTAAATCAGCATAGACAAAATGAAGGTTAATACCGAACATCTTACAATTCTGTTAAATGCAAGGAATTGAAGGAGATGGATTTGAAATCAATCTTCTTTTATAGGATTGGGGCAATGGAATTATGTTATTAAGGACATGGCAGACTTTCTATGTATACATCAGCCATATTTATGAATTTGTTAGAGCCTATCAAAAAAGTTGTCTGCTGTAGATGTGATAAGTGTCAGGCGTTAACCCTTAAATTGCTTAAAATTTACTTCATGCTTATGCAAACAGGTTAGATTGAGGCCAGCAGCCAAGTAAATTGGCAGCTGGCCTCTGATCTAAACTGTTCCCTACTCTGAGTAGCTTTCCTCATCGAAATCATGCAAATATTCAAGGTTTTGGAAAGCAGAGGACACAAAAAACTATTTTCGGAAAATTACCCAGCATTAAGGGAGTTGTTACCAAGCCTCACTCCTCTACTTTTAACGGTCACTATCACACCATTAATCTAATACTTTTCATACTTTTAATGTGAAAAAGTCAAGAGCAAAGAGGCATTCAAGCTATCTTTATCATCTTAATGTCTTTAAATGATGTGTAACTGACTTCAGGTTGATGCCTTTTACCCATTGTGAATATATACACATCTGTAAAATCTAAGAAGTATGATGCATTTGATCACACTTCAAAAAGTTTAAACTTCGAAACATATGATAATTGTTGGCAACTTCTTTAAACAAACATGGAATGAGCATGATTCAATTGCTTCGATAATCAATAAACCTCAAATGTATCATATCTACAATTGCGGGTTCTGATAAACATTCAATTTGTCCTATAAACTGTTGTCATTAGATACAGTTTGAAACAATAGTGATATTCTTATGACATAAATGATAAAAATTATATAATTATATATATACATGAAACATTCTATAAAGCAACAAAAAAATCATGAATTACTCTTATGTTTGATTTGTAGAAATGTTTAACTATAATATTTTTCGCTTAGATTGCTTCAATCTCTGAGGAAGTATAATACAACTGTATACAGCTAATGATTTGTTTGTTTGCATATCAAGGGTTCAGTGCAAGACTATAGTACCAGTAAGTGCTTCATAAACATGAAGCACTTACTATAGTATTGCACTGAACCCTGGATATATTCAGTTATTCAACAACTTCCCTTAATTTCACCAGTACTAGGCAGGGCTCTGCAATGTCTTGCAAAAGAACACTCCAACAAAAAATCCCAGTGCCTCTCTTGTTCTACAAAAATCAGTCCATTTATCTATCATGATGGTCTAGTATTTCCAACTTAACTTTGTTTGGAACTGTATGGACGGTTTAAGAAGATGTTTTATGGTTACACTTCATTTAAACAATATATACATATGTAACTATTGTTGATACATAATGTGGTTGACAAGCAAAGAGGTTGCTTCCTAAGAAGCCTTTGAAGCATTGCATTGAATTAATTGTAAAAATGTTGTAGAACATTTAAACAGGAATAAAAAATGCAAAATAGCACAAAAAAAACAAGAATCCAAAATACTTTACAGGCATATTGCAAGAAATTCCATAACATATACTTATGCAGTTTACAACCATCTGTTTGAAATGTAACTGTGAAAAAGAATAATCAAATATGCATTCAAAATTTACATAAATAAAGCTGAAAATGGCCACCAATCAGCAATGTTAAATTGAATTTGATATATTATGACGACAGATTTTCGATATTGCACCAAAAATGTGTGATGGAAAGAAAACCTAAAAAGACTGAATCACAAAAAAAGTCCTCTCTCATCACAACTTCACAAGTGATTAGTTTTTATACATTAGATTCTGTCATTTTAGTGGGTGGCTACAATAATAAATCATAAACAAAATGGTATCTATAGATACCATCGTTCACCACCATGAATCCACTAGAGACTAAAAATATGTAATATTTGAATGCATGAATCCCCATTTTTTCTTACAATAAGTTAACCACATTATGCATATTACAGAAAAACTTCCAAAGGATTGTTTGAGATTCCAGTTGGTAGTGCATAAATGTATAAATGTACTGCCATAATTTCTACTCAATTATTCAATATATATTGACCAATAATTCTGTATGACTGTACAATGATTGCTAGAAAAGTAGGAGTCCAGTATAAATAGTTATATGCCCCATATGGTCGTCTCATTTAAATCTCAGATTCAGTAAGCTATGCTTAATGGGATTTTAATCACCTTTACATCTATACCTGGTTGCAAACATTTTGCTTTTAATGTACATCAGAGACAGGATTGAAAAAGTTCATTTTGCGGAAAACTAACCAGAAAGATTCCATTTGTCATGATGGTAATTGTATGTCAACCTTTTATGACGGTCCTTGCAGGGGCAGCGAAAGATTTTAATTTACTTGTCCATAAATGCTAAATCTTTTTCTGCACATGTCTGCATAACGGTTGTATAGCAAATTTCTGTAAAAGTTTACTTGTCCATTATATAAAGGCTTTTGGACAGACTGGGCAATAAAGACAATTAATTTTGCCACCCCTGCCTTGAAGCAACTGGTCAAAACTTTATAAAATTATTAACAAGAGCACCATTACAGTATCCTTTATAAGTACAGAAGGTAATTCTTGTGTTCAACTTAGGTAGGTCTAACCAGTACCCTCACATATTCATTTTTAACCGTCCCCTTTTTCCATGATTCACTTTTGTGGACAAGTAACAGTGGGATTCTTTCTAACAAAGACTGCTCACTTCCATCGAGACATCACTGTTATAACTCAAAGGGATAAAAGGACCTTGGGAAAGATTCAAGAAATTATTCATGAAATTCATGAATGTTAAATGGCTGTTCATGAACACAGAACATTTTTAAGAAATCAAGACCATGTTCATGAACATCAAGTACAGGCTCTTGATGTTCATGAACATGTACTTGAAATTCAAAAGCAAGTTCAGAACAGCTTTGTGCTCATGAAATGCAATCTAACGTTCATGAACGTTCATGAAGTTCAATGATAAGTTCTTGAATCTTTCACAGGGGAAAACTATTCACTGCCATTCAGGCATCACTGTCATAACTCAGAGAGATAAAAGAGGAATTTGTTCATCTCTCTTTACCATAATTTTTCCTACAAAATTGCTGTCTCTCTTTTAATTTGGACAAACCAAAAAATCTAACATGAAGGAACCATTCTGTCTGCATTTGTATTAAGCACTGTTGAGGACAGTCATCCAGGGGTAGAGCGTTGGCCTTGGTACACAAGGGTCTTGGGTTTGAATCTCACAAATAGCAGGACCTGCCTTGCAACCTTTCATTAATTCACATTAAAAAATGAATAATTGCTCCTATAAAGCACTTTTTACCCATTTTCAACTTCCTATCCTAACGGAGGAATAACTTCTAAGTTTATCTCAATTTCGAATCTTGTCTGCAAAGTTAATCTTCGAAGATAAAAACTTTTAATTTGGTATAAATCTTAAGCAAACTACAGGTATTTGCTTACCTCATCCAATACAAAATCTACACATAAGAATGTTTGAAAATGCTGTTTGGCATCTGAACTAATTGTGATAAATAACCTTGAGCCCTGTGCTAAATGAGGCGGTTACAGGGATAGACAAAATATTTAATGAATAAAAGTCCTATATGAACATTATGAAGTCCTTTTGATATAGAATGAATCAGTGTACACACATGTCTGCAAGGTTCTAAGTTAGCCCATTACCAACAATAACGACATTTAACCATTTTGTTGCAGATAACTCTGGGAAACATTGTGGGAAAAGAAGAAATTGCACGAGCAATTTCTCCATTTCCCACAATGTTTTCTGCCCTATATTTTTCAATTTCATCACAATTTGAAATGTTGTCTGCAAACTCATTCAATTTGGAACAGTCGACAATTTGGTGTTTGGTAAAGGGTTAAAATCCTAAATATAGTAAGGTCTGATTTGTAGGTTAGTCAAACTATTTTGAGGCGATCAGTAACTGTTGAGAATTATTTGCATCGGGAAATATCTTTAGATTGCCTGATTAGAAAATAAAATGCAACTTTCACGTCAAATTATTTTCACTAATCTGCAGGTAAAACTGTTTGTGAATGTCTAGCATTTACCCACAAGAACCCTCTAAACCACTGCCAATGAGTTTTCCCATGGGCATCATCGTTCCGCATTGAGACTGTTATCTGGTACTCTAAGATGACCTAACAGTATCATCATTTCCCAATAAAGGGTAATGGACCCTTGGGAAGGAGTCTGGAACTTGGGGAGATTAGAGGAAGTTAATTGATGATCTAAGGTCAGGAAATTGGTGCTAATCAGCCAGTTAACATGTTAAATACTGCAGGTCATTTATACACTTGATTTATTGTACATTACTTTAGGAGGCACTAGTATAGAAGCACTATTTTCAACATGATTAGCAGAGCAGGTTCTTTAACCCTGCAGGATTTGCATAATCAGTTGTCAATATTGCCCAGCTTGCCCTAAAGCATTTACAGACAAGTTAAGTTCAGATTTACCAGTCTAGAAGTCTGCTTACTTCTTGCAATACTATACCAGTACTTGGGCCAATTTGTGGGTTAGTACCAGAAATTTTCACTTCGCCACTTAAGGGACTCCAACTCTAGACCTTTGGCGGAAGAGGCCAGCACTCTCCTTTTAAACCACTGTTGTTTAGTTATTTGGTGTGGGAATAAAATTTGACAGAGAAAAAGCTACCTTTACTCTGCATACACAATAATTTACAAATCAAAATGATTTTCTTAATACATGTATGTATGTGCTTTCTATTTGATTATGTCATGTATTTCTCTCTCCATTTAAATCAAGTTCATTCCACAAACCGAGAGGAGAGGACACACTAGTGACAAGTTTGAGAAGATCATACAGTTATAAATAATTAATGCAAATTATGTCAGGAGAGATGCCTATTTCACCTACACAGGCACTTAATATACTTTTAACTCATTACCTGTCACATGATTTGGAAAATTAAATTGTCTGAAAGACAGAAAGGGCCCATAGGGAAGAGAGCAACCATGTGATTTTTCTGATTTAGTTAATATAGACATATTCCTAGTGAAAAGGTGTTTAATAGAACCATTTTTTAAATTGATAGGCTGGTTTGGTCTTTACATCTCAACACAATTATTTCAGACTAATGTCCATGTCCTGGCTGATTGAAAAGTGGTAAGACCCCTAAATACATAACATATAAGGACCTAGGTTTGATATAGTTGAACCTTATAGTGCAGGAACCGACATCATGCTTATACAAACAGGTTAGATCCAGGCCAGCTGCCAAGTAAATTGGCGGATGCCCTGTGAGCTAACCTGTTTGCTACTCCAAGTATCTTTCCTCATCAAAATTAAGCAGATATTTAAGACTTTGGGAAGCAGAGGACACAACAATATATTTTTAGAAAATTACCCAAGGTTATATGGTTTTATGATCTAAAACAGTCAATATAACACTAAACAGGATTAAAATCCAAGATGCCAGCATAATTACATATCCACCAAGAACAATAAAGAATTCAACAAGCCACTTTTAAAACACAAATGTATCCATTGGTTGTTCCAAATATAAAAGAATGCATACAACAATAACTAGTCTCGTTCAGAAAACATTTATAGTTCAAATGATATAGTTAACGCTTTACCAAATGCCAAATTTCCGACTGTCTCAAATGGAACGAGTTTGCAGACATTTCAAAATGTTATGAATTGAAATACAATCTTCTGATAGGACAGAAAACATTGTGGGAAAAGGAGAAATTGCTCGATAAGAGCGATTTCTCATTTTCCCACAATGTTTTCCTTAGTCGTCTGCAACAAACTGGTCAAATGTCGTTATTGTTTGGTAGTGGTTTTAAATGTGTATAAATGAAGCAATGGGTCAAGTATGCATGTACACAATAATTCAGCTTGTACATCAGATCTCAGGCCCCAGTACTGACAACAGAATTAGCAAGTAAGTCATTAATCATAATGGTATATGACAAGCATCTTTACAACTTTATTACTTGTAACAAAATTCAAGGTATATATATATGACAAATTCATTACATGATTACCATATATGTTGTATCAATTACACATAATGTGTACAAAATGAAGGAAATTTGATGTGATAATGACCACATGTCATGTGGATTAATATTATGAAGGAGGAAGTTCTATTACCAAACAATAACGACATTTAACCAGTTTGTTGCAGACGACTATTGAAAACATTGTGGGAAATGAAGAAATTGCTCTTAACGAGTAATTTTTCTATTTCCCATGCTGTTTTCTGCCCTATCAGAAGATTACTTTTCATTTCAGTTCAATCACATTTTGAAATGTTGTCTGCATACTCTTTCAATTTGGGACAGTCGAAAATTTGGCGTTTGGTAAAGGGTTCAGGGCTTCCAAACACAAATTTATTTTAATCTGATTCATACAGGAACACTGACCTTACGATGGATGGATAATCAAGCCAATTCAGTTCATATAGCAACCCAGTTCATCTGCACATCATGTCTTTATAGTGTTTATAAGAAAGTAATTTGAGAGCTCAGACTAACTACACAGTGCAATTAAGTTTTGCAGTTGAGAAATACCAAGATACAACAATGAAAGCACAGAATAACAGTTTTAAGAAAGATAAACTAACAATTGGTGGAGTCCAAAAGATTTTGTTTTTCTTTGCACATTGCATGGTTAGTTGTACAAAAGTTAAAACTTGCATCTGACTACTAAATGATATTTTTTGTGTAATATCAACCCTCTGCAGTTCAATGCTTTATTAAATAATTCTCGCCTTCCCATACAAAACAGCAGCAATAGAACGCTGAAAACAATCGGAAAGAATAAAAAGTATCTTCAATGAAATATCTAAACTATTAGAATCATTTCAAATTATGTGATCAGTTAAAACCAAAGCATGTATTCAATTGTCTCATAAAAAGTCTGAAACTGTTTTAATAAAATGCCTTGGTATATAAGTATATTTGCAATAAAAGACAAAATAATTATTTCTCCTTTTGGCATTTTTGATTCTTCAGCCTTCAGTGGAGCTCTAAAGTTGTAAGAAAAGGTGAAAGTTTCTTATACCAGGCCTGTGACAAAATACTTCTGATATATGCATGTTTATATATACTGTTTCAAACTGTACAAGGTTGAAAACATTTTGACAAAATAATATGCCTATTTCATGACAACAAATAAATTGTCTTGTTTGAAGTTAGCTTCTGAGAAGCAATTTAATGGTGTAAGAAATCATTAGAAATAGTTTTCTTCATTACAAAAAAGGTGCATTCTAAAAAGGTTTGAAACAACAACCACATTCATATGAAATCTGATTAAATGGACATTGATTTCTTATCCAGCAAACATTTGCACCACAGAACAGCATTTTATCATAAATACAATTGTTCTGTTAATAAAGTTAATATTGCTTTAGTTTGCTCTTCATTATTTTTCATAAGAAATTCCAAGCATTTGCATAGTGCTTGATTACATTTTATACTTATTCAGAATAGAAGAGAAGTGGAATAAATTAGTTGAAAGTAATTATAAGGTATTCATTCTTATATGACAAAAAGCTTTGTAAGGTAAATTTTTAAAAAATCATGTTTCCCAATATTGGCATCATATATGTGTGGTGAAAGGTATAAAGTAAGATTTCTTATACTGAACATCAAAACCTTTCTTCCTTTTTTGTCATAACTTATTATAATGATTAAAATCATAGATAACTTAACATAATTTGGGATCTGTATTACTGTTCTATTGATGAACAACAATACGCCTCACTTGAAATATTTTATTTGCTGGATTGTTGTTTCTGAAGTTCAGGCCTTTCTTTCTGATTGAGAATAATGGATGTTAATTTGATAAATAAAGTGTGGTCTTTATCATATTATCAATGTTTGAACAAGAGGTCAAGATGAATAAAATGATAAAATAAATCAATGGAAACAAGTACATATTATTTTTCAAACGATTTCAAATATGCTCAGGTGGCTGCCTAAGGTTAGCTTGTTTGTTTCTCATTAAAATAAGCATCATATGTTAATCATTTTTGCAATGCTTCCCTTTTGCTGCACAGGGTTCATTAAAACAACATTATATGATAAAAGAAAATGAAAAGTGCCAGCTCCTATTGTCACAATGTAAAACAAACAATGTCTCCATCCGTATGCTAAAAGTGGTCTGTGAAACCATGTGGCTGTTTTGTTGCAAATGTTTTTAAATGATTGTTAATGCTATCAAATTGAATGTAAATGAAAAAACTAAAGTTGCAGAACAAAATCAATTAATTTGCTATTATTACCAATAAATTTAAGCAAATCGTAATAGGCAGTATAATTAGGCAACACATTAACAAATGAGGCTAAAACATGGAAACGGCCCATTGTAGGTTTGCACTTGTCTAGCCACCTGTACTACACAGCCATCCAACTCTAAAATATAAACCACAGCCTAGCAGACTGCCTGCATAACATATACAAAGTATATAATTCTATAAACACATAAACATGCAAAAGGAACCAAGAAATACATATACACTGTGTCTTCAACTTACCACCTTCCGACAGTTTTCATTTATATCCTAAGTCTCATCTTCATGCTATTAAAGTTATCCTTTAGTGTTGGCTGCTGAACGCTAGTGTACAACTTCCACCTTAACAGATACCCACAGATTTTAAACCAAACTTTCTGTAACACACAACAATAAAGAATCCAACAAAGTTTCCCTGTTTGATCGTTTGAATAAGAGATCAGTGGAGTATAGGAGCAGTATATGGCAAGCACATGTAGAACGTTTTTTTTAGAGTGTGTGTGTACACCTCAGTGTTTTAAATAGGTGCGTTATACCACTGGCACATACACTGTGAAGGAATGTGGATTGGGAGCCGGCAGTGGAAACAGTATACTTCAGTTTCTCCACGGCTCACTGCCCGTCCATACATCACTGGTGTAACTCAGAGCCTCCGTCTTATAACTAAAGGGGGGTAATTCAACCAACACCATGCTTATTTCACTCTATAAAGGCATAGGGGGTCTATAGTCATCCTTGGATTAGTACCATGTTATATTATTATATTAAATGGTACTGACCCCAGGATACCTATAGACCCATGTGTATAAATACACCATATAATTTATGCATGAAAACGTTTACAGGAGATGACTTTTAAATAATATTGCGAAGGTGAATTGTGAAGACCTTTGAGTATTTGATTAATATATTGTATTAAAAGCACATAAAACAGTTCGACACAATCATAAACTTTGTTTGTTGAACTTAAGCCAATTCTTTTTTGGCTACAATGGTTTCCAAAAGGATGTATACCTCTATAGAGGATGCATGATGTTTCATGCCTAAAACTCTCTATTACATTCTGTTGTTGTATTTACTACTTTGAACATGTAAGATACCATTAAAGGGCTTTCTTGCATTATATAACAGATACCCATAAAAGGCACCGTCCCAATTGAAAATTTCTTTAAAATCATACAGTTTTCCCAACTATTCAAAGTCAAAACCAACTTTTTGCTTTCCCAAATCAGCAATTAATCAACACAATTTACCAAAAATATCATGTCTTTCCAATTCAACAAAAGAGTACTCTGCATTAACAGATGTAGTAAACTTTCTCCAAATGAATCATGTCCCATTTTGGATAATGAGTTCCAAAAGTGATGGAATTTGTTTTAACACATTAGTTTTCCCTTGCAGGACATTTTCTCTTCCATATGGATCCAACACTCAACATTTTGTTGGAAACATTGTGACACATGTAGAGCTGTTTACCATGAAAAATCCTTTTTATCACATGCAAATGTCAAAGTTGACAGTTCTTTTGTTAAGATTGCCATATTTACAAAATCATTTATAAAATTTAATGGTTTTGCTGTCTTCAGATAACATGTACTTGGATCAGGGAAAAAACTTGAAGTTGTAATGCCATTCAACCAAATTTTTATCTTTTATTTATTATACTTACCTTGGAAAATGTCGGCCAATTTCTTCCACTCAATAGCTTAAGTTCAAATAATCGCAGTCACAGATTGTACTAGTATACAGCTCAGTGCAGCGGCCATCTTACATATCAGATCATCCACATTTTTCTTTATTCACATCACTTTGAAACAGATTTGCAACCTTTAAAATAATATAGAGCTGCCTATAATGATTAACACATGTGTTAAAACAAACAAGATGTGAAGATGTTGAACTAATTCAGCTTTATTTTCTTTAATTCTTTAATTTCAACTATTTCCTCATATGGGCTTAATTGACTGGTTTGTACTCAATTCAACAACGGGCAAAAAATTATAAAGTATAAAATTAACATTTCCTCTTTGCTATTGAGAGGAATCTATCATAATAAAAGAAATCAGAGGAATAAAGACAAAGGCTTTGTAAATGTTTACACAGTATTACAAACCAAAGATCACATATTTACTCAGAAGGAAAAACCAAAATGAGGAGACAGTTTAAAATACATAGTGGGAAAACCATCAAATCTCGATCATTTGTAATTCCTCCTATCAAAAAATGTTTGTAGCCTACATACATTTCAAGCAGTAAACTTTTCGAGGGTTCAATGCAATACTATAGTAAGTGCTCCATGTTTATGAAGCACTTACTATAGTCTTGCATTGAACCCTCGTTTTGCCAATAAACAAGCAAATTGTAGCCTTCCTCAAGTCTAAGGGTAACCATTAGCTGTAATTGGATATGCAGGTGAAATGATCAGAGTAGAACTGTGCACCCAGTTTAATTTCAACCGATTATGTAAGAAGAAAAAGGTTTGTTACAATTTGCACCCAAAATGGTTAGAGATCACTGTTATGATAACCTTGGATTGGGTTTCTTTCGTGATTTATCAACTGGCACGTTTAGAATAGACGCTCACCAGTCTATGCAAAGTGACACGATATTTTATCTTCACAATAACAGGGAAAGTTTCTGCTTTATCTTTTTTTTTTCAAAACACTATGTAACTTTTTGGACTGTAATTATCTATATCAAAGTATTTGACATATTATGAAAGCAATTTTGTATGTTTTAAGTCATTAAATACATGTAGCAAATACCAGGGTTCATGCTGGCCTTCGCAAATGGCGCCATTGGCAACAAAATCAAGAAATTGGCGCAAGAAAAACATATTTGCCGAAAGTGCCTGGCGCCGACTATTTTCCGCGAGAATTTGATGTTTTTTTACCGCATGGTTGCCAATCTCGAGTCAATATCGATTTGTTTTTACTGTAGAGCCGAGAACCATGTATCGATGGTTCCCGTAATCGCAGTACTTTGAATTAGACCTCGGGAACCAGCTTGTTTATCAAATGCGATTTCCGATACGGGATAATCCTCTTTTCACACTTGTTCAGTTCATTATCTGTTGATCGTCAAGTTTGTTGAAGGTGACACTTTCTTGTGTACACCATTTAGTCATTCGCCAGCCTTTACAACTTCAATTATATGGAAATTATGACTTTGATTACTTTAATTGCTTTTCAATCAAAATGTTTGCCCTCGCGCTCCTTTTAAAGAAGTTGACATCAAACATCGACGAAGTCGGTTGTATTGATTGACAAATAAATGAAACTCTTTTATGCACCGAAGTTTTGGTATATAAAATCCGTGATTTTAAGTGACACTTAATTCTGATCCAACACAAGAGTGACTATAAATCGATCTTCTCAGTCGTTGAATATGCCTCCCACTAAAAATCAAATAAACATCTGACAAGGAGGCCTGGAAGCCAGGAAATAGTTGGTTATAATATGACGCCAAGGTGAAAGTCATGTTTCTGTTATGTCCTGTTTCAAATGTTGAGTGTGAGAGAGGATTTAATCCATAGAACCTAATGAAAACAGCACATAGAAATAGATAGAACAAACGAACACTTGAGAACCTCTTTAGAACTGTAGGTGACCCTGATGAAGGATTTCCCTTTCTACAAAAGACTATTTTGGCTCAAACTTATTGAATTTGGCTCCAACTTTTTCAATTTGGCGCAAGTGTTGGCGCAAAGAAAATTTTAGCCAGAGAGAACCCTGAAATACCTTAAGAGATAACTATTTCAAAACAAATCTGTGTTATCCAAATAATTAAGCGCTATTGTGAGAAGACAATGCATGAACTTACCACATGCTATTCAGTTCTGTTATGCCAATCTTAAAAAGGACTCACAGATTGGATATTTACTTTCTCTTCTACTGATAAAATGACAATACTATTACCATTCAAAACCGTTTACATAACTTACAGACCATTTATTGTAGATATTACAAACCGTTTAAACAGATTTTTTTTTTTGTAAACAATGATCTAAACTTAGAATAAGAGGTGGTACTTTTGATACCATTGTCATCTGGATCTTTGGAAACCTTGAACTGCTCTTGTCATGTCATCAGCGCTTGCAAGGTGCTGGAGAAACAATTTCTCCCTCTATTCATAAACCGCCTAACCAATAGAAGCCTGATGAGGTGCAATGCTCACTTAACATCTTGAAACAAAAAACATATGATTTCATCAATTTAGAAGTAAAGAAACTGAAATTGAAAAATCTATTTGGTTTGGTGACAACCATTATGCATACCAAATTTTAACATTTAATACTCTCAGAGCACAAATCTTTGAGCAAGTCCCTTTACCATAAGAGATGTTCATAACTTATCTATTTTGCCAATTCGTCTTTCCAGGGAATCTTTCGATATTTCATATTGAAACAAAATTCAATACTTTATAGTTGTATATACATTAGAGACTGTCAACATCAGTGCCTGCATCATAATCTTCCTAAAACGTTATCTGAGATTCTAGCCTATCCAGGCCTTCAACTTATGTGCAGAAGATAAATCCTCATCTTTGACACATTCCTACAGAACTTTATTTTCATGGATATCCACTTCGTGAAGACATTCTCACCAGATCATATTGTTGAAAAATATGGGAATATAGACTTATAAAACTGATTTCTTCAGCTGAGAGAAAACAGGATGTACAGGTTCATCTAACAGTTCCTATCAACAAGAGCACCAGTCAAGATGATTACCTAATGACTTATATGAATATTAATTGCTTTTTCCCTGCTGTTTTATTGGTGAGAAAAGTAGAAAGCTGTAATACAGTTGTCATCAATGTTGGCCCGCCTTCGGACAGGCAACACTACATTCGGAACACCTCGACCATTTCTTAAAATAACTATATACCGACTTGTTACAGGCAGAGACATAGATAACAGAGATTGGCAACTCCTTCTTTACCTATAGCCGGTTTCTGCGATATCTCGCATGACGCGTTATTTAGTGAGACCTTTCGTGATCTGTCGATCAACGCTATTTTCAACTAAACGCGAAATAGGCAACACACATTTAAGCATGTTTTAAGTCATAATTAAATTATTTTCTTACCGAATTTACTATATTGTTATTGTTAGAAAGTTTCTCCATCCAACAAGACTGATCAGCAAGCGATTATCAAAGAAATAAACATGGCAAACTGCGACAAACTTGATTGAATTGTTCGCAATTTCGTGGTTTTGTGCGATAAACGTGATAATTGAGTAGTTTTAGATTCAAACTGTTCTAAAGGAGGGTTTTTCAAACATTTCCAATTCAAGTCCATTTTAAAGAGAGGGTTTGTTTTTCTACATTTCCAAATTTTCAGTTTGATATTCCTTGTTATCTATGTCTCTGTTACGGGGATTGCCGAGTAGATTATGATACGATTGGCAACACTAGTGACTAACACGTGGTACCATGTGATTGCTTATTTGATAACTTACCAAACGCATCGTTCTGGTTCTGTCCTGGTTCGCATATGAACTTTTCGGTGAGTATCTTGTGAACATAAATAGACACCATGATTGCTGGCGTTGGGCACTGTTCAAACAGCCTTGAAACAAAGAACAGCATTTGCTGCATTGTCAGACGATCTTTTGGTACTTGTGAAAGAAAGGTCACGTGTTCCAAGGTTTATTCACCGGAATCAATGTTCTCTGCGACTGTTTTCTTCTTCTATTTAGCAAAAGAAGACTTAAAAGAAACATAATTTGACCAAATGCTGACAAAACTAATCTTCAATGTAGTGAAGTATGAATATTATAAAGTAAAGTACGTTTCACCAAAACGAGAGCGTCTGGTCAGCCAGCATGGACATGAAAATGTAGAAGAAATGGTACTCCCGTGTCCTCGTTCTCGGACAAGGAAAATGATGCTGCCCGAC
Organism: Cerastoderma edule; assembly: GCA_947846245.1. Lineage (NCBI taxonomy): Eukaryota > Metazoa > Mollusca > Bivalvia > Cardiida > Cardiidae > Cerastoderma > Cerastoderma edule. The sequence goes on from OX401409.1 coordinate 38,385,103, forward strand.
TCTTTCGGTAGACCTACTGCATGTAAACTTTGCGCCAAGTTTGAAGAGATGGAAGCGAGATAAAGCAACGAAACATCAGTGGCTGCACAATCCATTGTGGCTTGTCCAAGCGCTTTTACGGACACGCGAATTCTAACTTAAATTTACTATTTAACCAACACACGGACAAGTGCAGAAACAGATTTGGCATTTACGGACAAGTAAATCAAAATCAGGTTTCCCCATCCATAAACATGTATAACATAATATCATAATGGCCACCGAGGAGCATGAAAAGGTGCGATAAAGACAGCGTTTAACTCCGCTACATGACTGAAGTAACTAGTATTCATTAACTATGTTGAGGCAGTTTCAGTAACTGCTATTTGCAGGCTAGATGCTGGTTTATCTTCTGTGTCTAGTGGCCTTTTTTTTTTATCTTTTTAGATTGACAATGTGCACATGAACAGCATCCCAGTAAACGGTGAAGTTCTGCATGGACGGAATAGAGCTTGGTCTCTGAAAAGAGACGATGGTGTTTTCGTGTATGAAAGCGTAGACGAACTGATTGTTAGCGATGTTTGCTCTGATTTCAATTCCTCCCTGTTTTTCTATGGAGCGACATTAGAAGTTTTGATGACAGTTAAAAATTGGGCGCAAGCTATGAACCTTTCGGTAAGAAACTGGACGTCTTCACGTAGTCTCTTGTATCTGCCCCAGTCATGCTTCTTTTTCACATTATCTAAAACTGTTTTTTTTTTCAGACGTTTCATTCGTATGTAATCTATGTATGTGTGCGAAACTTTGTTTTGAAAATTGCAATAGTAATTTTGGACCGAATTCGATTGTCATTTGTCCAGTAGAAAGCCGAATTCATGTTGGCCAAGGATGGTTGTTTTAAATTTACCTACACAATCATCACGTTTGAAGAAGCTTATTGTATAACATCATCAGAAATGTTTGTCATGTGTTGGTGCTTTAGTATTTCTAGCAAAAGATGACATAGACTGCCGTTCGATGAAACGCATATCATGCATGGCTCTTGCCGAGAATGGAAAACTATTGGGTACCTCCAAATCATTTAAAATCATTTTTCAACAACTGCACACACAAACATATGTAACGAATCGAGCAAATAGACCTCTAAAAGACCAAATCACATCTAATCTGTGAAAATCACTGTCGTCCACTTATCAGTTGTGTTGTGTTTTTTTCATAGCCGCATAGCCTATTCTCTATGACAATGCATTAGCTTCCAAAACTTGCATATAAACGTTCCGCGAACGTACATCGTTTAAGAGCAAGACTGAATATAATATTTACTGAATATAATACAAGGAATAATGGATCAAAATGCATCATGTAAACATTGACATTACCAAGTCGCATTGTGTGTTTTTTCAATTCCATTGCTCATTCGGAACTCGACCAATCAGGTCGTATACAAATACATATTTCCAGAAGTTGTTACGAGATCCTCCCAGTAAACCACGAAAGAGGCTGGTAAAGCTATGGTAATCAACGTGCAGGTATCAAAATCGCTAGCGAAACACCATCAAACAACATTAGAACATCGAATACAGTGGTTGTTTTGTTAGTTTTCCCATCATTTTTCAGTACTCAGCCTTTTAGTACATGGATGACCCACCAGTACTTGGTTAGGAAATGTGGCTTCCCTAGGGCAGTCCACGGTGAAATAGATGGCCTCATTTGGGAGTCGAACCAGGGGTGACCGGTCTCTAGTCCTAGACGCTTACTACTACACATATATCCTAGTGTGCCATGAGACGTTCTGTTTCTAAGGGCGTAGTCGTTCATGGTCGTTTCAAAAAGGTAATGGTTTTACGAATGAAACAATATTAGTATATAAAGGTCGAATCGGACCCCGTTATACAAGGGCAGTTAGATGACACCGAGCTGTTCTCGCACCTGGCCAGTCAGGGCCGTAGATTACAGCAGGCGACAGATGATCACAGTTTTATAGCCGATATATGACAGACGGAATGGTCAACTTCTCAATTACCTCTGACTGACAGTTCGAGAATTCAATGCAAGACTATAGTAAGTGCTTCACAAACGTGAAGCACTTACTATAGTATTGTATTGAACCCTCGAGTTATCAAGGGGCCTATGAGGAATCAAGGTAAACCGTACCGTCCCAAGGCAAACATATGATCTAATTCTGAAGAGAACAAACAACATAGAATTGAGAGAAGAGAAAAGCGGCGATTGGACGAGCGAGGCCTTTTAAATAAGCCCAATACCACACGGGTCTTCATCCCACACATGCGAAAACGTTGGTTTGGTATGCCCAACTCCGGAAACGAATGAGGCATGGAGGACAGTGGAATAGGGGTAGAGGGTCGGCCTCGGGACACGATTCCGAATCTCACGAATAGCTTCATTAATCAATACACATTTGGTGCGAGTACTGGTTGTGTAACCAGGAAACAAAATCGAGAGTGATTAGGCCTAATTTTTAAGAAGTTGTTTCACAATCGATGTAAAATAAAAACAAGTTTAAACTAACGAGACAATGCTGGTCTGTTTCAGTTTTCACGAAATGTGTCTTCCAGTTGATTTACAGCTTTTCTTCTTCTATCAAAAGAGTGTTCCAAAACTGTTTGGCAGCTTATTTTCTTGTTGTTTTCATTCATATAAAGACTGGGCATCACGATATAACTAAACACATATTGACGCGATGTATTACTCTACGGTTGGTTATATATCTAGTTTGCCATGAAGTTAAAACCTATCTACTGTTCGACTCCGAATGGTGGTGTAATATGTACCTGCCACATTGGTCTCTACAACCTTGTCTGGGGGTTACAGTACCGGGTACTGTTTTACTAAACGACTGAGGGTGATCTTTGCGTAAGTCAAAACAGATAAACATGGGTAATATCTTGAATAAAAGACACTATTTTAATGTGACACATTATTGGAAGCGTCTTAGGGAGAGGATTCCAATGATGTGTTACATTACAATATTGCTTACTTAAAATATTGAAATAAAAGGGATTGTGAACTTTCGCAAAGTTTTAGGATAAAATATTTAATAATACGGTACCCAAGAATCCCAATATAATTGAAACATGAGCTGTCCACAAGACAGCCTGCACGAAATGCACAAGTTGTCGGTGAGGGATATATGTCAGTAAACAATCGTTTCTGGAATAGGAAGATGAAGACAATACTTAAACCAAGATCTATAGAGCATTGCAAGACACAAACTTGCTTAAAATCTAAATCGGAGTTAATTGGACTTCGTCAGTGACATAGAATTATGACCCGAAATGCAACTCTACCAAGTTTCAACCCACTTCCTGTAGCAGTTGATGAAATATAAACTTACATGTAAAACTTTAACCAAGATTCTCGGGGCATTATTTGAATAAATTCAAAACCAGAGATGTAGGATTTGGTCAGGGACCTTATATAATGGCCCTGAACACTGCTTCGTGTTATTTTTCAATACTACATTAGTCCGCACATTCGTACGTATGTGAACAACCCTTACCAACCACAACGATGTTACAACATTGGGTACACGTGTGAAGTTTCAACCAATTCAATCTAATTGTTAATGAGAGTGGGTAGGGTGAGTAGTATAGCTCTCCTTATCTTTCGAGTAGTCAAACTATAAATGTTGACGCGATATGCAACCTTATTAACCAGCAACCTTATTAACCAAATAAACCCTCTCTGCGTCTTATCGTAAACTAAGACGACGATCTGCCAGAAGCACATGTCGGGTAAGTCTCGGGAATTATTTCAAATGCTCGGCTCAATCACTCATAATCATAATATTCGAAATGTTTTCATGAAGCACAAACGAAGGTAAAAAAACTCTGCGTATTTGCTTTTTCTCAATTTTAAAATTTTACATCCGCCTAATGTCGCTCTCAGAACCAATTTATGCACAAGCGTTATGGCACATTTTATGGAATGGCGACTTAAATCCGATCATAAATCGTTTAACACCTGAACGCAGGTATTGCATACATGTCTAGGGATTTCAATGGTAAAATTCAAATTACACAAAACACCTCAACGATACATGTAGAGCTTGTCAATGGTCGGGTAACTCTTTCTCCAAAGGCAAACGTTTAACCACTCGAATAAGAAGGTGTGACGACGGAATTCGTGGTAAAATAGGAAGGATAAATAGATATCAGTCCTGTCATATTTGCACAGGGACTCTTAAGTCAGGATTCTTTGGAAGGTGATGGCTATATATTATATATAGCCATTACCCCAAAGAATCCTAACTACGAGTCCCTGGGCATATTGCCCTTGTTTGTATGTAACAGACATTATCCCAGTCTATCGTTTGTTGGGAGATTTAATGAGCTTGTATATATTCTTTATTCTTAAAAAGATATTCCTCTAGCCAACGGCAGACCTTCCAGATAGGTAGTGACTTTTTTTAAATCTTATTCTTTCAGTCATTTCCCCGCCAAGTACTCAAACAGATCCACCCAAAATACAACAAACTTAAGTAAAAATCATTGGTCAGTGCCTTTTACATAATCAAATATTTATGAAATTGTGCTGAACGTTGTTTTTCAATGTGCACACGAATGTGTAAGATATCTTGAGAATATATGCACGAGCGAATATGCTCATTATACCAGGTTTACTGGTAACATATTCTATCGGAACGACGTCATTAGATTGACGACACTCACCAAACACGACTATGTAGTTAGTTATAAATTTATGTCGCGCAATCTGATCGACAGGCTAAAAAGGGTTGATTGGACAAAGACAGCTAAGCCTCAATTGAAAGTCGCTTTTCTTGAATGACAGTGCTCGTAACTATTTCCTGTGTAACATGAAAGACAAACACTCGACCGACCTATGTCAACATGCTTATAGAACCAGAAGCAAATACCCGCCATTGTTCGATCAAGTGTATCCAGCTATAGACGTGTCAAGTGCATAGCGAGGATTTGGTTCCAGACACCAAATATATGTGTATGATTTACCGACCAGCTAGTCAGGTTGAACCGTAAAGATCCGTTCTCATCGTAGTCAACGACATGGGGACCGTTTAATAAACTTACGCTTAAGATTTGCGTAAGTCTAAAACAACAATTACTCTTATTTCAATATTAGGCGAAGCAATATAGCAAAGTAACACATCATTGGAAGCGTCTCTCCGAGACGCTTCTAATGATGTGTCACATTGCAATATTGTACTTTCATTGAATATCCTGTCCATGTGTATCAGTTAGGACGTACGCAAATATTTTCCTTATGTTGTTTAGTAAAACGGTACCCTGGTCTGATGTATCCCGCTATAGACGTGTCAAGTGCATAGCGAGGATTTGGTTCCAGACACAGACACTTACCGGCCGGCTAGTCAGGTAGATTCTAAAAGATCCGTTTTGATCGTATTCAGTGACCTATTCCAGTAATACATGGAACAGCGAATAAAAACAGGATCTAAAAACATTTTTTTATTCATTAAAAGATAACAGCAGATCGAGTTTACAAACTACCAGATATAACGAGTTTCAATTACTCCTCATCATATGGGCATTCAGATAGGATTGGCTTAACACGTTTGTTTCAAGATAAACGATTCGTTTAAATCGCAGGAAAGCTATTCAAAATCGATGACTGCCAAATGAGGATTCTTATAAATTTATAGGAATAACCCAAACGTGATATCAATAAGGATATTAATGATGGTTATGATGATGATGATGATGATGATGATCAGGGTTCAGGGACCGTCCTAGTCACATTAAAGCAGTTTCTCTGCCTTGTATAAAACAAGTTTGTAGTGTCTTTGCTGAAAATGTGTTTTCATTTAATTAAACTTGACAATATCCTTTTTACATTTACGTAGCTCTTCTTGTAAATGGCATGGAAAGAATCACGTATCTAATAGCTGAGAAGGGTAGGTCACTGGTCAGAGTCTTTTAAGAAACTCCGAACCCACAGAAAGTTGGCCCTTTGTAAATGGGTACCTATCGAACTTCATGTTTGTAGAAAGTATGACGTATTGATATGGCACCGGCCTTAGTCAAAATAATTCGACGCGGAGATTGAATTGTTGTTTTTTCTGAAGGGATATATTGCACAATGCAAAAATATCTCAATATTTCTCGATTGCGTCACACTAGTTTAACTAGCACCGGTCTATGATATACTAGATTGTTTCTTTTTTCTGATTAAGGTGTCGTCTCCAGCCATTATATGTAGGGTGTATAACAAGGATAACGACTAACGCTGACAAAATCTGAAATACCGACTCGCCCATTAACGTATGTCAGGCTACCAGTGTTACCCAAATGTTACCCAACTACACAGTGGGGTGCGGAAAGGCCGCCCTTCAAAAGAGTTTAATGGTTAAAGCCCATAGAATTGATTCAATTCAAGTGGGGACTTTAACAGCAGGACAAACACACACTTACACCATCGGCCTCTTCTACTACGCCCACTTTAAAGAAGAAACTCTCTCCGGATATTTGTTAATATTGAGCAATGTATCTACGAGGAACAGAACTCAAGTGAAAGACAATTGAAAGAAGAATTGAAACTGCCGAGTCTGTGTTTTGAGAAGCATAAGTTAAACACTCATATTATTTGATCAAAGCGAACATTGACACGAGTTAATTGTTATAAAGATGTGCGCGAAGTGTCTGAACGCGAAACGACTGAAAGTTATAGTTCCGTTAACATGCCTTAAATACCTTAATTACAAAATGCAAATGATGACCCAGAAAACAGCCGATGATAGATGTAGAAACCTTCCTAGACGTGAAAAAGCAATATCAACTTTCCAAGATAAGCAAAATTAAGAACTGTCTAGATGCGAGAAGGAACCTCATTCCGAGTTTGCTCACGATAAAGGGTGAAGCCTTGCAAAAACGTATTTTTGTCATTCAAACGAGCACTCCTGAGTGTTGGTCAAGCGGTGAGCTTGTTACATTTTATTGTATTAATGGTCATCATGTTGACCTCACACGGACAATGGTCATCGGTCAGTGGTCAAATGCTCTGGTCAGTTAACACGCCTTTTCGCCATATGGGGACCTTGAATCGCAACCAAAGCGCCATGCACGTCGTATCAACCGACACAGTTTGTAGAACTTATGCTAGCCAGTGTCGTTTATGGGTGGTTCAACTTAGACAGCTATTATGAACTGGCTTAAAAGTAGTATTGCTTTCCGTATTGTACAGGGTACCATTTTAAGAGGAATGGCCGTTTCTACGTCGTGAAAACTTGTGACCAAACCCTTTTGCCAAATAATATGTCTACTTGCAAAGGTTGTGTACTGTGTATTATATGTTCGATTGGTAATAAAACATGTTTTAACTAAACCTTTTTACTAAACTACTTAATGATATTGTTTGCGTAAGTCAAAACGGGCAACCATGGATAATATCTTAAATGAAACCACATCATTGTCTTGTGACACGTTATTGAAAACGTGTTGAAGATACGATTTCAATAATGTGTAACTATGCAATATTGCCTTGCCCAATATTGAAATAAGAGCAACTGTTGTTTAGAAAGTACGTACAGTTTTGGGATGAAATGTTTAATAAAACTGTACTCAGAACGCCATGGATGGTAACCGTTGCTAAGATTGTATGTATGTCTTTTATATGACCCGTCTAGTGTATAGAACCCACAACCCTTCACATACGGCCGAGCACACTGCCCCTGCCTCGCTGCATAGGTGCACCAAACACGACTTGGCTCCTAGACACTCGTTTTAAAAGGAATGTCTCACTTGTCACATAGTGGAGGACAGTGGTCCAGGGGTAGAGCTTCGGCTTCTGGTACGAGGGTCGTGGGTTGGAATCCCGTGAGTAGTGGGATCTGCCTTGCGAAATTTCATTAATCCACATTCGGCGCGGTTACTGGTTATGTATCCAGGAAGCAGAATCGAGAGTGATTAATCCAAGTTGTAAGAACTTGTTTAACAATCGATATAAAATAAATAAGTTTAAACTCAGTCACATGAGCTTAGCAAGGTGTGCGAAAAGAAACTTCTGCATCTATTTATAAACCGTACAAATTCCCCTAGAAGCGCGAAAGCTGACTTCACATTTTTAACGAAATTACCAAGTTTAAGCAACTTGAAAATGAAATTGAAAATTGAATTACGTTTAAATGAAAATGATTGTTTATATCATTTTTTTTTTGTTTATTACTCCCAGCCCACGAACCTCTGATTTGGTCACTTTAACATAGAACAGATCGGACAGTCAACCTTTGGCTAAAACTGACTGAAATGCCAAACACGAGGTAACCAAAATAACGAAATTGCTTATCTAGAAAACACGATTGAAAGCATACATAGGCAACTCAAGCAAACACAATTTAAGATGTTAATAAAAATAAATATGTCGCATGGAAAAAAGTGCATCCAACTAAACACTTTCTAAAAAAATCATGTCAGAGGACACGAATATATCAAATTACATTTTTTAATGCGTAAAGCAACAAAGACCATGTGCGACAAGGGTGTGCGATGTGACACTATTTCACCTGGTTAGCCTTTGTTGTTATTGACCCGGCTCCATATAAAGAACACTGAAAGAGCTAGACCATCCAAGAAGTTAGTTAGATTTTGTAATTACCTTCAGAGACAAAAAGAGATGACGATGTGTGATGGTGCTGTTATTGAACACCGCATCACCTGTCGAGTCACACCTTTTGTTACAGGTGAAAACGGCTAAAATATTATTAAGTCTGCGTTGTCGTTAAACCTGTCGAGAAATACAAGATACCAAAGCGATGGCATCAATCTCTTCCCTAAAGAATCGTTTGTGGCTATATTCACAATGTTGTTGCCGATTGTAGATAAATATTCACCAAATCAGGGTACCATTTTACTAAACGACTTACGGAAAATATTTGCGAAAGTAAAAACTAAAACCTGATCTCTCAGATCAACTCAGATCTAAATATTGGGGTTCTACCTTCAAATACAACAAAACAACAATCAGCGAATAAACCAACTTTCCATTAAACTGATGGTATGCAGGCAACTTAGATTTAACAAAAAATACAAACAGAAAAAAAAAAAAACGTTGAAAACGTGCCAAAAACGTTCCTAAGGTTTCGATGTATGGAAAATAAAAATGAACCACACCATGTTTAAGAATAAGGTACATGTATGAGTATTTAACTTGACTTGTAAACCAAAAATCTGCTTTTTCTTGGACAGTCCTAGCTTTCACTTTCATCCACTCGTAATAAGTAACACCTCACCTCGGATTATCATGGTAAACCTGCTCACATAACCAAGGGCCGCACTTTGTGCAGCCACGACCAATTTACGTGATAATTTGATTAGAACGACGTGTAATAGAGTCCAACCAAGAGAAAACTCATTAACGCCAGTTAAATGTGAAATAGTAATCACTATTATTTCCTAGGTTACGTTTTATCAACACATAATACGAGCTACGTTAGCATATTCGAAAGGCGTGCCTTATTACAGCTCCACGTGTTTAACAGGCATCTATGACACTTCTCCTGATGAAAAGTACCTGTGATTCCACGGACACGTCGGCATCCAATACATATCCTTGTTTGCATGGGTTTAACATCGTTTCAATATTACTTCAGTTATACATTTGTTATCCTGTGATCCAAACCAATCTCTTCTCTCCTTACTTCATTACTTGATTGTTCTTGCACCGATAGACACATAAAAAATCGCAGGATTGCCCAAGCTACTAACGGGCTCCGTCCCACAGGAGTTCCGTGTCCTGAGACCCACGCTCTGTTCAAGTACTGGCGCGGGGTATACGCACGGGCTAGGACCCCAGACTTAGATTGGCCCCGCTACTAAAGGGCTCTGTTCCCCAGGAATCCCGTTTCCTTAGACCCACGCTCTGTTCGTGTACCAATATTCTCCAGCTTAGAGTCCACATAACGTTGTACGCAGTCTGAATCTCTCTGTAAACACACATGCTATCATCACTAAATCAATCAAAGCCTAACTCGGATGACCTAAGCTGTAACTGTGTTATATGACATATCTCCGTCTTGACCATTCGGACTAGACTTAGCTAGGATTCGGGTATCAAAGACTTAACCAGGATAAACTCACATTGTGTTCTGACATGTGTATGAAGGGCCGAGGTCGACTCGCACTGACTGAAATGGAACCACAGCCTACTCGGATGGTCTGGAAATCGTGGCTTTAACGTTAAACACTCGTAAAATATGATAACATTACGATAATGAAATAAAAACCTCCGTCTTTATGATGATCTGGCGCTGCATTGTGTGTGTAAATTTCAGCTTTCCCAGTCTGTAGGGAGACAAATGCTTGAATGAAGAATCTATGCTGCTTTTGTTGTGAAATTAATTGTAGGCTAAAAGCATTTAAGTATAGAAGATGATCCAATGTGATCCAATGTGACATAATAAGGCGTGTATACTCTACCGCTCTGCACCTTTGTTATGAAGTAAATTGTATGTTTAAGAACGATGAGCCTATATGCTAAAGTTCTTAAAAACTTTGTTCTGTTCTAATATAGATAGGGACTCATGGGTTAGTTGATGCATTTGCGAAGCGATGCAATTGTCCAATATAGTTATCCAAATTATACATGGTTTTAATGTGTTTCATTCGTTTTGAAATTGATGCATGGCCAATAGTCCTCGCGCACTCAGGTTATATATGTATCATTGAAACAAGTTTTCTCCTTTTGAGAAAACAATAATTCAAGACGAGATTTCTCATTCACGTGCAAAGGCGACTTCACTCAGACAATACTAAACCTGCACTAACCTACTAGCACTGGCTACCTCTGTAAGCGCATTCCAGTCAAAATATGTACTGGTTGTTCAGGGGTACCATCTTCAACTTGCGATTAGTCTTTAACCCTTTACCAAACGCCAGATTAAATATCTGACTGCCCCGAATTGAAATAGTATGCAGACGACATTCTAAAATGGGATTAAATTGAAAAAATTTCTTCTGATAGGGCAGAAAACATTGTGGGAAAAGGAGAAATTGCTTGATAAGAGCAATTTCCCCTTTTCCCACAACGTTTTCAAGAGTCGTCTGCAATAAAGTAGCCAAATGTCGTTATTGTTTGGTAAAGGGTTAGAATATATCAGAGGTTACTCAATATCGACACGTTTCAAAGAGCGAAAAGCGATTGTTTTGGCATGTTGAGTTTCAAACGTAAATCTATACATACGCAATCTCATAGGTTGCAGACGCTTTGTTCATCTATTATAATCTCACCAGACCATTTCATCTGCATCTGGCATGCAAACATATCGTGCAATTCACACGTGCATTGTTCAAGGTCCATTTAACGTGGAAGTCGTCCAATTTTACTTTCCTTTCTTCCCGTTGTCAGAACGGCAGCGGTGCGCCATAAAATACGCGAGTTTTACCAAATGTAACGTAGTTAAATTTCAAATTGTTTTGTTTTTCTTTTATCCAATAATAATTTAGAAAAATGAAACCATTTCTTTAAACGTTATCGGATTTTTCCTTTTTTTATCAGGGGCAAAAGCTCATCTCGAAGAAACTCCAGTAGTATCTTATCAGTTTAGTCTGTACTCCGATAAAGCCAATCCTAAAAAGGCCCTTACATAGTTGCGGTAAGTCCATTTACGTGTATTGACCACTTTCCTCATGCGTGCAAGTTAATTCTTTCCTTATTTCAGAAATTCGCCCTTATTGTCATGTTAGGTATCTTATCTTTGCTCATGAATAATCAGAGAACAAAAAACTGCTATATCAAGTTAATGATATACGAATGAAGTATTACATATATTGTAGGCTTGATAGATCTGTCAGTCGGTTTGGAATTTCACACACTTCAAAATGTTTTCCTTGGGGGAGGTGGTAAAACAAGCTTGTCCACTAGCATACAGATATACAAGCATATGCTTGATATAAACAGCACCGTTACTAACATTGGTCTTCACTGACCCACGATTCGCGTAGATCATAACGTCAACATTAGTTCAGTTATGTTGTATGCCCGATTCTTAAAATGGCATAACACCACATACTCATAAGGACAGGTCAAGCATGGATAAACCACCGCATTCGGCAAGTCAGGCTGGAGACTTCCTTTACAAATTAACTGAATCTCATATTATTATTTCAACAAAGTCACCTCAAGCTGCTCTCTTTTTATGGATGCGTTCATACAGATGGAGTCCGGATTCTCAATGTTACAGAGGGGAGAGAAAGTTTAGTTGTTGAAACAAGACTCTTCAAAATAATTATTATAGAGGCTTTTCATGCCTGTTACTACCATCACAGCAGCCATACAAGCCGACACTTACAGAATCAGTCAAGTTGAACAGTTAACCCTTTACCAAACGCTCGACTGTCCCAAATTAAAAGAGTTTGCAGACATTTCAAAATGTGATGAAATTCAAAAACAATCATCTGATAGGGAAGAAAACATTGTGGGAAAAGGAGAAATTGCTCGTTAAGAGCAATGTCTCCTTTTCCCAAAATGCTTTTCAGAGTCGTCTGCACCACACTGGTCAAATGTCGTTATTGTTTGGTAATGGGTTAAAGGTTCTTGTATTGAAATGCATTCAAACGGGATGGGATATATAATTTTAGGAGAAACGTAAACAGAAATGAGAATCTTACTGCATTTATTTATCTTAAATTGCTTCCTTTATAATAAGTACATTCAAAAGAAAAATAAAGACATTAACACTTTAAACTAAGCAGTATGATGTTTGAAAATATGGTAGACCATGCATAAACTGCCATTGCTAGAAAGTTTAAACTTGGTGGCTTTACAAAATACATATTTCAACATATCTGCAGCAGATAGTTAAACAAACATTTCTCCTTTGGTCACAATGGTTTTCACACAATATCACAATGAAATGTTTTTTTCTTCAAAATTTATGGTAGTCCCATGTTGTTCATTTCAACGGTCTTCTGATCCCATATGAGGAAAGGTGTTAAAGCATTATCCTGGTCAACGTGGATAAAACCAGCGGCTGCATTTACCCATTACCAAACAATAACAATTGACAAGTTTGTTGCAGACAACTCTGGAAAACATTGTGGGAAAAGGAGAAATTGCTCTTAATGACCAATTTCTCCTTTTCCCACTATGTTTTCTGCCCTATCAGACGATTGTTTTAAATTTAATCACATTTTGAAATGGCGTCCACAAACTCTTTCAATTTGGGACGGTTGAAAACTTAGCGTTTGGTAAAGGGTTAACCTATTTTTCAACATTGTTTACATAGTCAAGAAATCCTGCATGACCTAGTGGTTAAAGTCGGTTGACTTGCAAACCTGAGTGGTTCAGTGGTTCGGGTTCAATCCCTACCCACACACCTGGACTCTTGGGAGTGCCCTTCAGCAAGATGCTTTAGAGCCCTGGCATAGTACTCGTGAATCCAAGGAAAACTGTTATATAACTGAGAAAATGTTGACAAAGCATTAAAACCCATACATACAGACCATTTAATCTACAGGTAAAGCATCTACAAATGAATATCAAAATTAAAGCTGTATACTGATCTATCAAATTCAATGATAAAATGAGAGAGCTATACAAGCTAAACTCAATGAATATTACATTCATTGAATGAAAAAAAAAACGGCGTAATCTTCGAATACTCTAAAATTACTATCATTTCTAGGTATTGATTGAAAAGACACAGCTAAAGAAATCCCCATTCATACTTTTAATTCGCTGAAGATATAGACATAAATTTACAGCTCATAGAAACACAATTCACTTAATTTGGTTTGAATGCTGTCTTTTAAAACAACTTGCCCTAATATATTAATGATCATGATCAATGAACACATCGAAAAACTGGATTTGAAGAATGACCTGCATTCCACTGTTTATTAACCCTTATAGTGCTGGACTTCATGCTTATACAAACAGGTAAGATCAAGGCTAGCCTAGCGGCTGGCCTGTGATCTAACCTGTTTGCTACTCTTGGTATCTTTCCCTTACAAAATTAAGCAGATATTTAAGATTTTGGAAAGCAGTTGACACAAGAATCTGTTTTTAGAAAATTATCCAGCATTCTAAGGGTTAAGTTTACTTTGGTCATTACAACATCTGGAAGTGTTATTTTGAAGCTTCACCACTAAAACTTTAAACAATGAATAACGAGCGTAAATGTTTGAGAAATGTGTCTTGCATAAAATTAGTATGACCTTATTAATAAAGAACTAAAATGATGTCTATTTGACAAAATACATTATTCACAAAAAATCTTCTTAAAGAATGCAATGAAACAAAATGCAAAACAGACATTGCTGATCAATTTGCATGATCAAAATGCAAGGTTTTTATCTCAAACAAATGTGTAAAAGGAATAAAAATGGTTAATGTCAATCCATTTACAAAAGAATGAATTAAAAATATATGTCCAAACACATAAATACATAAACAATGACATCTTGTACATTTTAACAACTTAATTCCTTGTAAAACTGCACACCAATAGTTCGCTTCTTACTGAGGATTTATAATGAGATCTGGGGGAGAAATAAAGGCGGGTAAATTGTGTCCAACCCTTCCGAATTGAAGATAACTTTTCCCCATCTTATTACCTATGAATTTCACAAACAACAAGATGTAGGTTTCTGAAAATCCATCTCTAACTTTGATTGTACATTTTTGTAAAATGTATATTCTTGACTCTTTTTTTCCACATTTGGAAAGTTCATTGACAGTTTTGACTTTCTTTCATAGAGACTAATTAATCTGTCCCTTAGGACTTCACAAACAATCGACAATTCTTCAGTATTTGCTACATTCTCATTGATATTTGCATCGCCATAAAGGACACATTAACTAGAGTAATATATTGTATCATAAACTCCAAGGAGTCAGCAGATTACAATACAAGATAATAGTTGAAACAAACTGAATGGAAAGAGAAGATATTGGTTATCACATGATTACTTTTTCCTTCACAATGTAATCTCCATCAGCATTAGAGTGATATTTCAATGATTTGGTGTGAGACTACTTCCTAATTAACTTTTATAGTGCTGGAACCGACTTCATGCTCATGCAAACAGGTTAGATCCAGGCCAGCCGCCAAGTAAATTAGCGGCTTGCCTGTTATCTTACCTGTTTGCTACTCTGAGTATCTTTCCTCAACAAAATTAAGCAGAAATTTAAAAGTTTTGGAAAGCAGACAACACAAAAATTTTATTCTAGAAAACCACCCAGCATTGTAAAGGTTGACAAATGCGCAATTGTATTGCATCTAGCCATGAACAAGAAATTTGAATCAATATGAAGATTAATATTTCTTCTGTTGTACAACCTGACTCTGTTGTTGGTTACACGCTAGCTCTGAAGCTATGTATCTTTCTATTCTTTCATACCGGGCCAGCATCGGCATGTAAACCTGTTAGAATAAATAATATCAGTCATTAACCTTTTATGTGCTGGAACCCACTTCATGCTTATGCAAACAAGTTAGGTCACAAGCCAGCCCCAAGTAAATTAGCGGCTGGCCTGTTTGCTATTCTTCGTATCTTTCATCATCAAAATTAAGTAGATGTTTAAGGTTATGGAAAGCAGATGACATAAAAAACTATTTTTAGAAAATTACCCAGCATTCTAAGGGTTTATGTCCTTTTTTCTGCTGTAACTGCTAACAGTGAAAAAATTAAACAATGCATTTTACTGCTTTTGTGAGAAAAAAAATAAGAGTTTCTTTGCACACAATTCTTTTTACTCTTCAAGTAAAACATTTCCCTTTGAGTTTATATCAAACATTTACTTATAAATCTGATATAAGATCTGTGTAAGGTGTTACACTAAATAGGGTTGTTTATTATAAATTTACATACAATAATATAGAAATGTGGGACTTGATCCTACAAATGGTGAGGACTTTTGAATTCTATCCAAAGAATGGCGATTAAGATAAAGCCATGTTATAATTTGCACACAAAACTAAGAGGTCATAATTCTTGCAATATGAAAGTTGTTGGTGATAGTTCTTTCTAGAAGTTGTACTTATATAAGATCAAAGTTAAAAGGTTTATTAAAGGTTTGATTAAATACATGCATATTTCTGAAAGGAAATTCCTGCAGGACATCAATATTTGAGCTCAATTATAGGTCATGGAACTACTTGAGTTATCAAGCTTAAATATAAGCAAGTCGCATAACTGACCTTTTCTACTCCTGGTGTACAGGTTGCTGCTTTTGTCTTATCCTGTATGTGTTTAACAATTTCTGAAAATCGCGTGCTTGGTGACATCAGTGCTATAAAAAAAAAAAAGACATAACATAGATAGGAGAAATGTTAGTCATAGATTTTATCCAAAATCAGTCATGTGTTGAGTGGAATCTGGTCGGGTACATAGCTTCAGTCTCTCTAGTATATTTTGATTTATGAGAGTTCTGACACATTGATTAATAAAATCATTCAGCAGCATTATTTTATTCCTTGGTCATGACTTTTTTTAAATGAAACTAAATGAAAAATACACTGTAGCAAGTATCCTTTTGTAAAATGCATTTATCATGTAATTAGTCTAAACTTATTCATTAAACATTGATTCTGATATAATCTTACACCTTTGATTAATACTTCTCCATTCTGGTTCCTGGATAAATTACCAGTCCTCACAACAAGCGTGTATAAACAAAAGGCTGCAAAATGAACCCCGCTTCTCACAGGATTTAAACTTTTGACCCTCAAGTCCTGATGCCAAAGCTCTACCCCTGGACGACCATAGTAAATCAATTTGTTATACCACAGGATGAGACCAAAGGCTATCTTAATTTATTTTGAAAGATTTTCAAGAAGTCCTATAACTGATATCAACTTTGATAACTCTGTAAGGGAAGTCACCTAAATATCCATAAAAAAGGTAGTTTGTAGCATTTTAAGAATCCAGTGAAGATAAATAAAAGAAGGATATATAGAAAGTAGACTGTGGACAGAATCTCACCATGTTTAGCCCTATAACACCCTCCTAATGCGGCCGAGTTGGGGACATCAGCAGTATATACAGTGGTCCCAAAGATATCCGCTATTACCTGAAAACAACACAAAAGGGATTTTTATCAAGAAAAAAAATATCAATAGCACATTCATATTGGTCTAAAGCAAACAGTAGAAAGGGACATTCATGTCTGTCCAGGACACTAAACGATTATTTCACACACAATTTCAATTTGGACTGTCACTGTTAACTCTGACAACTTATGAACATTGTTGTATTTTGTGAGATACTTCAAAGGTACATTATTCATATGAATAAAATGAAAGTGAATTTTTACTTGCCATGTTCCACAACTATCTCTCTCTCTGATTCAAAACTTGATACGTTGAGAATAAATTTGAATTCCAATAAATATTTTCCACAAATTCCATTGACTCTTGGCTTTCAATGGATTTGTTAGGTGAGAAATTTGATCTTTTACAGATGTGTTTAGTTTTGTCAATGAAAACAATTGCTGGAAATAAATCATTATCAATCCTAAATGTATCAAAGGCTCAAAGATCACACAAATTAAGTTAATGACCGTACATCAGGGATGTAATGAATTCCTGATTATCCAACTTACCTGTAAAATAGCTTTATTTTCTGAGGCTCCTCCTGTTGCAATCAATCTGGTCTGAGGACCTGAATCATAAAAAACAAAACATTTAACACATCTAAAATCTTCTTTCCTGATCCCTTGACACAATAAAGACACTATGCCATTACAGACTATGCATCTCAAATTATGTTTGTAGCATACACAATAATTCTCTGTACTTCTCCTTCATATGATATTTGGAAACTTGGCAGGGATAAAAGAGAGGAATGAAAGAAAATACGGAAATAAGGAAAGCTTTTTGTTCAAGTCCGTTTCACTAAATTGTTTGTAATGTATGTAACATAATAAATGGTGATTATTTAAAAATGTTTTAACTAGAGAAAATACAATTTCTTGTTCTCCTCTGGTAGAATATGTAATGTTTGTTGGTAAGGAGGTATTTTGTGTGTCTGTTAAGAAAGATTTCAATAAGAAATATTCCACATAGCACTTAACTATCTGGCTATTATTATTACCTTTAACAAGAAAGGTATTTTTCCTCTGAATCAATCATAATACCAATTGCAATACATCCATGCATTCATAGCATTTATTGAACTTAATGATGAAATTTTGCTAGAACTTACCAATCTGTAAACCACAGTATTTTGAGTACAACAATCTGGCTAAAAACTGGCTTTCTAACACAGCCCTTATCTCAACAACTGGTGGGAACTCATCAACCTGTAAAACATAATGGTCACTTCTTTATGAGTATCTGTATGAATATTATTAAACTTGAAAATATACCAATTTATTAAAATAAGTAAAAAAAATAAAGCATGTTAAGAATTGCAGGTTGAAATTCAAGCTTTGTTTTTACATCAAACATGAAGTACAATCTAGTAGAGATGCCACTGAAACAAAACTATGTGAATGCTCTATAAATTGTGTTATTTGGGCTGTCTAAACATTGATGTCAACTCTGTATTATATATTATATGGGTTTTACATCACATCAACACTATTTCAGTTATGTAGCGATGCCCGACTCTTAATGATGGAGGAAGACCCCATACTCAACTGCCCATAAGGGCTGGTCAAGGCAGGTAGAACCATCGGCATTCCGTAAGTCAGTCGGGAGACTGCCTCTCTGTAAATACAACCTCTACTTCACATAAAATGGATAACAATATGAGACCACTGAAGTATCTAAATAGGCTGATCAAGAATGCCATTTTTCACACAAGCTGTAAGTGTTGGGGATTTCAGGTAACGAACAAATATTGAATTTGCTAAATAGTTGTAAGAAACTTACCAACTCGTCATTCTGTCCATATCTATAGGTACCGGATATCACAGGCTGTATTTCTGTTTTATCAAAATATATACCTGCAATACAGAACCCAAATATCATATTATTACTTACTCACAAAACATTTTATCTAAGTGCAACATGTATCTAGGTCAACCAATCTTGTAACATATAAAACAGTAAAGCAAGCACTATTGAAATACATGAGTCTGAGTTTAACTGTCTACAACAAATGAACAATAAAACATGTCACAGTAAACTCTATACGCTTTTCATCCATACACTCTTTTCCTCTTCCGAGAAATTTGAAACAAACAACAATTTAAGCCAATTATCAAAGTGATAACTACCACTTGTAAAACTGGATAATTAACAATTATTGAAATACCGTTGGTTTGTGATTAAGAGTTGCATGTGGTTTAGAACTCTATATGGAGATTAGTAATGGGTTTACTGACCTATGTTTCCACTATTTCCAGGACATGTAGCCTGAACTATTTTGGAGAATTTCTCCCAGGAACCATCTGCGATACTATCATTATAGCGCTCTCTCGTTAAGGAACCATTTTTGAAACTGAAAAGTCAAATGTGCAAACAATTAAATAAAACAATGACAAACAATTAAGTAAATACTATGAATGAAAGCAATCTGTTCAAATACAATATAGTATAACACAAATACAATATAGTGTAACACAAATACAATATAGTATAACACAAATACAATATAGTATAACACAAATACAATATAGTATAACACAAATACAATATAGTATAACACAAATACAATATAGTATAACACAAATACAATATAGTACAGTGGACCCTCGTTTATTCGAACACTTTCGTTCCCAGGAGAAATGTTCGTATTAACGAATTTTCCGGAATAAAGAATATGCGAGTTACAGCGAAATGTTTACCTTTACACGGTGTCGGTGTATCATGATCATTACTATGAAGTAAGAAATAGACATTTTATTTTTTTTGAAGGGAAATATAAAGTGTGTTAAGGAAGTGTTTATTTGGTCAAAAAGGATTTTTAAAAAAAATGACAATTTGAAGCAATGTCTTTCGAGAAGTTAAAATTCCTTAAGATAGCTCTGAAAAGAACTGTCTTCGTAAAAAATTGGCTGTGGGTGTAGACATCTTCAAGTTGTATCTTCTTATTTCAATATCGAGAAATGAGATAGGTAGGTATTGTCGAGAGTTTATTTATAGGGAAAAGGAGCATATCGATTGAGTAATAATTTAAAATGATTGCCAGACATTGTCTCCCGATCGCTGTCTAAGCAGCCAATCAGCCAATCAACACCTTTTACAAACTCAACTATCGACATGCGACCGTAATTACAACAATGTAAGACCAATCAACTGACAGAATGACCGATTAACAAACAATCAACACCTTCCAGTACACTACACTAGGTGACATGTTATGGTCAAGCATACGTGATACGTGACAGTTTGCAAAACGTGTGAATGCCGTTTACAACAGAAGACCGATCTCTTCATTCGCAACTGTAACCGCAAAATAAACGATTTTACTGGTTTCCGGACTAGCCATACGCATATACTATGAAAAGTGACTGTTGGTTCCCGAATATTTTTGTCCGGTTCCGGAACGCGGATTTTCCGCATTAAACAGTTAAATTGATGAAGGTAAGATCCGTTCCCTCAAAATTCTGTTCGGATGGTGAATATTCCGGATAAACGACATTCGGATTATTGCGGGTCCACTGTATAACACAAATGGTGTCTAAAGGCAATACCCCATCATTAATATTCCACATAAATATGAAAAAAGAAAATTATGACAAATATTTTAGTTTAAGAAGAATTAAGTCAAAACCTAAGTCAAAGCAAGACATAACTATTGAAAAATAATTTCATCATGTTTGTTAGGTCTTTAAATGTAGCACAAGTTTTTATAAAATAATGTGTTAAAACAGAAACCTAATCTGATGTTTCTATAAAATAGTCATCTGTAGCTATCTTTAACCATATTTCATCCTCAAACACTTTGAATAAAGCTGCTAACAAGTATAAAGTTATAAGTGATACATACCATATAAGTCCCATGTAAGCATTTGGGTCTAGAGGATTCACAAAAATATGTCCCACAACTCCCGGGGACGCAGATGGCAGCCATAGAAACACAGTATCACTTGAACCGAGACTTATCTGTAAACACAATAAGAAGTACTTTTTTTTTATAAGGCAAAGCACATTTCATTTACAAAGCTACCATTAATCAACCTATAAATTCAGACATCCATTTAATCCTTATGCCATAAATTATCTGCCAGACACACTTAATTTCTCTCCTTAATCACAGACATCCAGAATATTGTTAATCCCAGAAGTTGAGACATGGTTTCTTGTTGTTTATATTATTAGAAATGTTATAATGTTATGTTTTTATTCTGTACATGTGTAGGTTTGGTGAAACAAATAATGAATTGGCGATGGTGTCAAAACTTCACATTGAAGTGCTGTTAGAGAATGTTATGACGATATTCTGGGTGACCATGTGTAGTCATTGTGACAAGATCACAGTGATTTGTAACTTTTAATTCATTTTTGTTGCAGTGTCTAGGTGACATCTAATAAAAAAGTATTGAGGTTACTGCGATACTTTTCTTCCAAAGACAGAGCATATCTATCAGTGGTTTTTGTGGTTTCCCTCTCTAGCTTTGTTCACAGTATTCAATGTATAATGTTATATAAACATGTTAGAATGGTAAAGGAAACAAACTTGTGTTTCTAGCTTATATTCATATTATATAAAATTTCATATGTAAACTTGCACAGAAAAATATGCCCATCACATTCCTGAGGGTAAATATGCGACCGACATAAAAACAGAAACTTTTTTTTATCCCAGGATTACCAAGATGTTACATCTTTATGTTGAACATTGAAATAATATTCTGAAGAATGCAGTCAAGGCAATTAGACTATTGAATTTTGTCTGGTGAATTCCAGTCAGTATAATCTTCTATATAGAGAGTTCAAATCAAACAGATAATTTCTCAGAACACATAATGATAGTATCCCCGAGCTGACTGTATAGGTAGACAACTTTTCAAACTTGGACCTAAATCACTCATGCAATACATCTGACTAGTAAATTCTAGTCTTTAAAATCTGCTATATAGGGAACTGAAATCAAACAAAAAATTACACAAGCATAAAGATAGTATTCCCTATCTGACTGTACAGAAAGACAACTTTTCAAACTTGGGCCTGAATCTCTCAATCTATACGTACAACAATATCTCCTTCTTTTGCAGCCAGCCCGGCTAGTGATGCTGGATTATCGCCTGTAAATACCACCACGCGACAGTCTGGAGGGAAACCATACCGCTGTTCTAAGTACTCCGATACCAGTCCCTATACACAAATACACAATCAGCACATTAGTTTCAAAGTAGCCCTAGCCTGAAACAGTTCCTAGTTAAAACATTAATTTTGAAAACAGTTTGATATGTATATAAAGTGTGAGAAAGTGAATACAAACGATATCGAGGGTTCAATGCAAAATATAGTAAGTGCTTCACAAATTTTATATTGCATTGAACCCTCGATATGGCATAGGGATGCCATCTGCAGATCATCTTAACAAGTTGAAAGTATTTTTGCAAATACAGTGTAACATTATGGTTGACAGTGGTGCAGTCGAGGAGCCTGGCCTATTGTACAAAAGGTCCTTAGTGGGATCCCTGTTAGCAGCAAGGTGAAAACTACCGGGACTAGCCCACAAAATGACGAGAGAACTGGTTAAGTATCCAAGAAGCAGTCATCGAAAATTTAATAAGCTTCAAGCTTCTGTCACAATCAATGTTAAATAAAAAAATAACACTATATCTCATGGTTATTTCTAAAACAATTGACCAGAGGTGACTTAGAATGAACATCATTCTGTAAAAGTAGCCATAAGTCCCTTATACACTATAAACATGGTAATTAAATCATAACTTCACTTACAACAACAGTATTGGAAGGAACAGGATCCCCTAGTTTGGCTGTTAGTCCTGTGCCACAAACCTGAATGTAGAAGGAGAAATCATACAGCCTTCCAAACACCTAATCATCAACCAAAGATGTCATTTAATTTTCAAACAAGGGCATCATTAGTATCAAAACAATGCTACTACAGTTTTAACACAAGTTATCATAAGAAACAAATATCTATTGAAAAAAATATGTTATCTGTTTAAACAACCTTCAACATATAGATCCTGAAAATTATATCATATTGCTAGGTTTCAGTCTGATAATCCAATTGGTAAGACTATCTTAGTATTTATGAGGAAGTTCTGTGTTTAAATCCCACTTGGACTTTCTGACTTATTTAAATTCAGACTATTTAGTTATTGAATGGCATATTTCCATAAGATGGTTTTGAATCTTCTTAAGATACAGAAATGATTAAACTTCTTAGAAAATGATTGGAGATATCATGTTTTTTTACATTTGGTCTGCCAGCTGCAGCACAGTAAATTCCTTTTTTAATTCCAAGGAGCTAAGTATTTAATTTCATAGCCAATCAAACTGCATTGTTACTCATGAACTCAACTTTAATATGTTTTCATCAACAAAGAAGTATTGAGTTTACAAAAGTCTATTTTGCATGCTATGTAAATACCGTGGAAAATAATTGGAGTTATCATGTTTGTTTGTTTACATTTAGTCTGCCAATTTCAGCAGTCCCGCAAAGTAAAATTCAAAGGAGCTAAGAATTATATTTCATAGCCATCCAAGGAGCTAAGAATTAAATTTTATAGCCAATCAAAATGCAGCATTACTCATGAACACAACTTAAGTTAAACTATTCATCAACAAAGGTTATGGAGTTTACAAAGGTCTATTTTTATGCTATGCAAATACCTACCCCAACACACCGTGATGACCAAGCTTTCCTCTGTATGTCTAAAAGGTTGCATCCCGAGCCATCACTGAGATCTATGGGTGCATAGTCACCCAGAAATAATGAACATGCAAAGCTGCTGACTAGTGATATCCTCTGAAAATAAGATAGATAATATATTATTGATTCAGTAAAATTGGGTCCTGAAAACTTAAAGGTTGTCCGTAAAAAATCAAGAATTGCTTTAGAAGGTGACTTAAACATTCATAACTTTGTCTAAAAGTCATCTTGCACTGCATACAGTACAAACTTATAAATAAAATAATGATCAAACAATAATCCAACAAGACCAATCAGACTTTTAAGCTATTGAAGTATTTGGTTCAGTCATTTCAAATATTATGCCATGTCAGATTTATTTAACTACATAAAATATTCTGATGTTACAATTAAGAAGGGAAACTGGAAGTCTATAGTCAAATCTTATAAATAAACCATGAAATTAGAAGCGCAATATTTTGACATATTCTTTTACACCCCTACCCACAAATCAAATCAATATTCTAAACAGTGAAATATTGGAATTTAGAATTAGCATGAAATAAAGTAAAGACATATTTACTGACCTCTGTGTTGTCATATGCAAATCTGTTGGTTTGAAATATCTTCATAATCTGAGGTCCTGTGTATCTCTCGTAAGCTCGGGATCCAGTCACACTGGCTAATTCCTTCAAAACAAACTCAATTAGGTTAACCAACTAATTTTTTTTTTAATATGGGTTTTACATCACATCAACATTATCTCAGTTATGTAGCGATGCCCGACTCTTAATGATGGAGGAAGACCCCAATACTCAACTGCCCACAAGGGCTGGTCAAGGCGGGTAGAACCATCGACATTCCGTAAGTCAGTCGGGAGACTGCCTCTCATGATAACCAACTAATACAGATTGATTAATTGATTATGTTATGATAAGTATGTTATGGCTAGATTTCTCTAATTGGTTCTACCTAAGGGATCAGAAAGTAAATAAAGCTTAAACTTTTTCAATTAGTGAGCTATCAAGTCCAACTCATCCATTTTGTTTATCATTTAATCCTTCCCAAACAATAACGACATTTGACTACTTTGTTGCAGACGACTCTGGAAAACATTGTGGGGAAAGGAGAAATTGCTCGTAATGAGCAATTTTTCTCTTTCCCACAAGGTTTTCTGCTCTATCTGAAGAATATTTTTCAATTTCATCATATTTTGAAATGTCGTCTGCAAACTCTTTCAATTTTGGACAGTCCAAAATTTGTTGTTTGGGAAAGAGTTAAGGGCCTTAATATGAAAGTTATTGTGGTGATCTTTCTGCAGAATGAATTGAGGGTACTATTGTGTAATGGTCCTGAATGTATTTCGGACCTCTATTCAAATTTGTAAGCAACTACAAGTCCAAAATACTGCAGAAACATTACAGAAGAATGTTCTTATGCAAGATACTATGGTAACAAACATTCTGATAAACTTTACTAAAATAATCATACACATAAATTCCTCTGAATTAAGATAATTGCACTTTACAGTTCAAGTCACCTTAAAGGCACATAAAAGGAGATAAATGCTATATCAAACTTTATTATTTGGTAAACTTTTGGTTAGATTCAAATAGTTATCACCAAAAATCCCCATCAGCACAACTTAAACATGAAAGCCAACAAGAAATAACCCAGATTAAGCAGTTTAATTGTGTGATTTTTCACCCCTGATCTTGACAGTTGGTACACAAATGTTTGAACTGACCAATCAAATTTTTTATTTTGAATATGTAAACAAACAGGTTGTTGATAAACATGATTGAATTGGAGACTACTATATTTCAAGCACAAAATAACTAATGTTTAAGGAGTCAATTTGATAGAGTCTCAATGCATCCGTATATTAATTCTCATGACTTTTATGGACATAATAAAAGAACTCCATATATTTTTTAGTAATTTATTTGTACTTTTCTCCTTTTATGTGCCTTTAAGAGCTGTTCTGCCTAAACAATAGGTAAATAAAAATGATAAAAAGTCATAGATAGTGGAAGACCATGTGAAGTATGTAAATCACAAACCTCTGCTCCTCCCACAGCCTCCTCTAGTATGCGACACTGTTTGGTTGTACTCGAGTCCATCCAGATTGGGGACTCCTGGATACTGAAGCATTTCTGTAAAATGGTCAATCACATTCAATCACATTCAATTTCATAATATATCACATAAACAACACATCTTTCGAAGCCTCTTTTTTTTTTACAGTTCCTATAGTGAAAGCATGTGTCTGCTTGCTATCTCATTCCTAAGGGAATATCATCCTTTGAACTATGACTTTGCGACTATCTGAGCCTGTATTATGTATTGCTCTTAATGACCAACTAAGATAAAGCTTGGTAAAAACTATTGAATGGACAAGTGTTACAAATATCATATTCAAGACATAATATTGACATCCAGTACTCCTAATTACTTGTACCTTCTTCCTTTTGTTAATAGCCATAACATATTTAAGTTAAGTCAAAATCGTTGAAACTTTTACCATGGAGAGTTACATCCTTTCTGACCTATAGAACTCTATGACTGGCCTGAATAAAATTGAAATCAAGTTACAGACAAAAATGTTGTAAAATATGAAATGTTAAATCATATTAGTGTAATTGGATGAATCGATTTTTCCCCTCAATTGCTGCTTTAGTCACACAGGTTTATCAAATCTGATTGGTTAAAATATTTATATATGGGAAAGGCTTAGAAACACAAACTTGAGCACTGTGATATATGTGAATACAGTCATATACTTTGTTTTAAAATCACAACAGAAAGACCAAACATCATAACCAACATGCCAATACCTTTAACTGTTCAAACATGGACTTGGTTGGGTTCATGTTCCTCAGAACTTGTCTTGCACCTGTCTTCCAGTACACACTCCCATGTTGCTGTAAGGTTGTGGAGATAATGTCAAATAATATTACACCATTCATCACATGAACAACTCAATATCTTACAATAATAATATTGGTTTAGTCAAAATACATTAGAATCTACTGAACGTATACATAAAATCTCAATGAAAGTTCTATGTTCTCTCTTATTTCTCTCTTATTTATCAATGGTAGAAATTTATGGCAATAACTGATCTAAATAAATGGCAATCATTTTTGACAATCTGAAACTCCAATATAATGAAGGAAAAAGAGGGCCATTATAACTCTGGAAGTGTCTATTGGAATTCTTTTTCAAATTACAAAGTACATGTATTATAGGTTAAAATGACACTTTGTCTATATTTTAACTTAAGATATTATCAACATTTTTCAACTTGAAACCATTTATTTGGCTTTGCATGAGCCCCCCTCCCCTCAAAACCATTGTCATTTCGCTCACTTGTTGTTTCTAATATGTTAACTGTATGCATGCATTATTTCACTCTTTTTACAGAATGTTTGATTAAATATTCTCTATGCCATATTTTGTCCTTTATATAATGTTAAGAAAATAAAGAAAACACGCCTTCACTTACCTGCCCATCACCGGAAATCCCAATCACCTTGGAGAAATCAAAACCATCCGCTTTCATTTTATCCAACAGCATATCAAGAGCCTTTAATGAGAAAAGGAAACGAATTTCATTCACAGTCTGTATATAGTCTGTATATAGGTTTTCCTCAATGCAAGTAACTTTCAAAAGATATCATTGATTACTAGTTATTTCTCTCATGGCTCATGGGGAATATTATGTAGTCCGAAATGCACAACGACCATGTCTTTGAACCAATTCTAATCTTTTTCAAGAAATATGATAAACTTTCATCTTCGATTTTCTGTTGCAATTAAAGATGGGACAGAACTATCATTTGAAATTACAAAAACACTTATCACACCAGTATTGTAAAAAACAAAAGCCTACCTTAACCCACATGAGGGTGGGCGCTGTAACTGTGACTTTATCATCATGAACATGAGCCCCACCTTTCGTTCTGTAAATAGAAACATAATGGGATAAACTAAACCGGTGTATATACCAATGTTATGGGTTTGAATAAGAAATGTTTTCACCAATTACAACCCTTGCCATCATTTTAATATGTATTATATCACAGAGCGATTCATTCATAAGATGTGTAACGAAGCCGTTTCTAATGGACCACACAATGGGAGCTGTAGTTATCATGCGGTCAGTACCATGTTATAGTATAGTATATAACATAGAACTGACCCCAGTAAATTTACAGCCCCCATGGACCACACGGCATGATCCCTACCTTAACACATTCTGTTATGAACTTATCAGTAAATTACATCAGACATATAAAACTAGAATTTATGTAAAAGTATCTGCAACTGCCTATCAAAATGCTGAATTAGTTATAAACATAAATATATTCAAAGCCATTGACTCTTTTCCCACATAGACACAATTTTTCTTGTAATAGATCATTGGATGCAGGACGTGGAGCCTAGGTTCAATCACCATCTGCTGCAATTATACCAGAGTGGACGGTTCCTAGATGTGGAACTTGCTCCTTGTGTAATAGTAGTAAGATACCCAGGAAGAACGGACAAGTGGATTATTACTAGACTTCTGAGATACAGTTGACATGGTATAAAACCTAAATGAAATAATAAAAGTTTTGAAAAGAAAAATTCAATGAGCCCTCTTGGGACCATGAGATCAACCATTCTCACTTCAAAAGTTTTATTTTGAACAGAATTAATGGAGTTCTTGCTTTGCCATGCTGGATGTAAATCAACAACTCTCCTGGACTCAAGAAGCACATCGTTATAGCGGCAATACAGTTCAATTTGTAATATTGTATATTTGTTCTTTCCCCTAATGAAGCAAACTACAGCAACATGTATACTTTTAAAGTGTTCAGTACAGAGAGAGAGAGATAATAAGACATACTCACCCAAAGTCAGGAAGATCTGTATCAAATTTGACACTGGACTCGAAAACAACTTTCAGTTGCTCATTTGTGGCAATGGCTTTGATCTGAAACAGACAAGGAAATGGTTTAAGTCATTAAGTCATGCTTGTTATACCATTAAATACTGTCTAATGACTAATGAGTATGTTTTTAAACTAACATGAAAAACCAGGGATATATATCTATGCAGAAGTATTACAAGTTTTGTTTGAACTTATTTTTTTGCATCAATTATGACGGAAACTTAAAGCTTATTAAATTCACTCTCCATGACTGCTTCCTGGATACGACACCAGTACTTACGCAGATTTGTGGGTTGATCCCAGCAATTTTCACCTTGCCTAACAAGGATTCAAACCCAGGACCCTCAGTACAAGAAGACACTCTACCACTGCACCTCTATCTCCCACAAATTCATATATTGGTTTTACATCATGTCAACATTATTTCAGTTATTTCGCAATGTCCGACTCTGTTATAGAGGAAGACCTCATACAAAACCCTCAATAAGGACTGAGCAAGCCAGGTAGAACTACCAGCATTCAGTAAGTCCAAAAGTTTGAAAAAATAACCAAGGTAGTCCCTGAAAATGAATCCAGTTATAAAAACAATCAAGAAATTCTTTTTAAAAGTAAAAAAAATAGAGCAAAAAGTCCACACCAAAGATGTTCGCTTTATTTTATAGGCTTTGAACATTGCATCATAACTTGTTATCAGTTATATTGCTATGCTTGTCTCATTGTGGATGGAGGAAGACTGAACTTAACCCTTACGTCCTGCCTATATGGCTGGACAAGCATGCTAGACCCTTCAGCACTATGTTTATCAGCCAAGAAGAAGCTGCAATATCTTATGAAATTCTAAATACAGGTGGGTACATTGGATTGAACCAATGAAAAGAGGGGCTGTGTCTTTTAAAGTCCTATACTCTGAATTGGGAAACCAAAAAATTGGTGTGACTTTGAATCTGTGGGAAAACTGAATGATTTTGGATAAATTTCTAATCAAGAAGGTGCCTTTTATAGGCCCTGTTAAACAACACAAAAAAAACCCCATGAAAGTCAGAGTTAAATCCTCTTAACATTCGGTTGCATCAAGACCAAATACTAACCTCACATAGTACTTAACCTGTTGTTATCAATCTAATGGACAACATATGATAACAAAGATTCATTACACTTATCACAACATAAGTTAGTGACCTAGGTTTTCAACTCAAACTAAGTTCAATCTAGTAACAATTAACAGCTCCAGATGTGACAAACATTTAATATGTCAGTCACCATAACTTGGTTTAAGCCACAATTGAACTAATTTACGGTAAAGTTGTGCAAGTTCTGGAATTATTGACAATTATCATAACACTACTTTTAATTCATTTTTAAAGAGTAAAATAAACGATAAAATGTTCATATGACGCTCTTTAACAATTAAAGATGATATCGTTTGTTTACAATTAGCAATAAAAAGAGGTCAGCCAAAAACTGCCAAGTGTGACCTTCGTAAAATGTCAGGGACCAATGTTATCAAAGAAATTCTCCATTTTGAATATTTTTAGATATAGAGACATTTCCTATATGACCATTTATTATACAGACAAGTGCAGAATAAACTAAGGCATTCACAGACAAGTACGGTACTCCTCACTGATACTGTGTCATCACTTATACCCCGGTACATGTCCAAAATTAGTGTGTCCCAAGATCAAGAAGCATCTAAATCATTTCTGGATTGTGTGCCAAAAGTACCCCGAAATCATAAGAACTTTCCAATCCTTACCAGGGATTAATTATCAGTCAATTTCTCTCCAAAATTAACTCCTAATATTTGTTTTTAACATTAAGGATTGAAGATCACATGCTATTTCATGAATATTAACTGCTCGCAGAGAGAAAAGAGGGGCAAAGTTCTTAAACAATAGATCTGAACAGAGTTACTGTGATACCAGGGTGGACTCCTTTGAATTCGCCTATCCCCTGCCCCAACAAATTAAGGTAAAACTAAATTATTTCTAAAAAGGATCTTCATAATGTTTATGCAATTGGAGAGAAACTTTACATAAAGAGCAGTGATTTAGATCAAATCGACCCTTTAGCCCCGGGCCGATAAAATCTCAAATTGACGGACGAAACAAATGTCAATCTGCCCACCAGACCGATAAAAAATGTGTTTGTCAGACAATATGACCTAGGATTTATGGTATCAAGACGTCAAGCGCTGAGGGAAGACAAAAATTCAGCAAAGAATTAACATTATACATCCTAACGCACAGGTCCACTTCACAAGGATAAGGATTAGAAAATGTCAGCAATGCCTTTCTATTTCAAAAGCTGTTCCAAGGAAATGGTTTTAATTTCAAATGAAGGATTGTATAATTGTACTGTTTTAAAATGATGCTTGTTGTTTTTAAATCCAAGTTATCATTTGTTAATGTAAAGTAGAAGTAGCTGTAGATGAAATCAAGTCTGCTAGTTTCATTTTACATGTCTTGAAATATTAGTTACAATGACAAAATGTATTGTCCAAGGTATTTCCGACAATTTAGGACAAAAGACCTAAAGAAAAATTACCATTTAGTACAGGAGTCCTAAGAAAAATCGGTCCAATCTGTATCACTGAATAGTCAAAATAATTGGACATGAAGATTGCTTTTTATTTTCTGATGGCCGTGATGGGTCATTCTTACGTCGAAATTTCGAAGGATCAAAATAATGTCGGACTTTTAGAATTCTGATTTTCGGATCTTAAGCTCAAACTGGTCATTCAAAGTCGATTGATAAGACAAGATATGTAAAACAAACTTACATACCACCAAATAATGGCATCAATTTCCGTTAAACAATTAAAAAACGCTAAATTATATTTTTCACACTCCAGTGCACATGTGCAATAGAAGTCTATAGGGAGTGGAAAAATTGTGTAAATTAAACCGGTCTTACAAAGTTAATATGAGGAATACCAACAAGTTACATGTATGGATCGTTTAAAAACTTAAAGGGATTAATTCATAACTGTGAGTAATGTCATTTGACATGTTACTGTAATAATGAAAATATCGGTCTTCAAGCAATGTGTCCTAGTGTCCTCTATTATGAATTGCTTGAAAGTTTGATGTGACAATAGATATTGCCTGATGCAAAACATTCTCAATATTTTCAAATTGCGTCAAATTATTTGCCCGTCTGACTATATCATTTACCACTAATGCTCATTTTTGTTTATGACATTTTTTTCATCATATGCCCGTTCTTGTTATTGGTACCACAGTTAACTTATGTATGCAGTATCGGCAATGACATTCCTTAATCAAAATCAGATTTCCCAAACCGTGGTCATGCTAGTAAAATGCATAAATTTAGTGCCGGTGTCATGGGCTGAGATTTCCGTCGGGCTCAGATTTCCATACCGCTTCAGTGCGCATGCACAGTATTGCACATAAACTTCCTGGAAATTTCAGCCTGCTTTTTAAATACATATACAAAATGGGAATGGCCGCATAGACAAATTCAATAATTCGATTATAAACATTTGACATACAATGAAAAATTAATTTAATCTTATCATGAAGCAGAGTTTTTGTGTATGAAAGTTTATATTTGTTGTTTTTGTTTGGTTTTCAGCTCAGTAGTTGAAGAGGTCCTATTCTGCGCATGCACAAATAACACATGGAAATCTAAACCCGTTGGAAATCTGAGCCTGTGACACCAGTCTGGTCAAGGTATGTTGAAGATAACATCTAAATGAAGGATTAAATCTGGAAGTCTGATAGATTGCTCATAAGTGTCTCATTTTTTGCTGATGATATCGAGCAAGATGATGAATAAAAAACTCAGATATACATGTTCAGAGTGTTGAGATCATATTAACAAGAAACATGACAATGGGTGGCATTGTAAAATCATCATCCTTGAGAAAACCCCTTAACAATTTATCTGCAAGTTAGCATCCCGTGCATCCATTATCCGATTCTGGCAACAAACCAAACAAAAGAATCGACACAAGCCTGACCATATAGTTACAGTTATGTCATAGATTGCCAAAAGCAAAGAGGCAAACTTCTATTATACCTGCTGGGTGCTGAAATCGAAGCCCAAAAAGTACCGTTGGCCTTCCATTTTGACAACTTCCGACCGGAGCTGATGCCCTGCTTCACATTACAGTGAATTTATTGACCCACGCAGCCGGTCCAAAGATTAAAAGCGCCTTTTTGACAGGGACGATCTTATCGTTTGTATTTTCTTTTAAATAATTAACGTTTGACTGTAAATTGTTTAAATGGAGAGCATGTCTTTCGAAGCATTTCCTAATTCTTTATTTACAGTTGAAAATAACAATGTAGGCTGATTTGCAATGAAATTTTGAGTTCAGTTTGTTAACATTTTTACGCTATATTCAATCATGATTGCAGAAACGCTTGTAATGTAGTGATAAGGGGTTGTCTCAAATCATCTAAAAATTGGGGCCAGTTAGACTTTCCATCTATATTTTATTTTACTTTTTGCCAGAACATTGGTTAGATGACTAAAAAACTGTATGAATTGGTTAATAATAACTAAACATGGTAGTAAAAGTAAAGAAATGAATTATCAATTTGATATTTCTATGTCCTTTTCAAATCACAGATGTGTAAGCTATAATAATCAAGTGTCTTAATTATCAAATATGATTGTGCTGACATTTATTGATGTAGACAATGTAGAAAGATCACCTTGAATCTTAAGTGTAGTCTGATTTTCCAAAAAGTCATTCTCTGAAAGCCTAACCCAATGGAAAGATTATCGATACTTTGCTACACCAAAGATTGTAATAATCCTTTGTGAAGATTGCTTTTTTTTCTGATGTGACAATGATGCAAAATTTTCTCAATATTTCCCAATAGCATCAGGTTGGCGGTCAATATGAAGGATGTAGACCAAGTTCCTTAACTCTAAGACTCAATAGTCTGTGAACAAAGCTTTTTCAAACATTTGGACATATGTTGCGCCAGTCAATATAGCCATATCCTTCAAGACCAGAAACCTGGACGACATAACTCTAGCTTTAATTTTTGGCAAATGTATGCCATTTGTCTAATTAAAACTTTTTTTATAGCAAGTTGGTATCTCATTACTTAATAAATGGAATGGATCCAATTGAAAGTTCATTATATTTGGTCCCGGAAATGCTATATATTTTGCATGGATTTAAGCAAATTTATGTCCCAAATACATATGTGTTTGGGGTAATAATGCAAGGTACCCCGCCAAGGGCCACAAGTCTGGCTGGAATTTAAGAAAATCATGACCCCTGTTTAGCTGAGTAATTCAAACATACTTCTCATCCAGGTGTTGGCTTCAGTGACTATTATCACAGGCCCTTTTGAATTGAAAAAGGTCTTGGCCTGTTGATATTGGGTAGTTTTAGCTGAATATGCTCAATAAAATCAATTAAGTTAATGCAAAAGATATATGATTTCAGAACTCCTGTAGAAGAAATGGAACAGAACCCGTTTCCAGATTTGAGGATTGAATCTTCTGAGTTTCTTGATGATGTCAAGGGTCGTTCAAAGTGTTCTAAATGTAACAAATCAAGAAAGTACTTTTGTTACACATGCTATGTTCCAACACCTGATCTGTCTGACAAGGTTCCCAGAGTAAAGGTGAGTCAGTTATTTATTATTGCAATCTAATTACAGGACTGTCTACATTTTTACCTTTTCCCACAATGTTTTCTGCCCTTTCAGAAGATTATTTTTCAATTTCATCACATTTTGAAATTTTGTCTGCAAACTCTTTGCCATTTGGTAAAGGGTTAAATCCTGTAACAACGGCTTTATAAATCTAAGAAGTAATGAACTACAATAATATGGCAAAAGACTTTTAAAATCTTTATCAACTGTCTGATTTGTCAAGGGTTAGTCTCTTTTCAAAGATTGCATGATGAAGTTTTATGATGAAAAGATGACATTCTTAATTAGACTTGTCATCTGCAATATATGATATGTTGAAACATTTTTTTCTCTGTTAAATATGGAAAATGATGTTGGAAAACCAGTTTATAGCACAAAAGTGATCTTACTATCTCACAGATCAAGATTTCAATCTTTTGAAATAAAATGTCTTCTATGGATAAAATGACATGCAAAGCTCTCAAGTTGTACGAACCCAGATTTATATGATGCTCAACCCTGGTTAAAATACAGCACATTTATTTAGCAGATTCATATTTTCTAAGCCATAAACATGTTTTTTGATGGTGATGTTTAATGCTGAATGAAATTATGTTATGTATAATAACTGAAAAACTGTTGACACATTTAACATGTTGCAAAGAATGAGTTGCATTAGATTTTAAAAAAGATGCTCTTGTTATATACTGCCATTGCTTAAGCTGGTTTGTCTATATATTGAACCAGCTAATTTTATTACTGGTGATCACAGGATAAAATGGCCAAAGATATAGACAAATGAATGCAAGTTTGTTTTGTTGCTTGGGGTGTGCCTTTAGGCTTTTTTGATTTCTTTTCAGCTTCCTTTGAAGGTAGATATAATCAAACATCCAAGTGAGGTTGATGGTAAAAGTACAGCAGTTCATGCCGGAGTTATTGCCCCTGATGATGTCACAAT
Organism: Cerastoderma edule; assembly: GCA_947846245.1. Classification (NCBI taxonomy): domain Eukaryota; kingdom Metazoa; phylum Mollusca; class Bivalvia; order Cardiida; family Cardiidae; genus Cerastoderma; species Cerastoderma edule. Next base: position 38,420,335 of record OX401409.1, read on the forward strand.
ATACACATTCCCAGTTATACCAGACTATAAGGATAAAGAAAGGGTATGTAAAGTTCTCCTTAAATGATACCTGTTGAGAGAAAACCAGTCACAGGACTGATATACTGGTAACATTTCAAGGAAGGAGAGTATGTGTAGAAGGGTTCGTAAAAGTATCACACAGAGTGGGATTTTACTTTTTATAATGAATTGTCTTCTACCGATAAGACTACAACATAAAATTTCTAAAGTAATGTAAGACTAGGTTTTTCAGAGATTCCTAACCTCATTTTAACGGTAAAAAAAAGATATAGATTATTTGTATTGCAGGAATTGTGAATCGTTTAAACTGGTTTATTTCGTAAGCGAACTAAACTTAGAACAGCAGACACTATTTATTGAAAGCATTGTCATGTAGGTCTTCAGAAACAGTCAACCGCTTCTGTCAACCCAATCTAAAACATTCATACAGTCAACCGCTTCTGTCAACCCAATCTAAAACATTCATACAGTCAACCCAATCTAAAACATTCATACAGTCAACCGCTTCTGTCAACCCAATCTAATTGTCATACAGTCAACCGCTTCTGTCAACCCAATCTAAAACATTCATACAGTCAACCGCTTCTGTCAACCCAATCTAAAACATTCATAACAGTCAACCGCTTCTGTCAACCCAATCTAAAACATTCATACAGTCAACCGCTTCTGTCAACCCAATCTAAAACATTCATACAGTCAACCGCTTCTGTCAACCCAATCTAAAACATTCAAACAGTCAACCGCTTCTGTCAACCCAATCTAAAACATTCATACAGTCAACCGCTTCTGTCAACCCAATCTAAAACATTCATACAGACAACCGCTTCTGTCAACCCAATCTAAAACATTCATACAGTCAACCGCTTCTGTCAACCCAATCTAAAACATTCATTACTCACAAAGCATAAATCTCTGAGTTAGTCCCTTTAGATAAAATTCTCACACATGCCAAATCAAACATTTTGCCTTAATTTAGAATAAACAGATGCATTGAGATGTAAAGAGTAGTTTCAACCAATAGTTGTTATATGTTTAGACATGAATTCTTCAAACAATAGGAGAACACACAAATAATCATGACAAAGGTTTTTTTTTCTTGCTAAAATTTGAAGACATGTGATCGAAAATGTTTGAAATTATTACTTTGTATTATTACTTTGTAACGCCATTAGATATCCTTTTGTAGGTAGCCGTAATATTTCCAGGCCCAGAATCTCTAACATTGACTCAGCTGGCACTCAAGTACAAAAAGGAAATAAAGATGACAAATGGAAGTGGAAAGAGAAAGAGATATGACAGTAATGAAAGGACTGATTCATGCAACAAATCACAAAAATCAGACCAATTATCCACAACCGACAGACAGATAAAGACTGCTGGTGATAAAATCAATGGATGTGAAACACATTCAAGTGCTATTAGAGACGTTACAGATGATAAGGTTGATGATACTGAAGATGGCTGGCATCTGGACAGGGTGATATTTATTGATAGTACATGGAACCAGACAAGTTCTATTTGTCAAGATGAAAGACTCAAAGGTATCTATATATTATTTTTTAAGAAAAAGCTAGTTCATGCACATGCGTACATTTGCTTTAGAATACATACAACGGTTTTTAAAGAAAGTTGATGACAAATGTATCATTTGGGATATCTGTTACATGTTACTGAACCTTGATTGTAAAAGGCAAATTTTAAAAAGAAAATCTAAAACTTTCTGAAATTATCTCAAAAGGTATTGTAATTCTAGCTGTTATCTGGATGTTACCCTGCCAATATGCTTGTTAGACTTGTCAGATCAAAACAGGTTTAAAATACTTAAAAAGCATACTAGCGCTTAGAAAAGCAAAACTGAGTAATACGAGTTATAAATTATGATAGAATATGTTGAAACACAACAGTGAAACACCACCGCGAAAAACCACAGGGTCATGACAATATAACACCTGCAATGTTTGTTATCTATTTTTCAAAGTGTCACAAATTTGGAGCCCACCAATTTAACTTCATAGTTTACATTCGAGTAACATCTAAAATAGCCAGGAGCGCACAGATTAATGAGTGGTGATCATCTCGTTAGAAAAATTACTTGAAGCACATAAGAAATACTGTCATTTATCCAAAATTAACAACACTAACATTAACATTAAAAGAACTTTTAAGTTAATTTTCAATTATTCTAGAACTTTCACAATTTAATTGTAAATAAGAACAAGTATGGCTTTAAACCAATATCATCAAAGATTGCCATTGGTTCTAAAACTTTCAATGAGGTTTTCCTTCACAGCAAAGTTACGTATTACAGTACATGTAATCTCAGGATATTGAGCACAATATCGAAATGGCTACAAGCCTTTTTCAGTTTTCTTTACTTACTTCATAATCTATAGCTTATAGAGTAAATCAACAATGTGTCTGTGTTAGAAGAAAGTAAATATTGTGATGCTGATCAGTCATAACTCTTTTTCAGATATACAGTGTCTCCAGTTAAGTGACAGGAAAACAAAGTTTTGGCGACATCATAAAGACAATCCAGACACTTATCTCTCAACAATTGAAGCTATCTATTATCTTGTTTATGACTTTCATAAGATATTTGTGAGTGATGAATATTCTGGTGAATATGATAACTTACTGTTTTTCTTTCGTTACATGTATGGGAAGATCAGACAGATGTATGATGGAGGGGAGAATCTGTTGGCCTATAAAAACAGACCTTAGAGTGATGCTATCAAACATTCATGAATTAAATACTTCTAGCTGATGTTTAGTTAACCCATTACCAAACAATAACCACATCTGACCAGTTTGTTGCAGACGTCTCTGGAAAACATTGTGGGAAACGGAGAAATTGCTCTTAACGAGCAATTTCTCCTTTTCCCACAATGTTTTCCTTGCCTTCAGGTGATAATTTTCCGATTTCGTCACATTTTGTAATGTCATCTTCAAACTCTTTAAATTTTGGACAGTCGAAAATATGGCGTTTTGTAAAGGGTTAAGAATAGTTTAAGTGCCTTCTCAATTAGCTCATCTGGGATACTTTGAAACCTCAAAATTCAGCTGTAATTTGATTATCTGTTATGAGAAGTCCATTTTTAGTAGATAAATACCCTCTGTATTACAACTTGAAACATTTTTTATCTGCAAAAATGCATTATACAATACAATTCATTGGCCTAAAACAGACTGGATGTTTGCGAACTCAAAACAGGACAGATTTAACCAATTGCTACCATGACCTGTAAATTTATGTTTTAGGTATCAAAACTATGTAATTTTCCCTTTCTGTATATACAAATATAGATGTCATAGACTATTAGTACCGGGCTGTGTGTGCACCCTGTCTATAGTTTTAGGTGGACATTAAGGTAGCAAATCATCTATTTAGAACCACAAGATCTTATCTGATGGTTTTGTTTGCTATATGATTTACATTGAAATAAAACTCTTTTTGTACTATTTGAAACTATACATGTATTTTATCAATGTTGAGCATAACAGAAAATCGTGGGTTCGAATCCCGGGATAATCTGTGACAACTGTGTGATGTTATGTGCAAATGGGGTTGAGTCCTGGATATGAACTTGGTTAACCATATGAAGAGTACCATTTCATGTTGTTGACAAAATTTTGTAAAATACTTAGTGAATAGACGGTAATTCCTAGCATTGCTGTGTATAGTACATATCAGAGCAGATATCTTATCAGGGGATCCTGCATGGTCAAGTGGGTTAATCTGTTACCAATGGGATCCGTGTTCGAGCCCCGACGGCACCGCTGGTTTTGTTGGAGTGTCCTTTGGCAAGAAGCTCAAAAGGATTGTTGGTGAATCTTAGACAAGCCATAAATAACTGATAATTGTTGGCATGGCGTTAAACCCTGTAGAAAATGTACATGTATAACATGAAGCTTTCTTCTTCTTGAGTATCTCTTTCTTGACGTCCAACTGAGGTTTTGTTTATGGTGGTACTTTATTTCAAAGTCTGCTGATAATGTGTAAATTATGATTTCAATGATTTGTTAATCCTCTGGATCCTGACTAGCACAGATTGTCGTTTCCAGAACCCACTAATGCCATAGGCATATTCCCGATGTTCGTACCTTGAACAGCTCTAGTTATCCCTGCCCTTCGTTTTAAACCGATCCCAAGTCCCTCTCAAAAGCACTCTCCTCCTACAAGTTAATAATGGCAGTGAATTTCCGTTATACCTTGTTAAAGGCTTATCCTGCAGCCTCTCGATTACCCTTGCCCGTGCGTATACCCCGCACCACATAATGCAGGTGTGCATTGGCCAGGACCCCAGGCTACCTTTCGATATGACCAATTTATCGCCTTCTATGGTAATTTGAATGATCCAAACTGTAACTGTGTAGAATAAACTATATAGGTCTGGATCATTCGGACTACATTTATAATGCCAATATATATTCCAATTTTGGAGAAGCCTGGGGTCCGGGCCCGTGCGTATACCCCGTACTATTTAGTGCGGGGTATACGCACGGGTCCGGACTCGGGGCGCGCCCGTACACGGCTGAATCCACATGCTTTTGACCAAAGCAAATCAGAATTCTTTCAACCACGAAATCTTCTTAATTATTTTATAAACCCTTGGCCCATTAATGTATTCTATTTGTCCCTGTACAGCTAACAGCGGATATGGAAATCGGTCTGTGGATATGACTTTTATTTTTCAAATAATTAACTTCAGCTTGATATGTTTATTTACTATGCCTTGAATTTATACTTTGAGATATTTTGATATAATACTACATTAATGACCCTCTAAATCGCCCGAGTGCACCATTATTTTTGGGCTCACTAGCTTAATCCTGAGACCGCATCAATTGAGGGCCAGCTACGCACCTAAGACTAATATTGGAGTTACTCTGTACTGCAGCAAAGCGCTGCTTGGTGGATAGATTTGGGCAGAATATTTCAAGAACCAGCTGTTGTGCCCAACCTCGTCGCCAATTCGGTTGTGTGTTTAACGTGGGTAAAACAATAGAGAGTCTGAGACATGTCGCCGTTGAGAGCTATTTTAATAATCACAGAGTACAAGAGAATACAGGTATACATATACATAGAGAGATGCAGTGATGGCAGAGCCTTATGAATATGCATACATTACACCGACGTGATAAACCTTCGTTGAAAAGCATCAAAATATCCTTTTTTTATATCCAATGGTTTGGACCATAAAGGAGGACTGCAAAGATTTTGACGATCCTGAAATTGGTAATTTATTCCGTAGGCATTCGAAGTAAGGGTACTCTTGGACTCCATTTATACATAGCATTAACCCCTAATAGTACTCTAACTTCCAATTCCTGTGATTTATTCGAGTCCGTAATGATTCAAAATGTTCCGCAGTGCCATTCATTTCGGACTGAACACAATCTGTTTTTTTGTATTCACTTCTGAATTTCAATACCTTATGGCTTTACGGGCAAGACACATGGACTCCTTCAAATTTTTATTGTAGTAATGCCGAAGTTGAAAAGTATGGTGTTGAGACGTGAATTAATTAAGCCCGAGCTAACCGTACACATGATTTTCATTGTATGTCTATGAAATCGCGATTGTGTGGCGCCACAACCTAAAAGGTGTTTATCAAGAAGCACTTAGCTTTTCAAATCGATCAGCAGTATATTTGCCTATCTTCCGCACAGGTAAAAGGCGAATGGTGCCCCCTTCATTTACTTAAAACATATTTTATTGCCATAACATTTTACAAAATATACATGTACATTCAATAAAATAAACGAGTAATGAGGCAAAAGGGTTTGGCCACAAGTTCTACCAACTTAGATTCGGCCATTCCCTTGGCAGGTATTTACATATTGTAATTATCAAGAATTTTTTCATATTTACACTGTATTTGTTAAATTATTGATTAATTAATGTTACGGTAATTTTGAAAAAACATCTCTACTATATGACAATAAGGAGATAACAATTGAAAAAAATATGATTTGGAAAGAGAAAAAATTGAAAAAGTGAAATAAGTGATGTGAATCGTGTGCTACTGGGGCCCAGGTTCTACGACCGAAGGAATGATTGTTTTTAGTGAAATACTACAAGAACCTTTTGCTTTCCTTAATGAAGGTATGTACTGTAAGGAAGATTTTACAGTTGTCTTCATAATTAAAGTCTACAGAGCCAAACAACAATTTACTTGTATTCAATGGATGATACATGCGAAGTTCAGAAAATAATTTAAGCCTTTGAGCTGAAAATTGCTCGCATTGGAAGAAATAGTGTTCGGCATCCTCGAGTAAATGACCACATAAACATAAAGTGTCTTGCGCTAAATGATTAGCAAATAAGTCTGATCGAAGATCCTACATTTATTTCGAATTCTAGTTTGTAGTACTGCTAGCTTACGTGCACCAATGAAAAAGTGTTTTGGTACTACTGCTGAGGAAAACATGTTCCTTATCTTACTTTTGAACAGGGAGAAGCGAATTGATCGACCTGATCCCAAGGGGAAGCTCGTTCCATCTAGAGACAGCTGAAGGAATAAAAGAGTTTGCAAATATTTCAGTTCTCCTGCTTATAATGTCTATATCTGAAGCATTACGCAAAGGATAATTTGCCCTTCATTTACCAGCCCCGTCCCCCTCCTAGCCCAAACCTTAAAGAATTCCCCTTCTAGCGTTGTATGGTAGAGGGCGATATGTGATGATCGGGAACTATCATTCACGTTTAGTGATCTATCGTGAACTGCAACAATGGTGCAGGGGTAGAGCGTCGGGCTCTAGTACCGAAGGTCCTGGGTTCGAATCCCCGTTAGGCCCAGCCCACATACCGGCGCGTTTACTGCTTTATTATCCAGGAAGCAGTCATCGAGTCATCGAACAAACTTTCACCTTCACAATCGATGTAAACCAAATACGATATGATTGTGTTACGATTGGTTTGGAACATTGTGGCCCATCTCAAAAGATGTTGGAATCGGTGTTATAAATCCAGGAAAAAGGTATTCCTCTTACGTTATTATCGTTCCCATCTTTGTCTCCGTCAATGCCATGATGTCTTTAATTAAACGATGGATCTATAATAATTTACCTAAAATCCGCGTATTTAAAAAGATGTTGAACCATCTCAGGAGTCATACTGTCTGCCAAATATCATGTCGTATGCCGCAATGAAGCTATAACTTAGATGTAAGGTCGATAACTGTTTAAATACTATGAGACATCGTGCAATAACGCTTTGGGAGATATGTTTTCATGGGGCGTCAACAAAATATATTTACTCAATGCGCCCGGCCAGGATGTAGCAAGAAGACAGAATCGCCAAATGGACAAAGGACCGACGTCACGTATTGATACTTTTTGTCGAAACAATTAGTAGGGTCGACTTTGCAATGTTTACTCATCAGTTAGCGGGCCCGACCTGACAACTTCTCATCCATCAATTAGATAGGTCCAAACATCCAATACGTATCCAGACAGGATCGACAAGGATTAATATAAATTATGATAGTTTGTTTCATAATCGTTTTAGCAGATCCAAAAAGCGCAAAAACACCGAACGATTCAACCATCACCTAATGATGTGACATTTGTATTTTTCCAACAATGTGCGTTCACTGTTAGCTTTATCTTTCAATATTATGAGTACATCTCTGACCCATTTTACTTTATGTATGCCAGAGGCATAGATAACATTGTCTATGTCTCTGTGTACGCGCATACTATCAATCTCTACCAGAGTAAATTGGTTCCCGCTACGCTCCCACATTTATCCGGGGGACGATAACTCTGCATGGGAGATTGGCATACTATATTTCTTTAATTCGCTCGAGTAATAAATCCGAAAGTGCCCAGGAATTCTGCCGGAAATAGTAATTGAACATCCGGGGACCGGAGCATGATATCCGCCATATTGGATGTTTGGAAACAAGTTCGGGGCAATGATTTGACGTACACTTATCACTTTATCTGTTGTCAAAGCTTGCAAACTGGTTATGATGTAGGCAGTCTTGTTTCAAGAAATCATGTTTTTGCTGATGGATTTGGTGTCAGTGACTGTAGACATCCGTGACCCGTTTGTAACAACAAAGTAATTTGGGTCTGTGCTTTGACCTGGATAACTCGATAAATCCTGAGGATGTCAACATCATTTCGACGAACGCCCGTGTTTGATCGGACGGCGATGCTTATTCTGGCTATTTTATATGGTGAGCTTAATATTGTGACCTTTTGTTTACAGATACAGAGGTTTTGTGTCGGGAAAGTTATATTATTTCCGATTTATCGGCTGATCCGTTCTTGACCTATTTAATATGGCCTTGTAAAACAAACATGACCCCATTACGAAAAAATGTAAACGGCCTGATTGGATCAATTTAACCATTTGCAGTAATGAATGACATCTCATAATTGAAAACTAAGTATCTAATTGAAACATGATTCTTGAGAATATTATAATTCATTTGAATTCAAGAACGAATACAATGCATTACAAGTGTGAGTACAACAAACACTAGTAGAGTGAATCTACAAACATAAAATTCTCCTTTTGTTTACTCATTGCAGAAGAACATACCTTTTTAATCCTTCAGGAGTCATGCTTCGCTGATAGTCAAATGCTTTCTGTCTTTTCCAATAAAGTGGAGCATCATATGGAATAGTCTGAACTAATTTGATGCAGTGATCTGTCTAGGATGAAGGTGGGGACAAATATCTCACCAGTCCAAAGAAGTAGGGGACATTTTGAAATTCAGTGAAACATTCATGGCTTTTTTTTACTTAGAATATAACAGACACATGTCTTCCCAATTAGAAATTTTCTTAAATCATGCAGTTTTCCCAAATATCAAAGTCACGCCAGCTCTCCTTTTTAATTTCCCAATCCAGCAATTTTATCAATTTTGATACAGGTTCCCAAAATCAACAGGCCTGGGCCTCTTCCCAATTTAAAGCAATATAGCCCTACCTGTACTGTAAAGCTCAAATCAGAAACAAGGAACTGAAACAAATTTACAGCACAAGCACAGTCATTAACCAGCCTGCTTGACAAGCTAATTCGCTATGTAACAGGGGCTTTTTTATGTTATATAACAGACTCTCATGAAAGGCACCTTCCAAATTGGAAATTTCTTTCAAATCATGCAGTTTTCCCAAAAACTCAGTCATACCAGCTTTTGGGCTTCCCAATTCAGAAACTTCAGCGATAAAATTTCCCAAATTGAACATGCTTGGGCCTCTTCCCAATTGAAGGAAAAAAAGTGGTAGTTATGCTTCTTCACAAAATCAACAGTTAAAGAAATAGGGCTGTACGGCAGTGCTAATTTTCCTTTTCTTTGCAAGATCAAAACACTTTTTGAAAAGGAAGATAAACAGAGACCAGGTGTAACTAAAGTAATCTGCAGCAGATGCATTAGATTTTATTGTGTCACAAGTTAAGCAAGGATATTGATATATGTAAATGATTTTGCAGGTTTGTTGATGCTAGAAACCAAGGCATATCCAGATGATGAGGTGACAGAGATTTTCTGTGAATTCTATGATGAAAATGATCCAGAATGTGTCGCAGGAAATTGCCCTTATTCAAAATTGTGCCCAGGCTCTCCAAAGGCTTTTTGTTTTGCTTCTTGGAAGAATGGTTAGTATCTTATATTGATAATTATTTAGTAAGTTGTCCTGCAGGGGTTGCAAATTCCACTTTCCGGCTAGTATTGACGAGTAGAAATTGGTGCAGGACAAGCAGTAAATCCCCTGCCAACTCACCCTGTAGGATGATCAAACTTTCAATAAAATTCACTGTTGTTTTTGTAATATCAAACAAACAACTATTCCCCGTGATTTTAAGTAAGATGATCCAAGCTATGTTACCTTTTTTAATCAATTTCCTTGAGCACAAGTTTACCGTTTTTCTTACTCAGCTATTTCAGCTATAGTTATTCCCCAAATCAACAATCTAAGGTATAATCCAAATATAAATTGAAAGGGTTCAAATTAATGTTATCACATTAAGTGATTTCTTAAGGGAGCAACAATTTAAATTATAGATGGTGTAAAACATTGTATCATAAAATTTTGTATTTCATTATTGTTATAGGATCATTTTTATGAACAAAGTGAACACCCTTATTAATTGTAGAAAGATAGTAGTATCTGTTAAGTTACAAATTCCAATGTACATCTTTATTTTACAGATGAAGATGGGTTTAAGGTAATGATGAAAGGATGCTGGTCTAACAGTGAGAATTGTGTGAACCGTACAGCATGTGTTCAGTCTCCCACTATCAACAAGCTGCACTTCTGCTGTTGTGAAGATTCACTGTGTAACAGGAATGTTCAGAGTGTGGACTATCCTCCCACCACTACCACAGAGACACCAATAACGGGTTTGTACAATAACCAACAATAGCAAACTAAAGCTTTTTTTTCCTTGTAGTCTTCTGTCCAAGGACACTCTACGAAAGGGTTGACCATGAACAGGGATGATGTGGTTTGATAACCTTACAAATTACATCACTGCAGCATTATTGCATGTATTGGAATGAGCTATCATTCTTTGTTGCCTTTAAATGCTTCTAGCAATATGAAGCCAATAAAAAAATTTAAGACTCTTACATCTGTATCACTTCTATCATTTTTGGAGTAAGATTGATGTTCTTGGATCACCTTTGTTATGCCCTCCTCAAATCCTGTATGTAAGTATTGTTCTCTTGCATTGATATGGAGAAATGAGCATGGTCTCAATTGAATTTCTTTTCATCATATTTTGTATAGACCAAAATGTTGCTGCTTCTAAACATTTCTTTTTAAATATGGGAATGGATCTGGTACAGGACAAATTGGGAAAAATCACAGCATTTTTCTCTTAGATTGGGAATTTTTCAGGAATTACTTAGTTGAAATATAAGTTTTAGGGACTTTTTCAGGGATTACTTAGTTAGAATATAAGTTTTATTGGGAAATTTGGAAAAATAGTCAGTTAATTTGATTAGAAATGGGTTTGTTTTATGGTACCAAACATAAAAGGAAAAAGATCACTTCTTCTTTACCAATATTAAAAGGAAGCTGCCTTTCTGTTAGGAAGGATAAATATTCTGGATTTTGCATTTATGTTTGATCTAGAACTCTTTTTTCTTACATGATATTAATGATTTTATTACTTTAATTACAGATACTCGGACCCCAGTGGAGGAGAGCCAGTTAGCAAGGACATTAATCTATTCCATTGTCCCTATTGTTGGTATCGCAGCAGTGATTATTCTAATATTCTGGATGTGGAAGCGATTCCGTAGACAGGTGTATGAGTACACCCAACAGCTACCAACAGTGGACCCTATTCAGTCAATGCCGCCATCACCTCATACACAAAGACCATTAAAGTTAATAGAAATAAGGGCCAGAGGCAGATTTGGATCAGTGTGGAAAGCTCAGCTGCATGAAGACACAGTAGCTGTGAAGGTGTTTCCACTTCAGGACAAAGCTTCGTGGGCAACTGAACAAGACATTTACCGGTTACCTCGCATGAACCATAATAATATATTGAAATTCATAGGAACAGAGAAACGAGGGGACAACCTGAACATTGAACTGTGGTTGATCACCGAGTTTCATCCAAACGGGTCATTATATGAATATCTAAAGGGAAATACTGTGAATTGGAGTGAGCTGTGTAAGATATCAGAAACAATGACAACTGGGTTAGCATTCTTGCATGATGAGGTACAACCTTCACATGGTGTTGATATTAAACCGGCAGTGGCACACAGGGACTTCAAGAGTAAAAATGTGCTAATTAAGTCGGACCTGACGGCTTGTATTGCAGACTTTGGGCTTGCCCTGAAGTTTGAACCAGGGAAAAATCCAGGGGAAACACATGGTCTGGTAAGTGAGTTTATAAACATTTTTCAGTAAAGATATGTCAACTAAAAGTTAGAAAATGGCAATGAATCAAAGTTAAATTGAAATAAACATACATTATCTTCTTATCACAGACTTCTTACGCATTCATTGGGCCTCCTATGCATGAACAGACATTTGCCTATTAAAATGGTTAACCGGTAGAATTCTTTGAATTAATGTGACATATGAATTTCCCTAGTTTTCTTTCTTCACATTTTCCAGGAATAGTTTGGTTTGTTTTGGGTTCAAAGGTTTTTCAGTCAAACTGTGGCATTCAGGGATAATCTGACATGCCTTCCTTAAAATACTCCAATTTCTTTAAAACTTAAAATTGATGGTAAGAGAGGTTTGAATTACTGTACCTAAAAAGAATGACTTTAAACTTTGTAAACTACTAAACATATTTCATGTGACAGTAGAGTCAGTCATTCACCTTACAACTTATCTGTCATTAAATGAAATAAATGCTTGGTTATAAGTAAATGCTTTTGATTTAAGAAATTAAAAAAGAAAATCATGATACATTTGCCTCTTTGTAATTGTTTTCATTGTCTGTTTTTATCTGTTTTGTTTTAGGTTGGTACTAGAAGATACATGGCACCTGAGGTACTGGAAGGAGCAATTAGCTTTAATAGAGATGCATTTCTTCGCATAGACATGTATGCATGCGGGTTGGTGTTGTGGGAGATCATGTCAAGATGTTCAGTCACTGATGGTAAGAACAGAGTTTTATTACATCAAACTTACCTTTAAACATTTACCTATAAACACAGTAATGTTTTCCTAATATGTTTGATACCATGAAACGGACCCAATCGCAATCAAATTGACTATTTTTCCCAACAAGCTTTAATATGTTTGATTTTGTTATTCCTGAAGAATTCCAAATTTTAAAGTAAAACACCTTGATTTTTCCCAATCTGTCCAGTACTGGACCTGTTCCTAAAATTTGAAAACAAAAGTCGCTGGAAAATTTTCATTCTGAAAATTTTGTTAATCAGTATATTTTATTGGAACAGAATTATGTTCATTAGAGGACGTTTTGTTGTTATATAACAGGAGCCCATTAGAGGCACCTTCCTAATAAGAAAATATTTCAATTTTCCCAAAAGCTTAATGTCACATCAGCTTTTTAATTTCCCAATTCTGCAATTACATCAGTTCTTTTTCCAAAATCAACAGGCCTAGGCCTCTTCCAAATTTATGGAAGAAAGGCCTTGAATTAACGAGACACAACTCTATTAGAATTTTCTTTAAATGAGTTAATTTTGTTTTTGTTTTATATGGGTGCTTGTTTGTTTCCTGTAGGTTGTAAAATGGTCCATGTTTAGTTAATTTTCTTGTTAGCTCACCTGAGCACGTAGTGCTCAAGGTGAGCTTTTGTGATACCGAGATGTCCGTCGTCCGTGCGTCCGTGCGTGTGTCAACAATTGCTTGTGAACACTCTAGAGGCTACATTTATGATCCAATTTTTATCAAAATTGGTCAGAATGATTGTCTCAATAAAATCTTGGCCAAGTTCGAAACTGGGTCATGTGGGGTCAAAAACTAGGTCACTAGGTCAAATAATTTAAAAAGTTTGTGAACACTCTAGAGGCCACATTTTTGGTCCAATTTTGATGAAAGTTGGTCAGAATGATTGTCTCAATAAAATCTTGGCTAAGTTCGAAACTGGGTCATTTGGGGTCAAAAACTAGGTCACTAGGTCAAATAATTTAAGAAGTTTGTGAACACTCTAGAGGCCACATTTATGGTCCAATTTTGATGAAAGTTGGTCAGAATGATTGTCTCAATAAAATCTTGGCCAAGTTCGAAACTGGGTCATGTGGGGTCAATAACTAGGTCACTAGGTCAAATAATTTAAAAAGCTTGTGAACACTCTAGAGGCCACATTTATGGTCCAATTTTGATGAAAGTTGGCCAGAATGATTGGATTATTTACCATAAGCTTGACTGTCTTAAAATTTTCCAAATTTATTTACTGTTGAAAACCAATAAACGACTTTGAGATACATTTTCCAATTGTTATTATTTTAATTTGCCCAACCAATTGTTACTGTCCCTGCTTTCACAAACCTAAATTTCCTTCATCTTAATTCTCTTTGTCTTGGTGAACATTAACTCAAGAAGACAAATACAATACACATAAAAAAATGTTAACAAGCAAGAGCATTGGCTTAGAGTATTCAATGCAATTAGCACTTTGAAGAGTTTGAAACATACCAACCACTCTGTCTTAAATATACCTCTTTTTCAAACAGAACTCAGGTGAGCGATAAAGGGCCATTATGGCCCTCTTGTTATTTTATATGTGCATTTTTCCTTGTACTTTGTAAAAGGGTCCATGTAAAGTTTATTGTTATTTTTAGCTACACTGGGCGAGTACCAGTTACCATTTGAAGAGGAGATTGGTCAACATCCCACCTTGGAAGACATGCAAGAACTGGTGGTTACCAACAAGTTCAGACCTGCCATGAGGGACCACTGGTTGCGCCATGCAGTATGTGTATTTTATTTCTAGAGAATTATTGATTTGGACAGTAGCTTTGTTTAAAGGGTTTTAACAATAAGGTCAGATTAAGGTCACAGGTTCCAATACGGAGGTAGTTTAGTCCTTTACCAAATGCCAAATTTTTGACTGTCCCAAATTGAAAGAAAAATTGCTGACAATATTTCAAATGTGATGAAATTGAAAAAGTTGTTATTGTCATGTTAAGGTTTAAGTGATAATTGTGGTTTTTAATCAATTTATGGGAAAAATAATGTGTGGCTAAGGAATACATAGTGTCACTTTATGTTAACAAGATGTTATTGACAAAATTTTTTATCACTTTTTTATGTTATGGCAAGTTGAGGTATTATAGAGTAAGGAGTTAAGGAAAACTAAATCCAATATGCTTCAAAAGGCATTTGGCTTAAACCCTTTACCAGACACCAAACAACAACATTTCAAAATGTGATGAAATTGAAAATTAATCTTCTGATTGGGCAGAAACATGGTGGGAAAAGCAGAAATTGCTTGTTAAGAGCAATTTCACCTTTCCTTCCATGTTTACCAAAGTCGTCTGCAACAAAATGGTAAAATGTTGTCATTATTTGGTAAAGGTCTAGGAAATCCATGGCATATTTTGTAGCTTGTTTTGAGACATCCCTCTGTACCAAACGTTTGTCTTTTGATAGGGCCTAGAAGCACTTGCATCAACGGTGGAGGAATGTTGGGATCATGATGCAGAAGCACGACTGTCTGCCGATTGTGTTTTGGAACGAATCACACAGCTCAGCAGGACAATAAATACCTCATCTATCTGGAACATTTCAAACGTACAGCAGCCTCTTATTATAAACACCAGCCAGGGTCTACCTCCTGTATCCCCAGTTGTTGTGCAGACTTTGTAATCAGTGCCATTTGCTGCACTCTCCCACACAGATGACACACATCTTTCACAGTGGGAGTTTTGTCTTTTTGTGTGTTTTTACGTGAGAAACAGTGAATTTTTATCTGAGACATTAAGTGGACAGTTCTACAGTTAGAGATTTGTTATACTCACATTTGAATTTTTATGTTAAAAACACCTCTGACTCATAAGAAGCATTGACAGGACACGTATTAGGAGAAATATTCATTGGTAGACGATTGTGATACTTGGTCAAATTGAGAGCACTAGCAGAAAACAATTATGAGGTATGGTAAACTGGGTTTTCTTGGCATCATTGAGTAGAGACCATTGTGGTAAAAGGAGGATCTGCTCATTTCATGCAATTTTTCTATTGGTGCATTTGTTTCAACAGTTTTCTGCTGCAGGTGAAATCACATATTTTTGTTATTATGAGGGATAGGGTCAATAGCTGTAACATCCCATCTTGTCCATTGGATACAAATCAACTTGTGTAAGACTTTAAAACAGATGCAAGCCTGTAGATTTTTGGGCCAATGATTTCTTGAAAAACAATGCATTATTGTCCTCATCTGATCGTTGTCAGTGTCAGGGAAATTGTAAAGGTACACTTAACATTTCATGTATTGAAGTTTCTACTTCATACAATTTTAAACTGACATCAACAAATTGTAAAAGCTAAGAAACATATCTCTCCGTTGCGTTTA
Organism: Cerastoderma edule; assembly: GCA_947846245.1. Classification (NCBI taxonomy): domain Eukaryota; kingdom Metazoa; phylum Mollusca; class Bivalvia; order Cardiida; family Cardiidae; genus Cerastoderma; species Cerastoderma edule. Next base: position 38,436,332 of record OX401409.1, read on the forward strand.
GACAAAATTCTCACCCTTTTTTAAACATATGGTCTAGAGAAGTATAAAGGTTCACTTATGTTCTTAAATTAAACAAAACTATGGCCTGAGAACATTTAGTTAAGTAAAAAATAAGTCCTCTTTTCTCCCAAAGAATTGAAGCTATATATTGCTTTCAAACTTTGTACTCTTACTTTGTATTAGTTGCAAGTTAAAAGGTATGACCAAATTGAGTGAAGTCATTTGAGTTGCTCAGAAGTAAAAGTTAATGGTGAACAATAAAGACATAGCAGCGTTTGCTCCTCATTGCACAAGGAAATGTGAACCTTGACATGGGTGGCGGAGTTCTGTTTACCGGATATATTATACATTACAATATACCTCAGTACCATTGTTTTTTATTCAAAACAATATCAATATCATGAGACAGAAGTAATGAATACCTCATTCTACTTTTGTTTTATTCAACATGAAAATAATGGATTATTTTAGTTATGTAATATTTGGTAGTGTATTTGTTCGTTGATATTTTCATCTGTCTATTGATTTATTCCCTTTTATGCATGTCATGTATTGTTCCACTTACAGATGTTCTAACCTCATAGTAGGGGAAGACATTGTTACACTAAATGCCCACCATATATGGCATGAAAACTTATAGCTTGGGTTGCAAACAAAATAAAATCTTGTCATGGCATTTCCCAAATCACTTTTACAGGGCTATGATAGGTTTTTTTTTTTTTTTTAATAAAACATTTTTAAAAGCTTGAATTTTGGTCAGATTCTAATTGAATATTTCAAATTTGTTCTCCCATACACTTTCATGATATTATAACATCTTTGGTTGTTTTTGCCTTGCACTCAATTAAGTCAAATTAACTGATACAAAATTACCTTGAAGAAATTGTAATATTGCCTGACATAATGTGATGGTCCAAATACCTTTTGAAACTCATGTTATTTTTCCAGATGTGTGGAACAATAACATGCATCTTAATAAGACTGTGGGTTATTTTATTGCCACCAACAACCCTCTGTTGAGTTTTTCCCTTTCCTAAGTAGCCAATGCCTCCCCCTTGACCAAAATAAATCCTTTGAAGTTTGTATCTCAAATATACCATCTCATTTGTAAAAAAGAAAATAGAGCTAGAAAAGAAGACTAAAGAAATAGTATCAATTAGATATGTAACTCTACCTATTTCAGTTTTATTGATAGAAAGATTGATTAAATGTTTTGTTTTTATGTGTTCCTTGCAGAAATCTGTATGAGGTGAAGAATTCAAAACCTGATATTGGGTTTATTTTTTTTCATTTTAAAAATCCTTCATTTCAAGATTTCTTTATCCATTACCAAACAATAACAACATTTGACCAGTTTGTTGCAGATGACTCTGGGAAAAGGAGAAATTGTTCGTTACGAGCAGTTTCTTCTTTTCCCACAATGATTTTTACTCTATCAGTAGATAACTTTTCAATTTCATCACATTTTGAAAAAATTTCTGCAAACTTTCGATTTGGGACAGTCGAAAAATTGGCGAGCGGTAAAGGGTCAAGAGAAATATTTGTAAGATACTCAAAATATCCATTAAAGGAATAGGAAAGGGTTGTTCACCTTATGAAGACCTCTGTCAAGGAAGAATATGTAGACTTTGTATTGAGCCAGTTATGTTTAAATACCTCAATAATCATTGCACAATGACATAGTTCTCAGTAATCTATATTGTTTACTGTCAAATGCAAGTATCTTAGTTAAAGACATTTGTATCGAGTTTTGCTTAATTATCATGTACATTTTTAGAGTATGCATATTGATTCTTTGTCTAATGTGAGTTGATCAGCCTGATTTTCTTAAAGTTTCTATTGTGTTTTATTTATCAAGATTATCATGTATGATAAAAATAACCTATTAGGGAAATTGTATTTCTTATTTGGGCTGTTCAAGCTAATATATGTGAACATATGTCACTCTTTTGATATGGTTTTCTCATAGACTGCTGCCATTATGTTTTCGCCATATACATACTAGGAAGAATAAATTATAACTTATTATCCTGAACAGTAAGGCGTATTTAAATATTTGGTTTATTTCTCTGATGGTCTCCCATCATTTTTGATAACAGTATATATATCTTTTAAGACTTTAACCCTTACAGTGCTGGAACTGACTTCATGTTTATACAAACAGGTTAGATCACACTGGACAGCCGCCAAGTTGGCCACTGGCTTGTGATTTAACCTGTTTGCTACTCTGAGTTTCCTTCCTCATCAAAATTTTTTCCTCATCAAAATTAAGCAGATATTTAAGGTTCTGGCCCCGGTTTCTCGAAAATACTTAAGTCGATTAACGAACTTATATCCAATATCTGACTCAAAATCAGACTTAAGTTAAGCATGGTATTTGAGTACCGTTTCTTCAATAAATAACGTACTTAAGATAACGTACTTAACTTAAGTTGAGTACGGTAATTTGAGGAAGCTAAAGGGCTTCCTCAAATCTAAGTAGGCTGCTCAAATATGACTGACTTGGCGAGATGCTTGAGATGATATCGACGTTTTCGTCAACGGTTCTCACCAATCGCCTCTTCTTTTCGTGTTGGTGACTCCGCAGTTTTTTTTGCCTCCGGAACCCATTATATCATTATCGGTGACCTTCATGGCCTATCGAAATCATGGATTTGTAGGGCGGTAAGGGTCACTACATCAGAAATTGCCACCCTTTTGGGACACTCTGTAAAATTACCGATAGTTAATAGCAGTGGTATTGCAAGTTTTAGATTAGTTTTCAATTTAATTCTTATTTATAATAAAGAAAACGCAAATCATTTATATGATGACAAAATCAAAACATCTATTTATTCATTTATATTAATGGGTTTAACATTGCTTCCGCATAACTTTCCATACAAGTGGTCATATCTGTCAACATATTAATTCGACCGCAGCCAATCTCTCATTCTCAGACCAGTTTTGTGAACGCTTCATCTTCTCAATGTTTGATCTTTTAGTTTTGATGACGTCGATGATGACGTCGATGACCCGCGATTTGACAGATATTCCCGTACTTTTATGTCTATTTTACCTCATATGCTGGAGAGCGTTTTGATAAGGCCACTTACATCAGTAAAAACAGTAAATATTTGAGCTTGTTATTTGACTCAACTGAGTACGTACTTAAGTACGTTCGAGAAACGAACTCAAATTGTGAACTCAGCTAAGCTTGGTATTGATCTTAAGTATCTTATTAAGTTTTTACTTAAGTATATACTTAAGTATTTTCGAGAAACCGGGGCCTGGAAAGCAGATGAAACAATCTATTATTTTTTTTAAATTATCCAGCATTCTTAGGGTTAACATGTTAGCAGCCTGATGTATTTCCATTCTATGGAGAATATAAACTGATGTATTAGTCCTATTTTACCATCTTGGGAATAATTGTCCTTTAAGGTTGATGCAAGTTTATGTCTTGTCCATAACGGGTACCTAATTAATCTTTTGAATCTTTATCAATATGCACTTGTGAAGCATACAGGCAATGTCTTATTCCTTTTTGACTTCTACAATCTCTTTATGGTAACATTTCCCTTCAGGATTTGTGTGCAGAATTACTCTTGATTACTTATGTTTGTGTTGACTTGAAACTTGGCGCTTTACTTTTTTCATTATGGTTAGAATTCAAAGGGATAAAATCTAAATCCTGGTATGTGATAATTGGCTCTGTCTCATGAGTGTAATCTGGAATAAAAATCTTTGCATCTCGGGAAAGAATAAATAAACTCACATATATTATTTTGAAATATCTGTTTAGGGCAATGATAACTTACTAGGGTTTTGATATTTCATTGATTATGTTAAGCATTGCTTAACAAAAAATGTTGCACAAATTGCTATCCAATGTGTAAAATCAGTTTTCATCTTGTATTCTAAAGATAAATCTATAGAGTCAATGGCTATCAATAGTTTAAATGCAAATTTAGGTGTTGTGTGTCATATGTATATGCCATTGATGTCGTACTTTGTGAAGATTTATTTCCCATGTACATTTGAAAATAGACCACAGCAATTAGCAGAAGTTACAATGCTCGTTAAAGTATCCTAGGAAAAAAGGTTCAATAATTTCTGTAATGATTTCTGTTTGATATGATTTCAACTTGCTTAAACATTCAAAACATTTTAACTTTTTTCAAACATTCAAAACAATTTGACTTTTCTCAAACTAGTAAATTCTTGGGTATTTGGTTGACTCTGGAGACAAAAAGTAAAGATGTATGGCTATGTTATTGAGAGAAAGCCTATGTTTATATAGAGTTAAAAAATGTTTTAAATAATAATAATAATAATCTTTGAAATATTGGCTGATGTTTGCCATGCCTAGTTAGGAGGATATCAAACAGTATCAGTGGCTATGTCAAGTTAACATCACTATTGAATTTAATATTTTTTTTGTTACATTGGTTGTGATGTGTTTCTGACACTCTTTTCAAATAATAATTGATATAAATAGAACCAAAAGGTTGAATGAAGATGTTGATGTATATTCCTCCCTATCTCATTGTTCACTGCAGGGACAGTAAAAAGTATGTTTTCCGTGCCCTCATGTATAAAGTTAGAGATCACTATACACAACCCAAAAGTTATCAAACTTTGTAGGGATATTCATGATTGGAAGCAGCCTCAATAATCCTTTTAATGAGTGTTGGTTGTTGTATAAACTTTAAACTTTTAATGATAAAAAAATACAATGATTTTAACTTTTGAATTTTTTAACAATTTGAGTTACATGACATATGATGGTTATTTAAATGTATGCCATCTTTGATTTTATAACATATTTATCTCATGGTTTTATATAGAAAGAGAAAAATTAGCAACAATAATATGCGGGTTATATTATGAAGTATTGTGTAGCGCTATAAATTGCTTCTTGTGTAGTTTTATCATGTTCCTTAGTTGATGCAAATTACATATTGAGACTGGCTAGGCAGAGGAACACTGATTTAAGCAAGTGTACCACAAAAAAGCCAAATCAATGAACTGTTTCTGTGTCTGGTGACTAACTTGGCATATGGTCCATTTAAAGTTGAATTGTTGTCCAAACAATACAGTTTTTGTATTATTGTTTGATATACAAATGAAAGTATCTATTGAAAGCATTATCAATCAAGTATGAACAGCTTATATGTGGTATATTTCAAAAGTGGTGTAATGCTTATTGATTGAAATACATGTTAATTCTCTGTCACTCTTTAAAGAATTAAAAACAATTTGATTTTGCTTCCAATTACTATTTTTCCGTATGTACCATATAAAAATACAAATTTTGTGCAGTTCTAAAGAATATAATTTTTACCTTCAAAAATCCACTCATCTGTAAACAAGCACCTTTGGAATGTGATAGATTTGCATCAATTTTTACAAATGTCAGGTAGTGAAACTCTTCTATAATCACATTTGAACCCCAATGGCTATTTGTTATCAATATATCCAAAATTAGCCATTAAGGGTTTGAAATAAGTTACTATACTGGGGTTCCATCTACTATCACATGTCATTGTTAATGATTTGTGTGTGGTTTCTATTGTCTCTCACTGTTTTAGGGACATTTCATACAATTTCTTTTTTTTTTAAATAGACAGGTCTTTGTTCTTCATCAATCAGACATATATTTAATTGCCCTATTACTAGAACTGTTTGTGATGATTATACACAACAACTAATGTGCTGTAGTTATGCCACAAACCTTGATAATATGTTGTGTTCTACAGTTAGTAGGACTGATTATAAAAGAGGTCTGCTTAACCCTTAGAATGCTGAGTAGTTTTCTAATAATGTTTTATTTGTGTCGTCTGCTTTCCAAAACCTTAGACATTTGCTTAATTTTGATGAGGAAAGATACTCCTAGTAGCAAACAGGCTAGATCATCGGCCAGCCTTCAATTTTCTTGGAGGCTGGCTTGGATCTAACCTGTTTGCATAAGCATGAAGTGGGTTCCAGCACTATAAGGCTTAAACATTCTACATTGCGGTGTATAGCTAATAAACAAGACCAGATACATTTGATATGGTAATTACTTGAAGTGGTGATGTTTGTGTTTGGTTTATGAAGTAGAAAGATGAGTTTATAATTTGTCAACTGTACCTCCATTCTTACTTGACGGGTGATGTGTCTGTGGAATGAGCAGCATGCTGACAGTTAACCCTTTCCCAAACAACAACGACATTTGACCATTTTCTGCAGATGACTTTAGAAAACACTGTGGGAATAGGAGAAATTTCTCGTGACAAGCAATTTCTCCTTTGCCCACAATGTTTTCTGCCCTATCAGAAGATTATTTTACAATTTCATTTCATTTTGAAATGTCGTCTGCAAACTCTTTCAATTTGGGACAGTCGAAAATTTGTTGTTTGTTAATCAAGTTCCTGCAATGAGGGTTGTGATTGGTCCAAATCGACAGGAACTGAAGATGCCTATTAGAAAAAAGAAATATTCCCCTTGTGAAAATTGGCATTATCTACTTTGAGAAAAGTGAGGTTATTCAGTTCAAGCTAACCCTTATAGTGCTGGAATTGACTTCAAGATTATGCAAACAGGTTAGATCATAGGAAAGCCCCCAAGTAAATTGGCGGCTTGCCTGTGATCTGACCTGATTGTTAGTCACTTAGTATCTATTCACATCAGAATTAAGGAGATATTTAAGGTTTTGGAAAGCAGACAACATAAAATGGTATTTTTTAGAAAATTACCCAGCATTTTAAGGGTTAATTTCTCTTCTGACACTATTGTTTGATAGGTTGTCTGCTGCTGGCGGAATAATATGTGTATATATGAATGGAAGGAGTAAGGTTGATTGAACGAAACCACACATTTAGCCTGGCATTATTTACCGGTGAATTGCATCCTCATTCTAACTTTTGTCTTTTACTCTGTTAACTGTAGGAAGAAAGCTGTTTAAGCTTCTGCTTTGAAAACTACTTACATTATAAATAACAGGATTCTTGTGACCTGATTTTAAAGTTCTCTTTCTCCTTTTATCACAATGTGTTAATCTTTTTTGTATGAAACTTTTTTGTCACTGTGTGTGGTGATTTTTGTTGATGCTTTAGTTTGAACATGAAGCAAACATGGGTGAGCTACGTATTTAAAAATCTATGAAATTGTGTAGGTCGTAAATTTGTATGTATATGTTGACAAGTATTCTTGGATACATTTTTATTAAGCTCAAATTTTTATAAAGCTGAGCTTTACCTACCTTTTATTTATCTTTTTCACAAATGGCAGAGTTAAGAGTCAAGTAAAGTTTGTGTTTTGGAAGTTTGTAAGAAACAATACATATTATCATCATAACTCATCTATAAGGCATGTGCTCACATCAGGAGATTTTATTTTTGTATTACATTGAGCACATTGTCTGTCATCTTGTTGTCATCCTTAATAAGGGATGGGCTTAGTTGGGTTTGAATGAGACTGACTCGGTGTCCTTAACCCTTTACCAAACGGCAATTTTTCGACTATCCCAAATTGAAAGATTTTGAAGACAACATTTCAAAATTTGATGAAATTTGAAAATAACCTTTTGATTGGGCAGAAAACACTGGGAAGAGGAGAAATTGCTCTTTAAGAGAAATTTCTCCTTTCCCATAATGTTTTCCAGATTGGTCTAAAACCAAGTGGTCAAATGTTGTTATTGTTTTGTAATGGGTAAAGCTAGGATACTTCTTATAGAAACACCCCTTTCAGAACGCTTCTATACAATTACTAGGAAGCTTATGAAGTAAATATATAAGAGTACCATGGGAAAAAAACCCAACCAACATATTTGTTGCTGGTCCCATTTGTGTCTGGTTCTCATACATATGCTGTAGACGATTGCATTAAAAAAATCAGAAAAGGACTGATTAAAGCACAATTCTTCCTGTTTTGGATACAATTCAAAAGAATAAGTCAAAAGAATTTTCTTTTTCAACCTTAGTATTTGTTTACATCATTGCTAGCATGAAGAAGTAACATAACTTGAATAATCTGCTGGAACAGCATGAACCAAAAACTAATAATCTATTACTCTTAATTTTAAGGTATTAATATAATGCCTTAATCTCAGATCTTGTTCCTATGTTGACTAAGCTCATTTCTGGCGATGTGGGCATGCAAGTATTGTTACTGTAAGGTAGTTTTATCTCTCCATTTACTGTATTATTTTAGTAACCTGCTACGAATGAATGAAACAACTCCTGGCATAAGCATACCAAAAATTAAAAAAAATGAAGAAAGGGATTTTATTACCAATCTGTCGTTACTGCCACTTTTGCAAGATGATATTTCAACAGTTTAATTCTGAACCTATGCAGCTTTTTACTCTGTCTTAACCCATTACCAAACAATAATGACATTTGACCAGTTTGTTGCAGACTACTCTGGAAAACATTGTGGGAAAATGAGAAATTGCACTTAACAAGCAATTTCTCCTTTCCCATAATGTTTTCTCCATATTAGAAAATTATTCTTCAATTTCATAACATTGACATATTGAAATGTTGTCTCTTTCAATTTTGGACAGTCGAAAATTTGGTGTTTGGTAAAGGGTTGTAATGAGCACTTTCAAACTAGAGGCATTTTGTTTGACAAAACTGGTTGTGCCAATTAGCAGATAAACTTTGGAATTAAACAGAACACAACCCTTCATCGAAGAATTTGATATAGCAGTGATTGATAGAGTACACCTATTTTGATATTTGTGAAATTCAAGTTACATGTTTTAAGAAGAAACAAACATTAACAGATTATGCTTCTTTTATTTGTTGCAATTAACAAGTATGTGAAAACAGTTGATTTTTCTCATCAGTTACTTGGCGTTATGTGTCATGAAGCCATGAAAAAGATAGATTTTTTTTTTAACCCATTACCAAACAATAACAACATTTGACCACTTTGTTGCAGACAACTTTGGAAAACACCGTGGGAAAAGTAGAAATTGCTCATGATGAGCAATTTCTTGTTTTTCCCACAATGTTTTCCTACTCTTTCAGAAGATCTTTTTACAATTTCATCACATTTTGAAATGTCGTCTGCAAAAATCTTTCAATTTGGATCAGTCGAAAATTTTGTGTTTGGGAAAGGGTTAAAAAGTGAATCAGATACTGTTTGAAATGCAGGGACATAAATAAGTAGAGAAATAACTATATCAATGTGAACTGCCAAAATCAAATCCCCATGACTTGTTACAACCAGTGTTCCTGATACAGTTTCTCCATTTATGATTGACCACAATGAATATTATTGACTTATTTCAAATTCTGTGTGATAATTTTTCAGATGAATGTTACAAGGGGAGAATTTACTATTTGAAAGAAAGTTCAAAGGCTGGTTTCTATTATGATAGGTTTTTACTGTATTTAGTATCTGTAATGGATGTGTTGACTGTTTGCCTTACACGTGTTTGATGAATTTGGATAACTTATATGTGTCAGTTAAGCAGTGGGTTCATAGGTTAATACAATACAATCATTTGAAAGTTTAAATTGGATGCAGTACCATTGAAATTGTGTACTACTTTGACAAAAGAACATACCATATCTGTTTCAATTAATTTCTGAATTCTTACAAAAAACAATACCTCTAAAAGTCATTTCACATTTGTTTTAATTTGTGATGCATGGTATTCAACATCTCATATGTTTATTGTATTTAAGTGTAGGCTAAAAAGTTCATCTTAAAACTTGGGTGTGTAACTCTTTGCTTCAATGCATTTATTATGAGTGGTTGGTGATTACGTAATGGCTTGATATGTTGGAAAAGAAACACATTTATTTCTTAGTATTTTATAAATCTTTTGATGAATGATGATCACCGTGTTAAAAAAGGCCTTCCGGGTTTGTAAATGACATCTGGTTTGCTACCTAGGAAATAGAGCTAAAGAGGTAACTTGCATATAAAGGGGCGTTTTTAAAGAAAATCAATGTTTGAACACTTCCAATGTGTAAACTATTTGGATGTGTTCTTTTGTTGATTTTCTTAAAGAATAATCCAATGGTAGAATGATAAAACGTGTTTGTAAACCATGAATATGCAGTACAGTCTTATAAAGTTATATCAAGGACTTGCTCTTTATCTTGTAATACTGTTTTAGGTTTTGTTATCTCGGCCATGGACTTAATATACTTAAGACTTTCACACCAGGGTCCAGCTTAATACAGGTTAGAATATTTTAAAGTAATTTCTGTGTTTTTGAGAACCGAATAAAAGTATGTATAAATATAAACATTGTTGTCCATTATTTTAGATGCCATACTTATTTTTCTGAAAATTACCAGCCAGACCTCCATACATACACACTTTGCTAAACTGAATCGAAGTGATGCTGGCTGTACAAATGCATCTGCATGTCTTCCTCCTCATAAACATGACCACCAACGCTTGTGAAGGGTTTTGAGCTCTTTTCAACAAAGTCTACCAAGATAGGAGTGCGACTGAGAATTCCATTCATACAGACAATCTTCATCTAAAACCACACAAATATGTTGGACAAAAATAGCCCTAGTGGCTCAAAAAGGTTTTTGAATCTTCATAGACTATAAGAAAAGGTGTTTGGTAGCCTTAATTGCGATAGACACTTTGATAAATTTTCGACTCTTTAAATAGCATGTTAGGTTTTGTTACGAACATGATACCATTATGCACAGAACTCTTTGTCAAGTCACCCATGACTTTAGACCCATTCCAAGTAAGCGATGGTATCGGGCATGCTTGCTTGTTGTCCCCATAAAACGTTGGCTACAATTTGTTTTGTTATGTCAACACTGGATAAACCAAGTGGCCTCACTGATCAACCTGCAGAATCTGTATTTGGCTTCCTGTCCCATACCTGGAAATAATATAATTGAAGATGTACTTGCTTACAATGAAAGAAGCAGAGAATATCCCTCTCACTCTGACTAGAGATTATATTGAAGATGTATCCCAATTTACGAACGACCTTCATCAAGGTTTGTGTTTGTCTACTCGATGTGAAATTGCTTGAACCCAATGGCCAACTCTATTAAGGGTTACCCTGAATTTGATGTTTGGATAAAGAGTAAAAACATTTTCTAACATGTTGACGTTGACATACAAAACCAATGAGTCGCAGTTGTGACACTGTGAGCAAATAAATACATCACTTGGTTCATAAGTGAAAGCAGTCATTGGCTTTCTTAACACAGTGTTGTTCTATAAATGAGCTAACATCAGGAGATTTGTCAGGTGCACTGGTTGGTATAAACGAAATACACTGTACACGATGTACGAACATAAAGGGTGAAACTCGACCATAATAAGTGATTTATTGGAATAGCTCTATAAGAGAAGTTCATCAAAATACATAATATTTCTGACATAGTTGAAATATTTCTATTCTCGCTTTCGACGTGACGTCATCTCAACCGGCTGTAAAAATCAGGGGGGTACAACTGCCAAGCAACGCTTTGTCGCAGAAGCGAGCCCCTTATTCATTACATAAAAATCAATATAAGAAGACGTTTATTTTGTGTCCAGTATGTTTTTATCTGGTCTTTTAGGTATAAAGTTTTGTTTTTGGGTGTTGCCAATTCTCGAAATGTTAAGATATTGCCATAAATTTGAATAAATGAGTGCTGATAAACGAAACGCGGTGCAGTCATAACCGTGATATTCCATAGCAATAAAATATGTTTTTTGGCAGAATTTAGTCCTTTGAAAACGAAAACTTCCTAATATAGTTTGGTGTAGAGGAAAAATGAATAAGGGACAAACTTGAAAATTTTTATTTGTTGCATTTGATGATCAAAATTTTACCCACAAATTATTGGTAAATCAAGGTGAAGGGTTAAAACTCAATGTTTTTCCAGTTCATTTACAATACATGAAACATTTCTTAAAATCAAATTAAACAAAGCTTGTTCATGAATATTGCTTTAAAGCACTTTGAATGAATAGATGCATGTTAAAAAATAACTTTGATCCGCCTACCTTTAATGATATTTCGTGTATAAATGCACATGACAATGAAAAAATGCAAATCCATTTTTTTTTCAACCTATTGACACTGCACATATCAAGATGATTGAAGGACAAGGGGGTTGTCTTTGATATGTTTAAAGGAACTCTTATGTCCGGAGGCTGTTGATTGGCTTAACAAGAAAGAATTTGTAACTTTATGATATGGTGCAAATGTGGCAGATCGGCATTAACTTATATCACAACCCTTAATTCTTGTGTTGATCGGGATTGTGAATCTGTCAAGAATCAATTAAGTTGTATACAGAGAGATTGTTTTCAAATGTGTGAATTATCTATTCAATGATTTACTGGCTTAAAATCCACGACATCATTTTATTCATCATATGTTTGAAAATCGGCTTTTGAGTGTGTCCAACAAGATAAAAAAGCAAATTAATCATGACAAACATTTGAGGTTTGTGATATAAGAATTCAGCAGAACGGACCCTTGATCTTAAAATCAAAAATTAAATCATTCATGAATGATCGATTGATGTGTCAAATATGGAGGCAAATTTTATAACAGGTAATTAATAATCAATGTTTTGACCTCGAAATTGAGTCGAATGGCAAATAAAACGAATTGGTTTCTTTTAGTTGGCTTGTCAGTGCCTTTATTTCATAGCGAGTGATGATGACATTTATATTCTTAATTTCCCGCTAACCGGATACAAGCGCGACCTTTCTACTAAAATGTTTAAACACAAAATAAAACGATTATTCAAATAAGAGGTAGAGACATTAAAACGGTTATGCCAATGGCATAATTGTACTATTTATTTTAGTATAAAGGTAAGACAAACGTCATCTTCTTGCGAAACTGCTTCCAAAAGCCAGTTGTAATGTAAGACATAGAACTTTCAATAATTGTTGTAATCTTATACAACGTTAACATTTATGCTTGTAGGTCGAGAATTTCGGATTCAAATGGATGGTATGGTTGTTTGGATAAAGGGTTGTCATGAAGAACGACTACTAATGGTCAACTTGTTAAATTGATTCATGAACAGATGCTAGGGCAATAAAACCACCGACTTGATAAGGATGTTACTTTAGAATAATGCCGAGGTGTATACAGTCGTGCGTTGACACACAGTTGTGTATTTTATGGCTTCGGGGTACTGTAGGTGATTGGGTGCTACTTAGTATCGAAATACAAAGCATCGTTAGTGTTAAATGCGGATTACCTGTTATTCATTGATAGTCTTCAAAACAATGTGTCAATGTAAAGTTAACTTATGGATTATTGTTTTTTATAATCAGAGGAATCCAAAAGTAACTCGGTATGTCTGGGGCTAGTCTTAACTTCAAAAATGCACTAAAACACACAATACGTCCGATCAAAGTAAAATAAGAATAACTTCAACAACATATACTTAATATTGTTATATTTGTCACGCTTATGAGATGCGCTTTTACGAAACGTCACATACCCTCGTAAATGAGTATCTAACGATATCTCTGCTTCAAATATGTTTACTCTTTTTACCCACATTTACCATGCTGTAAGAAAATTTGGACTAGTTTAAAAGGAGAATTATTTCTAATTAATGTTATTTAAGATTTAGGCAATCGTCCATCAGAGCTAACACATCGTTTTTAAGTTTTATTTTATGTTTTAATCAGGCAATCGACCCTTCTCAGTATGTGAATACATAGCGAATCGCGACGTTGTACCCCCTTGTTATTGGTTTCGCACTGTTGCATCTTGGGAAATCGGGTGAAAATGCCCGGATATTCGGAAGCGAGAATAGTACATGTAGATATTATTTCAATTTTATAACCAGCATTCTCTCAAAGCCTATTGTTCTATGATCTTTCTGACGGAATAAAATATATCTATTTGGACGTAGCTACATAAAGACATTAAACAAAGAAATATCATTTTTATTGACAGCTTACACGTTGTAAACAGTTTTTACGCTTTGGATAGTCTAACGAACTTTTAGTACTTTGATCCGCATCCTGTGTTCATAACGAACGACAACTCTCACCATGACCAATCAAAGTATTTCTCAACATAATGAAATTCCCCATAATCTAAAAATAGACACAATTTGTACACTTTATAAACAAACACATACATAATCGACAATATCCTTTTGAACATCCGACGAGCTATGAACACCAAGCCGTATTTACAGTTAGAGACAGTGTGGCCTCAGTTCGGGCGGCACATTTTAGCGAGGTTCGACGACTCTACTGTCGTGGTTTATCAGGCGTTTTGTCCTGAAATAGCCAATTATGCAGCGGAACATAACCGATTTGGTGGTCCAAGGTATAATTTTGAACGGATGACTTGGATCAAAACCAATTTCCTGTGGATGATGTATCGGGCTGGTTGGGCAACAAAGAAAGATCAAGAACGTATTCTGGCTATCACACTCAAACGTGAGGGATTCGATGAAATTCTTAGAGCAGCATCAGAGGCGAAAAAAGGCGACGATGGAAAAGCAATAAAAGGTAACTTGATATTTAAAAATATCAGAGACATAGATAACAGGGATTGGCAACTCCTTCTTTACCTATAGCCGGTTTCTGCGATATCTCGCATGACGCGTTATTTAGCGAGACCTTTCGAGATCGGTCTATCGACGCTATTTTCAACTAAACGCGAAATAGGCAACACACATTTAAGCGTGTTTTAAGTCATAATTAAATTATTTTCTTACCGAATTTACTCTATTGTTATTGTAAGAAAGTTTCTCCATCCAACAAGACCGATCAGCAAGCGATTATCAAAGAAATAAACATGGCAAACTGCGACAAACTTGATTGAATTGTTCGCAATTTCGTGGTTTTGTGCGATAAACGTGATAATTGAGTAGTTTTAGATTCAAACTGTTCTAAAGGAGGGTTTTTCAAACATTTCCAATTCAAGTCCATTTTTAAGAGAGGGTTTGTTTTTCTACATTTCCAAATTTTCAGTTTGATATTCCTTGTCATTTAGAAGTTATTCCGTACTGAATATGTCCCTTTTACGACCCTAATGAGTTTAACCATCTTGATTTACAAGCAAAAATTAACAAAGTTGTGCACAGTAAAACTAAAAAGCTATGCACTGGATCATATCATACTCGACATTTTCCTGAAGTGTTATTTTTGTTTTATGGTTGCCCGCATTTTTATAGTAATCTTCGCTTCCATAACGAAGTAATGCCAGGTTTACTTAACCACACAAGCATGATCATGATTTCGGCCATTTTATTTTCAACCAAAATATTTCATACTTGTACAAAGTAAAATGTTTTAATGGAGGTTTATTCAAACATTTCTAATTTATGTCTATTTTAATGGGTTAATATGATTTTGTCGATTTCCAAATTTTCTGTCTAATATTCTTTGTCAATTAGAAGTTATTGCGTACTAAATATATCCCATTTACTACCTTAATGAGTTCAGCCATCTTGATTTCCAACCAAAAATTAACAAAGTTGGGCACAGTAAAACTAAAAAACTATGCACTGGATCATATCATACTGGACATTTTCCTGAAGTGTTATTTTTGTTTTATGGTTGCCCGCATTTTTAAAGTAATATTCGCTTCCATAACGAAGTTATACCAGGTTTACTTAACCGCACAAGCATAATCGTGATTTCGGCCATTTCATTTTCAACCAAAATATTTCATACTTGTACAAAGTAAAATGTTTTAATGGAGGTTTATTCAAACATTTCTAATTTATGTCCATTTTAATGGGTTAATATGATTTTGTCGATTTCCAAATTTTCAGTCTGATATTCTTTGTCAAATAGAAGTTAATGCGTACTAAATATATCCAATTTTACTACCTTAATGAGTTCAGCCATCTTGATTTCCAACCAAAAATTAACAAAGTTGTGCACAGTAAAACTAAAAAACTATGCACTGGATCATATCATACTTGACATTTTCCTGAAGTGTTATTTTTGTTTTATGGTTGCCTGCATTTTTAAAGTAATCTTCGCTTCCATTACGAAGTTATACCACGTTTACTGAACCACACACGCATGATCATGATTTTGGCCGTTTTATTTCCAACCAAAATATTTCATACTTGTACAAAGTAAAATGTTTTAATGGAGGTTTATTCAAACATTTCTGATTTATGTCCATTTTTTTGGGATAATATGATTTTGGCGATTTCCAAATTTTCAGTTTGATATTCTTTGTCATTTAGAAGTTATTGCGTACTCAATATTCCCCATTTACCACCTTACTGAGTTAAGCCATCTCGATTTCCAACCAAAAATTTTAAAAGTTGTGCACAGTAAAACTAAAAGACTATGCACTGGATCATATCATTCTCGACATTTTCCTGAAGTGTTATTTTTGTTTTATGGTTGCCCGCATTTTTAAAGTAATCTTCGCTTCCATTACGAAGTTATACTACGTTTACTGAACCACACACGCATGATCATGACTTTGGCCATTTTATTTTCAACCAAAATATTTCATACTTGTACAAAGTAAAATGTTTTAACAGAGGATTATTCAAACATTTCAGATTTATGTCCACTTTAATGGGTTAATATGATTTTGTCGATTTCCAAATTTTCAGTCTGATAATTTCAGTCTTAATTCCGATCGCTTGCAAATATGTCAAGTGAAATGTGTCATTTGAAGAACGAAGGGTGATAGAGTCAATCACGGTAGTGGACAATACAGGCTATGATTGTAAATTGCCACCCCATAAAATATGTAGTTTGATGTCATAAAACCTTTTGATGCTAGGGCGATTACACAAGAAGTGTGTGGGGCTAACCCTGTGTCCACTCTCTGACACCTCATTCAAATTTAATGACCTAAAGATCCTGAAAACAAAATAGGGAGGATTTGTTCTGTTTAAAGCGTCTGTCTGGTTTTAAAAGTAGTGTGCTTTGACTTAATTTCTCGTTGAGAAATGATAATAAAAACGAAGGTGCAAGACACACTATTTGCTTTAGCTTAACATTAAAAAAGCTCACATTTCTTTTTTCTAAAATCATTTCGGTCAGCAGCATGATAAGACCAGACCCTTACGTGTTTAAGAATAATTATGTACTTATTGATTTGCAATCAATATTAGAGGAATCTGCGGTAAAAGGTGTATTGAAAAACTTTGCACGTCAGTTTTTTCTTACGTGTCCTTTCGTTTACTAAAACCACTTTTACAAAAATTCTCATCATATGCATTTTAACATCATAAAATACTTTTAATTTTCTTAAATTGAAACATTTGGCTTGAAATAATGTCATGATGAAAAATGTGTTTTGTTTTGACAAAATTAGCACTGTAAACAGTTTTACGACACAGAATAAATGAAATGAAGTGAGAAAGCAATCTTTTGATATTGACGAAAACTATCATGTCTTAGTGGAAAGTTCATGCTTTGGTTATTAACTGCAACTTAATAGAGTCACTTGATTTATTACAAAATATTATTCAAACCTTTGCTTGAAAGACATTGTCGTTATAATTACAATTCTGAATTGAATGGTAATCAAGCCTGTCATTGAAAAAGAGGCCTACTGGAACTTTTTGTTTTGTTTTTTAACATAAAATCAATTTAATAAAATCAAAATAAAACAAAATTTCCAGAAGTTGTTTCAGACAACCAATCAGATAACCAAAACATAGCTATTTTACTGTAATAAAGAAGTATCAATTTCGCTTGACATCTCCCGTGACAACGGATAAACAGGTACGCACTTTCCTTATCTCGCAGAACCTCGCTGCACGCGAGAGTTTGGCGATAATTCCGGAGTTGCCAATCTCTGTTATCTATGTCTCTGAAAATATGTACCGATTTCAATTTTGAGTGGATGTTTGTGTATGATACACAGACAGATAGACATACAGACAGACATGTAGATCTTCAAACAGATGGACAGGACAGGCGGATAGACAGACATACAGACAGGTAGATACGATGTCGTAACGTCTTGTGGCTGATGTCTGATTGCCACCGACGTTACGATTCCACGCTCATCACTTGTTGGAGCAAAATTAATTTCAACAACCATATGATAGATAACCTTTCTATGATATCCCTAGCATTGTATTGTCTAAACTATCAAATAAAACAGCTTGATAGAAGCTAAAATTTCTTAATTAAGTTGTATTTCTTAATTGTTGGTGAAATTTAGTGTGAAACAAACCGTTAGTGACCATTTTGATTTTTTCGCAACTTCTCGCACTTTCTGCTTTAAAAATATGGTAATTACCCAATGAACATGTAGGGCTCATCAGATGAAAACACATGTTTTTTCCCGCCTTTTTTACAACTTTACTACAACTTCCAAATGTGGAATACACCTACACGTTTTGCTCCGCCCAATTTGGTTGTCAATTGTTGCAGGATAGTCCTGGATTTCCGAATGAAAACCAGAAGTGATGGATTTGAGAAATGAAATGTATATGGATTACAAAAAATGCTTCTATTCTCTTAAAATAATGGAAAAATATTAACTTTTGGACTCTGAGGTATGAGATTATATGCCTATGTTCAACCAGGTGAAGTTTTGTCGCATATAGTTGCCCCATTTTTTAATTATCGTAGCGGTTGTGATACACAATCGGTCTGCTCCAAAGAGCTAAGAGGGCGGATTTACTACCGTGTCCCAGACAGACACGGTAGTAACATTACTTCTAACAGACAGGCAGACATGTATGTATACAGCAACACAGAGAAACTGAAACGAATGGAGAGACAAACTATAAGTCATATGAAAGCCAACCACTCGCACACAACTTGCATATACAGATTATAAATGGTTGAATTCGTTACCGGATACTCCGTGTGTAAACTGTTGCTGATTTCGTTGTATTTCACATAGCCCTTCTATAGCAGATGTCAATTTTAAAGGCTCATAATGGAGAAAAATGCTTTATCAAACTATCCTTTTTGTTAAACTTTTGGTCAGATTCAGATACTTATCATCAAAAGAACCGACCAGCGCAACTAAAACATGAAAGCCAACGAGAAATAACCCATATTAGCCAGTTTTATAATTCAGATTGCCTGTTTCTTAACCTCTGACCTTGTCATTTAATACACAATTTTTTGAACCGACCAATCAGAATTCATCATTTTGAATATGTAAATAAACAGGTTGTTGATAAACATGGTTGAATTAGAGACAACTATAATTCAAGCACAAAATAATTTATGTTAAAGGTCTCAATGCATTTTTAGATTAGTTCTCATGACTTTAATGAACATAATAAAAGAACTTCATATACTTTTTCTGTAATTTATTTATACATTTTGAATATGTACAATAGAACGCCTTTACCACTATCCACAGTTCGACGACATTTGAATAATTACCATTTACAATGTAATTAGTAATTGGAATAATCAGGCGAGGCTTACATTTAGGATGTAGAAGCATAGGTATAATTAGGCATATTTGATCATAAACACACATTCACATGACGGAAAACATCACTTATCTACTGTAAAGTCCCCCCTGTAGACAAAAACACGGGTTCATCTAGGCAAACATAGTTTTACTTGAACGTGTAAATTGTTACCCAGTACTACTGTAGTTGTATAGATGGAGAAACAACACTTACACGTACACCTGTTTTAACATTGTTTGGACTTTCTGGTTATAGCTTCAGGTATGTTTTTTTTCCAGATGTGACTAGTCGCGATGATGTAAGGCTGCAATGGGATCCGGACCATCACCCATCCGGAGCCAAACTAAACAGACGAGCAATACAGCTAGGATTAAGGGGGAATATACTAAAACGGTTCCACGATGACTGGATTGTCAACATCGAAGACATTGCTGAATTTGTACACATACAAAATGAACATGTAAAGAACAAGGACTGGGAGAATCTGCATGTACCTGAAGAGGAAGTTTATGTACCGGAAGACGAACAGGTTCGACGTCATATCCGGTTAGATATGGTCTCTAAAGTGGATAGTGATGTCCAACAACTGGGCGCATCTGGTGGACATGATACGGTATGATGATTTCTAAAGGAAGCATGAGGACGTGGCTTTAAATCAAATTGTTCAAATGGGTCTATATGTATCATGGGGACAATACTATGTAATATACTGTGCAAGGGTTACGACTTACGAATGGAAAATCCGACTACCGCCCGTGCAAAGTCGTCTGCTTCCCAAACAATTTATGGAATATTCACAATGTTCTTAAGAATAATGTTTTTTTCTTTCAAATGAACACCTTTCAGTGACCAGTTCCTTACTTATTGCGATCACAGCAAGTTTTTATTTCTCCAAAGTTGACTCGGTTGTTTGGCCAAATGATAAGGGCGTATTCACCTCATTTGCTCCCTATATACAGCAATAACAGGACGTATAATCTAATGATCATTTGATCGCTTTCTATAAGGGTCTTGAAAGAAATGAAAATATGTTGTTATAATAGTCATCTAATAAAGCATGGTCATTACGACATGTGTCATCTGAACCAAAGCATTTTCCGTAACAACACACTGAGACTTAACCTTTGTAGTGCTGGGACCGACTTCATGCCTATGCAAACAGGTTAGAACCAGGCCAGCCGCAAAGTAAATTGGCGGTTGGCCTGTGATTGCTAGTCTGGGTATCTTTCCCAAACAGAATTAAGCTGATATTTGAAGGTTTTGAAAAGCAGACTACACAGAAATCTGTTTTTAAGAAAATTACCCAGCATTCTAAGGGTTAGACAACAACTTAGTTAAAACAATTTGCTTTGGAATGTCTGGACGTGATTATTATTTATCCTGTCACTAGTGTTATTTTGGGACCGATAACTAGGTACCGTATAACATTTGTGATATCCGGCACTAACCATATAACACATGCACATGACGAATCATGACGTCATAAAAACGAAATGACGTCATGTTCACATCAGTCCCTTATTTTTTCCTTTTCTCGTGTTTTATTTTGTTTGTTTGAAAGAATAGATAAAGGTAACAGGATAAATAGAATAGATGGTTGGTGTCTTTGAATGGGAAAAGTTATCGGGCTCGGCTTCGGATTACTATCCGTATGCCTTCGGCTCACCGGATAATATTCCTAAGGCTTGCCCGATAACATTTCCGATTCACGACATCAACCATCTACAATGTATTCTCTATATATTTTGGCCTTTCTGGCACCAGTGCTTACTAGTCCTAGATTTAAACAGAACTGGTAGATCTTGCTGCAAATGACTGGAAACATTATAGATTTTATGGATGTTTATTCAATAGTGTTGTATCCTATTTGTTCCTATTATCATGTCATAATAAATAATATGAAAATAGGCAAAGCCTAAAGCGGGCGAAAGAGATTTTTTCCTTCAGTTAATGAACAGTGCTAATTCTGGATTTGTATAACATAATGTTCCCTTTGTATTGTATCAGTAGTACTAGGCCAGGAAGCAGTGTCCTGTCTGAAGGCACTCCAATTAGAAAGAAATAGCCATTGTCAAGATACAAATCAGATGTGTTTAATATATAACCTACGACACCAACTACTTTTTTCTACCACTGTGGATATATATGAGTTGCTAACCATTACGAATAGTACACATTGTCATTTAAGACAAAAGTATAGTTGGTATTGAGCTTGAATAATTATGCGTTTGATACTTCGGCTTGTATGATATTCTTTCGAAAGTCATTGCACCACGACTTTTTAAATGTCTAACCAAAGCGCAATGATATTCGTATGGTTAAATGGTCAGTGTCTAGGGTCACTCAGATGATCCAAGCTTTAACTGTGGCGAAGAATGAAATATCTACGTCTGGATCATTCGGACTATGTCTAGGGAGGAATATTGGAAGGTTCTGGTGGAGAAATAACAGGAGCAGAGATTAATGTCCATTGATACAACTGACACACTCTGTTGAAAATGGTGTTAAACCATAATCCAACAATAGCATCTAAGACTTAAACATTTATGTATGGTTGGATGCTATCAATGGATACTCCATAACCACATTTTAGCTGTGATCCAGGTCGTACCCAAAACTAACTTCGGAGGGGGGGGGGGATACAAACAGGGATATGTCTACTGACACAACTGAAACATTCTGTTGAAAATGTTGTTAAGCCATAATCAAACATAGCATCTAAGACTCATGTATGTGTGGTTGGTGGTTCTCGCTAGATACTCTCATGTTTTAGCTATCCTACCCATATCAGTAATGCAATAAGAAACAGAAGACACTGTTTGTGCATTATCAAAACCACCAAACTAAATAATTTGAATTCCAAAATCTCTCCATAGTCCAGTCAATCTGTAAGTCAACCCACAACTAATTGCAACAGAAACAAATTTGTGATTTTATGATAGCTGCACACTTCCTTTATAACATATAAAAAGTCCTCAGAAATCCCACCAGGGGAAAATACTGAAAAATGCATTTAAACTTTTTGAAAAGTGCGAGTTTTTGCATGGTTCGAATGTACCACCATAGAAAAGTACATAGCGTGAACTGTCATCGGTAAATTTGGAGGTCAACTTGCTGTTGAGAGTCACATGAAAGGGTAAGTTGAGCTTATTATCATTTATATGTGCCATTTTCTGA
The DNA here is from genome assembly GCA_947846245.1 of Cerastoderma edule. Lineage (NCBI taxonomy): Eukaryota > Metazoa > Mollusca > Bivalvia > Cardiida > Cardiidae > Cerastoderma > Cerastoderma edule. The sequence goes on from OX401409.1 coordinate 38,458,822, forward strand.
TAAAAAACATAATTGTATGTACATGATTGCATTTTAGGTGAAAAATCATTTTTGAAATAGCCTGCAGAATGCTTTGTAATGAGTTTTCGTGGGTAATTTAAAAAATCTTTGTTTTGTTTAATTTCGCCCAAAACATCGATTTTATGACCATTCACACTCAAATATATCTTTAAACATGAATAAAATGACAAAAATGCACCTTACAATGACAAATATATAAAATAGATTAAAAATATTTACCTCGGAATAGCTGTTCTTTTTTTAAAACTACGGTGGCCCATTAGTGCCATTGTAGATAATGATTTGACGAAAACACAAGTTTCTCTTACTCACTCAATTAAATCGATCATGTTCATATGTTAAAATTAATGAAATCTTAATTTTTTTGCAAATAATGAAATAAATCTATTTCTGATTTGTTTAATTGATTTTTGCATTTGCTTAGTTTTTTAATCTTTGGCAAAATAGATCGAATTGAAGGTTAAAGATGAAGAGCAAATGTGGATGAGATAAAAATCGTCGGCAAATATTTGGTGGCGATTGTAATTTACTCTGAAAGTGCATTTATTACTATAACCTATTGTATGATAAAGATATCATTATAGTCATATTTTTCTTCTTATAACGTTTTTAATCATTATTTATCATTTATACATAATTATGTTGTATGAACTATGAAAATTAAGGTGAATTACGCTAAAGTATAACCTTCAATCAAAAGTAAGATAAAGCAAGTGTGGTTGTGTTTAAGTTAATATTTTCATTTGCAGTGATGTTAACAGAATAATACCACTATTAAAAATGCTGCAGACAAAATCAACGCACAATTAAGTGATGATAAATGCCTTTTTATCTATTTTCCATTTGCAGGTAAAAATGGATAGTACTATCAAGAGTGCAAGAAGGTCACATTAACATTGTGGATTCCATACCATTTTGAGCTTCTTTCGTTGTATTGGACGATAAATGGAAGAACAAGACTATCAGAATTTCTCAAAATGTGGTGATTCACATGTTCAATGACACGGTTATTTCCAGAACAACTTGAGGCCATTTCCTACTGAATAAATTTTTAAATGTAAAACTTATGGGAATTTCTTTTAATACTGCATTGCTTTGAGAGGAAGTCACAATACATGAAGTTGAAAGCATGACCTGGACTTCCAAACCAAAGACAAATACTGAAACCTTTAGCGAGGTTGAACCCAATGAAATGATAAAACGTTAGTTAATATTTATGAAGCCCTTATGTAAGAAGAACAACCAGTTGAAGAAGTTTGTGGTGAAGTTGTTTTGAAAAGATGTAGGACAAACTTGAAAAGAAGCTCTTTGTTTGTCAAATCGCATTTCCAAGTTGTGTTTCATATATAAACAATGGCTGACCTACTACACACGTTTATTAAAACCAAATGATTGTATTGCTGAGAACTGTTAATTCAAGCCATCAGAGAAATGTAGCCCCAGTCTAGAGCTATGTTATCTTCCTATGTTGTCTTCAAACTAAAGCCAAACATTACCTAGGAGTCCAGATTTCTTCACTTATATGAAGGAAACCATCTAGTTTGTCAAAGCGATCTCGCATCGGTAATAGTTTTAACGGATCAAGTTTTTGAGCAGGTCCTTATTAGAAGTTCTAAGACAATAGGAAGAATAAAATGTGGTTATGGTTTGAAAGAATCACAGAGAAACCAATTGTTTTCGTTAATTCCTGTATGTACATACTACAATAATGCAATGCAGAAATATACAAGTGATCAGCATGCAGAAACCAGTCATTCGAGGGAGGAAAAAGATCAAACGGACAACCTAAACATAGACATCCACGTTGCGGACTGTACACTTGATAACATTGTGTCAGGTCGACGAGTATACGAGTATATTGTCTAATTGTCGACTATGAAAAGTAAGAAGGCCAATTGAATATTAACAACATGGTTTATAAATACGATTCAGAATACAGTTTTATAGGTTAAAGCTAGTCCGTAACCCCAAACTCTCAATTAACGTTAAGAGAAATTGGAGAAGCAGCTCAAACTGGTCCACATTAGCGTTTAACAGCTCCAGTTGATATATTGCATCACAATGAAGGAGATATATTTAAGAAAGAGCTGTGTAGTTTCCCTCCATCACAATATGGGTCTTCTTGGTTATTGAAACTAGCTGACAAACCTTCCTCGATAAATAAAATATAAGCGCAGGTTGGCTGTAGTGTCAATAAATAGCTAGATGAGTCAGTTGAATATGTACACGACGATAGGGCACCCCTTTGTTCTTAAGTTTGCCTTCGAAATAAGGAGGAGCATTTGTTGGATATACGTGGAACATATTCTGGTGATGTCATTAGCAAACCTGCAATATTTGTATTTGATGGATGTTCAAATTGTCCTTCTCGAAATGAGTGTGTACAAAAGGAATGCAGTGAAGGGGTAGGTACCAAAAAGGTGGTTTTACTCGAGGAAGTTTGTTCACTTCCAAAAATAGCAGTTCTTATCAAATACTGTGAATTGCCTTTAATTAAAATGCTCATGTAAAACAAAGTGTGACCGAAAACCTTGTTCTTGTAGACATACCTTCTTGACCGTTCCTGAGGGTGTGGGGAATGTCGGGGAGCAATCTTCGCTAATGCAGAAATTGTGCAAGAACGATACAAAATGGAAAAGGGGAGTCTGTAAATATATTGAGATGCAAGAATAAGGGAACCCTATTACTGTTAACTATTTTCTAGATAGGATAGCGAGAATTTGCCTCTTCATAATCCGTAAACCCAAACTCATGACACCGTGTAATCGAACATATTCAATAAAGTGTTGTAACATGTATTCATTACATGTATTGCCTGTGCACTCACATGATTTCTTAGATACGATAAAAATGAAACAAAATCAAGTCTCATATCAATGCAATATGCCATCATGGCAGTATCTCAGAAGCTCAGAAATGGCAATGCATAGGCATGTTGCAAGCTGGTGAATCCTAGAACCATATTGCCAGGTTTATTGGGAAGTCAAAAAGGGTTATTGCACGACCTGCAGCTTTACACCACCAGACTGGTGATGTTTAAATTAGGAGGGGCATGGGCACCTTAGGAAAACAACATTCCAGCAAGATCGCCTTTTATGGATTATTGCTTTGCGCAACTGTTTCATAACCGCACCATAACCAAAGCAGGAGATCCATACCGTGACAGGACTTCGAGTTTCTAGCAGTACAGTAAATCTCGGGCAAGGCGTCATTTTCATGGTGTCATCATGTCAAGGCTGAACAGATATAATCGTTTACGGTTGTGCTAGCAACATTAAGGTTGGCCTTTACGTCATGTGGTCTTTTCGGATGAGTCGGGGTTCTGTCTGCGATTCTGATAGCATCTGCGTGGGGAGAGATACAAATGCATCACTATCTTGGAGCATGATTTCTTTTGGCGGGGGAGCATCATGGTCTGGGGTGGTGTTTATTACGGTAGGAGAATATAACTTGTTCTTGTTCCTGGAAACCTGAATGGACACTTTGATGAAATTTCCCGTCCTGTTGTTGTCCCATTTGCACATAGAATTGGTCAAAACTTAGTCTTCCAGGATAAAAATTTCTGACCTCACAAGGCTCGTGTTGCGGTTGACTTCGTCAGGAAACAGGGCATCTTGACAATCCTGTGATCTGCGAAATAATCAGACCTCTCTCTCATTGAGCATGTATTGGATGTTGTTGGTAAGAGAGTCCGCGCACGTCGCCCCATACCAGCCAATCGTCAGGAATTTGGTGCAGCACTTAAGGAGAAATGAACCCCCCCACCCGATGTTGTGCATGTATTTCTGCATGTGGAGGTCATACCCGATCTTGATTTTGATATTGAATATGATTGAATATCTGGTCTGTGTTTTAAACGAAATTAAAGATACCTCAATATTGAATTTAAGCGTCCCCTTATTTTTTAACGCTTAGTATACTCCATGTGTAATTCAATGAGTGTACACTTAATTTTAAAAGGCTGGCACATAGTGAGAAAGGGGCAATAGAATAGTACTACTTTGGTGCTTTTCTCACTATGTTTCTTCCTTTATTTCATTTATTGTTTTTTAAGTTCACAAAACAAATGCAAAGCGTCAAAAAATACCACATGAATATATTGTATTGCTTGTGTCATATATTTCGTTTTTCTTAAATAGGCATATATGGATTTCGGTACCTTACTTAAGTGATTGTCTTTATATATAAGTTATCCAATACGAAAAGGTGTGTTTTGTCTTTGATTTAATTTTTAGAGAACAAGATTTGCCAGATAATATCGAATTGTAGCATATAGGAATGCATTGACATGAAAAAAAAATCTTTAGTTTTAATGGGTGGGTGGGGTAAGTTGACCCCTTTCAATTTACAATATTTATAGGAATAAATCAATTTTAGAAGGCAAACTGATGTGAATGATAAATAAACATGTAGATAGAGTATACCGCTTATCAAAACATCATTTTTGTGTGAATTGTTGGGATTTTGTTCCATTTTGGTAGATATATACAAATATGCGATTTTTTCCAAGAGGCCTGAAAGTAGCAATAATAAAACGAGTTTTTAACCAATTTCCCCTGAAGGGATTTTGGAGGACTTTTTTTCTGTCATCTCTTATACATTCATGATATCTTTAAAAGAGATTTCGTTTCTGTTGCAATTAGTTGACGGTTGAGTCCATTTTTTTCATAGGATGACTGGACTACCATGCAAAATGAGGATTCAATGCAAGACTTCAGTTAGTACTTCCAATATGTGAAGCAATTACAGTTTTGTATTGCACTGAAACCTTGATATGTAGAATTTACTCTTCACCAAATTGTATGTTGTAAGTATATGCTTTCTCTGAATCATTCTTAAAAACCTTTCACAGCATATGATTTAATGATGAAATAGAGGGGAAAATTTGTGTTAGGAAGGAAATCCATCATTGTCAAAAGTCTTTGAAATTATCTAAAGCACCAAAAGTCTTTCTATAATTAGTTGAAACAAACAAAAGATAATTCTATTGTTAAACAATTGACAAAATTTATTGAGGTTAATTAGTAGTAATAACAAACACTTTTCTCAATAGAATATGTACAGATCTATACAAAAACTTGTTCAAATGATCAGCCATAGTGTTAGCCTTTATTTGGTTTAACATTCTCCAAAATGCAATGCATGATTCACATTATGTTGTTTGAATAAGGAAAGTTATATAAGTTTGCATATTTTCCACATTCAAACATAACCTTAAATGCTGCAATGTTGAGTCAATAACCTGTTACTCCTTTTAACAAACTATTGATTAAAGTATTCTTTCCAAATGTTTTGTTTCATCATCTTCAGGGTGTAATATCCATACTTGTGGAATATTTCACAATTTACAAAAAGGAGTCCAAATTGAGAACAAAGCACAGAATTTTTGTAAATTCCTATAACTATTACATCTTCTATTGAAAGTAAACAGGCAAAATTTCATCATTTATCCTTAAAGCTTCATTCAAGCTTTATTTGTGACTGTTTTCAATGAAAGTAATAGCAGATTACAAGAAAATTGCATAATTTAACTATGACATTTGATTTAAACTATGATGAGAAAAAGGATAACTGCTCATTTAGTCATTTGACTCATTTCATGATTTTGTCAGTGTTTTCTAAAAGACTCCTGCAACATGCAAAGCGTTTTATAAGGTAGAAATAATTTAACATATCTTTAACAGAGAATAAGAAGCTAATGTGATGCAAGGAAATCTTTCAAAACAATGAATCTGTTAATAACAATATATTTTACCCAATAGTATTCAGAAATCATTATTGTTTATGCTTTATTTCTAGAAATGTCCAAATGATTTTAAAATGTAGAGCCATCATTGTTTGAAATAGAAATTATTTGCAACCAAAAGTGTTTGTAATTAGGAAAAAGAGAGCATTTTTGCAGAGAATGAAATCATTGTGACAACAGGGAGTACTTGCTGTAGAAATAATGTTATAATGGTTATAATGGTGGCTTTACTCAAATTTGTCATGCCCCACTTGCATACAAATGTGTTTACATGAGTTAACAATTTACCAAACACCAAATTTTTTACTGTCCCAAATTGAAAGCGTTTGCAGACGACATTTCAAAATGTGATGAAATTGAAAAATAATCTTTTGATAGGGCAGAAAACATTGTGGGAAAAGGAAAAAATCCCACAATGTTTTCCTGAGTCGTCTTCAACAAAGTTGTTAAATTTCAGTTTTGTTTGGCAATGGGTTAACTGGTCTACTATTGAAACTAAGCAGATATTATTGTATTTCATTAAACAATAATTCACCCTATTGCACCTTTTGCAGTAAAAAGGTCCCTCAAATCAGTGGTAGAATATGTAATAAATTGAACCAGCAATATGTATCTCAGATTTAAATGCTATCTGCTGCCTTATATTGTACAAAATAATGAATGAAAACTCTTACTGTCCAATGATTTGACTTTTAACAGTAGTTTCTTAAACATTATGGGAAAAGTTTCTTTCATCTCACAAACTGAGACAGTTTTGCTACAACTATCTATCAGTATTGGAAATACATGTGCATTTCTGTCAGTCTTGTTTGTCTTGTGCTACAAAACATATATTCCACACATGTTTTAGATTTAAACGTTTACAGAAAAAAATGCAGAGACAGTTTTCATACAGGTCTTCATCTGTTTTCTTTTTGTCAAGGTAATCTTTCATGTCAGCACATCATGTACAGTTCCTCCTCTGTCAGGCACAGACATTTCTGTTTAAAAGAGATAATGGAAGAAACATAAGTTTAAAACAAAATCCATGTTAAAATGGTTCTTTCTTTGTCACTGTACCTTGTACATAACAGAAGTGTTTTGATGTTTATATGTACATACAACATGAATGTTGAAAAGATACCATTTCAAAAGTACTGTAGAGTCTTTTTTGTATTACCAAACTTTGTTTTGAATCTTTTAATTGGCAACACATTTGCCAAAATCTTGTTATAGAATTACTTATGATGTCTTTGTTCATTTAGTTGTAATCATTATATGAATCTCACTTGAAAAGGTAAGTAGATTTGGTTCATGTCATAGCAAGGTCTAAATATACATGGTTTGGCCACACAGTGGCATAATGGTTAGCGGCGTGGACCTGGGTTTGATCCTCAATGGCATTCACCTAAATTGCTGTGTAGTGTTTCTTGGCAAGAAACATTTCCTAGCCTTATACTGGTAGGTTATACAGACATGTACCATTAAGCTCAATACTGAGCCATGTGCATTAATGGAAAAACAAATCTATTCCAGCCACTTTTTTGAAATTCAATTGTCATTATGCATCCTTTTACATCATTGTTTATTAAGATTTCTCATCAAATTATGAATGGAAGGAAGATAAAGTAATCTAATTGGAAAATATTGCAGTGTAGTTTTTCTCTAAAAAAACCATGCTAAGAGGATGTATTGATATGTACACAAACTAAAAGTCATAAAATTTATGTTTGACATAGTGTTCAGTTGAAAACAGTATAAAACACCTGTAGTTCAGGTAAAACCTTCTTTCTAAAGTAAAAATCTCTTCAAACCAAAATTTCCTTGTTTGTCTTATCTGTATTTGCAAGGTATTATTCATATCATAATTACTTATGAAAAAGATAAGTAGTACTTACATGTGCTTATAAAACAAAGAATCTTTCTTTATGCAGTACCACAACATTCATTTCTTTGGTTGCCGGTTCACATTTGACCTTCACACAGTCTGAACTATGGCTGATTCTGGAAAGCAGACAAATGAAATTAATTTAAAAGTTATTACTATGTTCCCCGACTATGTCTCCATTAATAATCGGTGAAAAGACATGCGTTTTGGGAGTCATCAGGATAGGTAGATTCAAGAATCAAAGAGCAAAGAACGTGTGAATAAAAAAAACATGCACATCGTCAATCCAAAAAGAAGAATCCAATACGGATCAAGATTACTCAGCCTTGAAATGATCTCAATGTAAACAAACCTTTTTTCGTCTCTAAAGTGTATGTCCATATTGTCCGTAGCTTTTAACACTGGAAAGTGTACTAAATACTACCTCGACACATAGATAGATGCGGTGACATAAAATCAATATTCGGAGTAAGATAGTGCTCGTAGAGTCCATCTTGTTTGTAAACATAGGATGACGGTCCAGACTCTCTTCAATTTATCTATCTCGCATTTAACAAAATATACTGTCAAAATATGCGTTCTTTATACGAAAATGAAAGTGTACAAAAAGTTATCTTACCTGACATCATCGTTTTCGATGTTCGTTCAACAAGGCGATTATTTCATTCGATTTAAGATTTGAAGCGGTGATCGGAACGATGATGATTTGTAAAGAAAATGTCTTGTCACGTGATACACAGAAATGGAAAGTGCACGTTACAGTTCTTGGTGTAATCACCATGTCAACATGTGAAGAATTGACGGGTTTTAGGATGAGAGACGCCACCTTCACCAAATAAACAGAAAATGTTGAAATGCGGTCTAAATTTTACAAAACTGTTTATTGTTTTAGATGTTGTAAAAAATATACGGAGGAAAATCCTTCTATTTTTTACTTGTTAACTTTGATTTTTCCACATCATTGCTAGTAAAAGAGCTGAATAAAAATAAATTTTCGGACAAGATGGCGCCATATGGGGCAGAAAACGGTTGCAACCAACATGGCCGAAAAAAGTCCTATAGGGTTCTGAGTAATTCGGAAATCCTTGGTTTTGTAGGTACCTTCTTTCGTTTCGTACGTACGTGTAACATATAGGCGGTCTTCAGACCGTGCCTTCGGCACGGTCTTTCGCCCGTATTATATCGATTAAAAATGCTGCTGTATTTTCAACGCTATCTCACGAGAGACCACCCAACACTGTGTCATTCCCGTTTATTCTTGTTCAACTTGATCTTTACTCTACTTTAAACATATTTCATTACCATACCAATTTGCAAAAAGAAACGTTTACATTCAATCAAGCAAATGAATAATAAGGCAACAGGGTTTGGTTTTCGCTTGATCATGTTTATAGAATTATGGCGTTATCGTGTCTTTGACATTTGTGTGGAACACATATTCGCCAGGGGAGTTCTTATTACTGGTAAACTTGTACAGAACAGTGTATACGCTTGTAAATTCAATAGGTCTGTTTTCAACTTGTTCATTGTTTGGTTATTCCCCTTCTATAATAATTCCTTTTTCAAACATTGACCAACACCGTAGTCTTTGTAAACAGATTAACATAAAGTTTGATAATCACAAAATGTGTAAATGTACGCTGTGTAATGTGATATCAAAATTAGCATTAAAGTGCCATAAATACATTGGTAAGGTATTGGCCGTTACCACAATACGAGTTATACATAATTTTCTTCAAACTTGTGAAAGATCTTTTTTCAAAGTGTCGCGATCTATCAGTGATTTGATACCGATTTGATGGCATCGTATGCAAGACGTGAACTCGTTTTCAAATTAATACCCATAATTTGTTTATGTTAAGTGAAATATAAGTGTGTATACCTATATGTAACTGTTTTAGGTAACAAATACATCCTGTACTAGAATGGTGTTCCATGAGCGATATGACGCCATCCTCTGTCTGGGCGGGGCGTTTAATCCGGTACATTCCCGCCATATACAAGTGATGACAGAGACGAGGGCGTGGCTAGAGGAGACTACCGCATACCGGATTATAACAGGCTTATTGGCAGTGGCCCCGGACGGCTATGTACGTAATAAATGCAAACAGCAGAAATGCATTCGTTCTCGACACCGGATAAAGCTGTGTGAGCTTGCATGTGGTCATACTGACTGGTTGAGGCCGTTCGAAAGACCTGTCGGTTCTGCCCAGGAAGCCGGAAGAAAGTTTACCGACAAGATGCCCGGTACGCGCATAACTGTAATTGTTATTGTTGGTGCGGACAGGGCAATAAGCAATTTGGGCAAAGCTAAGTGGCATACGGCCAGTAAAGGCGGAGTGGTCACCGTGTGTATAGGACGACAAGGACAAACCGAAGCGGTCAAGGATTTGTATGAGAAAGACTTTGGTGAAGATAAAGTAAAGAATAGTCGGTTTTATCTCATCCCTAAGGAGCTGGATAACGTTTGTTCGACAGATATAAGAAGAGAACTAGGGAAACTGAACTCGGTGGAAGACCATCAACACAGAACTGCTACCATCATGGATATGGTTTACAAAGGTTGGGTGAATGAAAATGTTGGACAGTACATTTTGGATAATTATGACGATTTATATTTAAGTTAAGTTTGTGGTAATGGATTCAATATTTTGAGGGTTAAGGATTTTTCGAAATATACAGACCTCATTTACTGTTTGTTCAAAGCATGCTGGGGTTTAATTGAGACAATGAAAAGAGTTTAACCAACAGATTGTTTTCTTTAGTGGACATTCAAATATTACCCCAAGTGAAACATTACTTTCGCAAAACAAACGAGTTCGATAAACCCGATTTGTATATTTTGCACCCAACACACCGAGGGTTATTTGATTTTAAATGGACTATCTCACAGAACGAACATGCTGTGTGAGTAACAGATGTTAGAAGATAGTTCAAACAATCGTCATCACTGAATAAATGACCATTTACACCATCTACATTTCAAAGTTGATGAAAACCTGTGTTTTCAGTGGACGATTGTCAAACGAGTATTCTGGGTTTTAATGTGCTTTGACTGAAAAAACTTGGCTTTACACATATGGATTTTACGCCTCCAACTCTCTTACTGTATGGAAGCATCTCATGTAACGATGAACGGTGAAGTTGTCAATGCCCAGTTATTTCAGTAAGAATAAAGCATTGCGATAGTGCTATCATTTCCATGTATTGTATCCATAAGATTCTTGTTCTATCTTGTTTTCCATTTTGGCTTTTGTACTTTTGAATAAATCTATCTGAGAATAAGCGACTTTTTGTTGGGTATTAATTGATTTGTTTAACGCTGTTAAATGATTCGTTTCAAATATTTGCTATGTAATCTCTAATCCTACGAGCTGTGTTAGCATGCCTTGTTGCAAGCCTTGTCATTTTCTTTTTATATGACTCCAATATCTCCTTCATCATGTCCACCTAGTCAAAATAATTCGACGTGAAGATTGCTTTCTATTTTCTGATTGGGTAATCAAACGTCGAAATTTCGAACGATCCAAATAATGTTTGTTCATAGCAGTTTCTCCTTTTCTCACATTGTTTTCTAGAGTTGTCTGCAACAAACTGGTCAAATGTCGTTATTGTTTGGTAATGGGTTAATGAAAAACTAGCTAAAACTAGCTAAATATCCATGGGATTGCTCTATGAGGCACGTTGGTACCAAGCATCATCAGGTTATGTGAGTCTTAATTTTAGAGCCAGATTATCTCAAAAAGATTGTAATCCCATTCTGTGAGAAAGTCCTTTTTCGTGTTAGGAGATATAACCCCGAATCAATGAGCTTGATTTAGGACAGTTTAGAATTAATTCGATAAATGAACACATTCTTTCCGCAATCGAAGATGAGTTGATTTTATTAATTAAAGTTGAAGAATTGTAGTTGATGTTATTTCTCCGTAAACGATAAACATGCGTTTCATCAAAAACATATTTCTAAAATGTTTTTAAAGTAGTCCTGTACGTATATGTAGACATTATTTTGATTACATAACCAACATTCTCTCATAGAGTATTGTTCTAGAAACCTTTTCACTGATAAAAGGACTTTATTTGGACGTTATGATGACACGAAACAAAGAAAAACATTTTATTGGCAGCTTTCACGTTCAAAACATGCGGTCCTGCGTGGCTCAGCGGTTAAGGTGGTGGACACGGGGGTCCCGGGTTAGAGCCCCATCGAGGCCATTTAGTTTCATGGGAGTGGCCTCGGGCAAGTCACTTCAGAGCCCAAGCCTAGAACTGGTGCATCCAGGAAAGCCGTTTCAGAACTGAAAAATGTAGGAACGGCCCTGACGAAGAGGACCCATATGGGACCTTGGTCGGGTAATGACTCTTATCTAATCTAAAAAAAAAATATTAACGCTTTGGATAGTCTATGTACTTTCAGTACTTTGATCCTCATCCGGGTTGATAACGATCGACAAATCTCACCATGACCAATCAAAAGTATTTCTCAACATAATAAAATTCCCCATAACCTAAAAATAGTAAAACTTTGTACACTTTATAAACAAACCCTTACATAAACCAACAATATTCTGTTAAACATCCGAGGAGCTATGGACACCAAGCCGTATTTACAGTTAGAGACAGTGTGGCCTCAGATCGGGCGGCACATTTTAGCGAGGTTCGACGACTCTACTATCGTGTTGTATCAGGCGGTTTGTCCTGAAAAAGCCAACTTTGCAGTGGAATATAACCGATACGGTGGTTCAATGTATAATTTTAAACGGATGACTTGGATCAATACAAATTTCCTGCGGATGATGTATCGGGCTGGTTGGGCAACAAAGAAAGATCAAGAACGTATTCTGGCTATCACACTCCAACGTGCGGGGTTTGATAAAATTCTTAGAGCAGCATCAGAGGCGAAGATAGGCGACGATGGAAAAGCAATAAAAGGTAACTTGATATTTACAAATACCGATTTTAAATTTGAGTGCATGTTTGTGTATGTTACACAGACAGACAGACATACAGACAGACATGCAGCTCTTCAGACAGATAACAGACCTGTAGACAGGCGGATAGACAGACATGTATGCATTCAGAAACACAGAGAAACTGAAACGAACGGCGAGTCAAACTATAAGTCATATGAAAGCCAAACACTCGCACACAACTTGCATATACACATTATAAATGTATGAATTCGTTACCGGATACTCCGTGTGTAAACTGTTGCTGATTCCCTTGTATTTCACATACGATATCATTGATATGGCCACTGGCCCTTCTATAGCAGATGTTAACTTTAGACGATGCAGGAACACTCCTAGAAGTAATATAAAAAAAACCATAACGGTCTAAAACGTTGCAATATAATAGAACGTCTTTACCATTATCCACAGTTTGACGACATTTGAATAATTACCGTTTAATTTGTAATTGGAATAACCAGGCGAGGCTTACATATTTTGATTTTGGATATGGAAGTATAGGTATGATTAGGCATATTTGAACATAAACACACATTCACATGATGGAAAGTATCACAAGTGTATCTACTGTAAAGGTCTTTCCTGTAGAAAGAAACACAGGTTAATCTAGGCAACAAAGATATGCTTGAACGTGTAAATTGTTACCCAGTTATTGTATAGATGGTGAGACAACACTCAACGTACACCTGTTTACACATTGTTTTGACTTTCTGGTTATAGCTTCAGGTATGTTTCCAGACTTGACTAGTTGCGATGATGTAAGGTTGCAATGGGATCCGGACCATCACCCATCCGGAGCCAAACTAAACAGACGTGCAATACAGCTAAGATTAAGGGGGGATATACTAAGACGTTTCCACGAGGACTGGATTGTCGACATCGAAGACATTACTAAATTTGTACACAGACAATATGAACATGTAAAGAACAAAGACTGGGAGAATCTGCATGTACCGAAAGAGGAAGTTTATGTACCGGAAGACGAACATATTCGACGTCATATCCGGTTAGATATTGTCTCTCAAGTGGGAAGCGATGTCCAACAACTGGGTGCTTCTGGTGGACATGCTACGGTATGATCATTTTTAAGGGAAGCATGAGGATGCGGCTTTAAATCGAATTGTTCATATATAGTTTAATCAACTGATCATTTGATAACTATCTATAAGATTCTAAAAAGAAATAAAAATTCGTTGCAATTATGGTCATTTAATAAAGCATGATCATTAAGGCATGTGTTATCTAAACATGTTTCCTTAACAACACGCTGACATTCAACAATTTCGTAAAATAAAATTTCATTTGAAGGTTCTGATCGTGATTATTTATATATTACAGGCCTTGTTCTCTCTGCCAGTCCTAGATTTAAACAGAACTGGTAGATCTTGATGCAAATGACTTGATATATTATATAGATTCCATAGATTTTTATTTAATAGTGTTGTATTCTATTTGTTGCTATTATTATGTCAGAATATATTGCTTAGAAACACTACTGTATTTTCAAAACTATCTCCCAAGAGACCACTCCGCTATGTGCTCTTCACGTATACGCTTGTTCTGTCTGATCATGACCATGTCTACAGTATCATGGTATTTGCGTTTCTTTGCCATTTGCCTAGTACCAAATTTCGTCAGGGGAGTCCTTATTAATGTTACACATACGCTTGCAAATTCAGTAAGTCTATTTTTTTCCTTGCTCATTGTTTGGTTATCCCCCTTTCTGTATGCTTCATTTTTCAACCAATGACCAACAATGGAGACTCTGTAAACAAATTATGCTAACAAATCGTGACTGATAATCACAATATGTGTAACTGCACTATATGCCATTTGATATCGAAATTAGTAGTGAATTGTCATGATTACATTTGGTAGGCTATTCATCGTTGCCACTATATGAGTTATACATACTTTTCTTTAAACTTGTGTAAGATTGTTTTCTTCAAATTATCGGGATCAATCGGTGACTTGATTCCAATTTGATGGCATCTTATGCAAGACGTTACCTCGTTTACATTATTCAAACCAGTAATTGGTTGATGTTTGATGAAATACCAATGTGTATATGTAACTGTTTTAGGTAACAAATACATCCTGTACTAGAATGGTGTTCCATGAACGATATGACGCCGTCCTCTGCCTGATCGGGGCGTTTAATCCGGTCCATTCCCGCCATATACAAGTGATGACAGAGGGGAGAGCATGGCTAGAGGAGACTACCGCATACCGGATTATAGCAGGCTTATTGGCAGTGGCCTCGGACGGCTATGTAAGTAATAAATGCAAACAGGAGAAATGCATTCGAGCTCGACACCGGATAAAGCTGTGTGAGCTTGCATGTGGACATACTGACTGGTTGAGGCCGTTCGAAACACCGGTCGGTTCTGCCGAGGAAGCCGGAAGAAAGTTTACCGACGAGATGCCCGGTACGCGCATAACTGTAATTGTTATGATTGGTGCGGACAGGGCAATTAGCAATTTGGGCAAAGCTAGGTGGCATACGGCCAGTAAAGGCGGAGTGGTCACTGTGTGTATAGGTCGACAAGGACAAACCCAAGCTGTCAAGGATTTGTATGAGAAAGACTTATGTGAAGATAAAGTAAAGAATAGTCGGTTTTATCTCATCCCGAAGGAGCTGGATAACGTTTGTTCGACAGATATAAGAAGAGAACTAGAGAAACTGAACTCGGTGGAAGACCATCAATACAGAACTGCTGCCATCATGGATATGGTTCACAAAGGTTGGATGTACGAAAGTGTTGGACAGTACATTTTGGATAATTATGACGATTTATTTTTTTAAGTTAAGTTTGTGGTAATAGATACAATATTTTGAGGGTTAAGGATTTTTCGAAATATACAGACCTCATTTTCTGATTGTCTTTATTCAAAGCATGCTGGGGGATAATTGAGACAATGTTAAGAGTTTAATCAACAGTTTGTTTTGTTTAGTGGAAATGGAAATTCAAATATTACCCCAATTGAAACATTACTTTCGCAAAACAAACGAGTTCGGTAAACCCGATTTGTATATTTTGCACCCAACACACCGAAGGTTATTTGATTTTAAATGGACTATCTCACAGAATGAACGTGCTGTGTGAGTAACAGATGCTAGAAAGATAGTTCAAACAATCCGCATCACTGAATAAATGACGATTTTTACCATCTACATTTCAACGTTGATGAAAACCTGTGTTTTCAGTGGACGATTGTAAAACGAGTATTCTGGGTTTTAATGTGCTTTGATTGAAAAATTTGGCTTTACACATATAGATACTACGCCTCCAACTCTCTTACAGTTTGTAAGCAGAAAAATGTGGGCTTGAAGTATAGATTGTGCCCTGATGCGGTGAAGTATGGAAGCATCTCGTGAAACGATGAAAGGTGTAGTTGTCAATGCCCAATTATTTCAGTACGAATAAAGCATTGCGATAGTGCTATCATTTCCATGTATTGCATCCATAAGATTCTTGTTCTATCTTGTTTTCCATTTTGGCTTTTGTACTTTTGAAAAGATCTATCTGAGAATAAGGGACTTTTTGTTTCAAGACTTTCGTAAGTTTTTGCTATGTAATCTCTAAGCCTACGAGCTGTTTCGCTTGCCTTGTTGCAAGCCTTGTCATTTTCTTTTTATATGACTCCAATATCTCCTTCATCATGTCCACCTATTCAAAATAATTCGACGTGAAGATTGCTTTCTATTTTCTGATGGGGCAATCTAACGTCGAAATTTCGAACGATCCAAATAATGTCGGACTTTTTCCATTCTAATTTTCGGATTTAAAGCACACATGGCCATTCAAAGTCAATTGATATGACAAGATATGTTAAATAAACTTATATACCACCAAACAATGGCATCAATTGTCGTTAAACAATCAAAATCCCGCTTATTAGGTTTTCTCATTCCAGTGCGCATGCGCAGCAAAAAAAGTATCATGAGCAAAAAATCGTAAACTAACGTTAATTAAACCGTTCTTACAAAGTTAATATGCGGAATACAGACATGTTAAGTGCGTGGATTAATTAAAAACTTAAAAAGGGATTATAATTTGATAATTTTTAATAAAAATGGATATATGGGTCTTCAAACGGTGCGACAAACTTTTTGTCGCAAGTGGCCACCATTAAATGAATGGTTCGAAAGTTTGACGTGACGGGAGTAATTGCCCGATACAAAAAATTCTCAATATTTTCCGATCGCGTCAAATAAGTTTGACTACATGTCCAACCTGTTCATCTGTAATATCTTTCTGTCTTACAAAGGCTCGTCTCCATGTAAAGTAGGTTGATCAAAAGCTTGACAACCCGTATCTTCTTCATTTAATCCATCATACTTTATACCCACCGTTTTTGTAATACACTATCAAGGCAATGACCACGCACATCCCTTGCAATTGCTTTCCCTGATATCGCGTGTTCTACTGCATGGGGATCGTAGGCTGTTTCTAGCAGTTTCTGAAAGTCTGAGCCGGCCATAAAGTGACCTATTGACCATAAAAATCTCGGTATGAAATGATCCAAATCACAGCACTAAGGTTATCATGTACATACGTTTACTCTGTTTCTGTTGCTTTTGCGAATAGTGGCTGGTCGAATGTTATTACATGTATAACACAATATGTCTGCTTTTTCACATGCAGAACTCATTGTTGTGTATATACAGTTCAAATCGCAAGAATTTAGGTCTGTTATCGGTAGAAATGGAATGGCTGAAACTCCTGGTTGACACACCTCCCTTCGATGGTCATACAGCTGCATGAACCGTGACCACTTTGGTCGTGTCGGTTTGATTGGCCATACGAATTTGCAGAGGAAATCCATTTGATTTGGGTCAGATTTCTGAACTGGAAGTTGTGCTCCTTTTGTAAAACGAATTTGATTTGTGTTCGACTCCAGTGTTTAGCAATCGCTATTATAAAACGTGATTACCTCCCTTACGGAAGTTATTCCCCTCTTCATACATCCGCCATTTACAGTAACATGTGATATGTATCATTTTTATCAATAAGATCAATATACTATATAATACAACAGTGTGTCGTGTTTGTTTACTCGCGCTACCGATTTCTGCAGCTTCTTTTGCTGATAAAGCAAATTAGTCCAGTCAATCTGTAAGTCAACCTACAACTAATTGCAACAGAAACAAATTTGTGATTTTATTATAGCTGTACACTTCCTTTATAACATATAAAAAGTCCTCAGAAATCCCACCAGGGGAAAATACTGAAAAATTCATTTAAACTTTTGAAAAGTGCGAGTTTTTGCATGGTTCGAAGGTACCGCCATAGAAAAGTACATAGCGTGAACTGTCATCGGTAAATTTCGAGGTCAACTTGCTGTTGAAAGTCACATGAAAGGGTAAGTTGATATTATCATTTATAAATGCCCTTATCTGATAAAAAACATAATTGTATGTTCATGATTACATTTTAGATGAAAAATTATTTTTGAAATAGTTGTGCTAGCAACATTAAGGTTGGTCTATACGTCGGTGGCGTCATGTGGTCTTTTCGGATGAGTCGAGGTTCTGTCTGCGATTCTGATAGCATCGGCGTGGGGAGAGATACAAATGCACCACTGTCTTGGAGCATGATTTCTTTTAGCGGGGGAGCATGATGGTCTGGGGTGGCGTTAATTACGGTAGGAGGATATTACTTGTACCTGTTCCTGGAAACCTGAATGGACACATTGATGAAATTTTTCGTCCAGTTGTCCCATTTGCACATAGAATTGATCAAAACTTTGTCTTCCAGGATAATAATTTCTGACCCCACAGAGCTCGTGTTGCAGTTGACTTCGTCAGGAAACAGGGCATCTTGACAATCCAGTGATTTGCGAAATAATCAGACCTCTCTCCCATTGAGCATGTATTGGA
This sequence comes from Cerastoderma edule, assembly GCA_947846245.1. Taxonomy (NCBI): domain Eukaryota; kingdom Metazoa; phylum Mollusca; class Bivalvia; order Cardiida; family Cardiidae; genus Cerastoderma; species Cerastoderma edule. Next base: position 38,477,310 of record OX401409.1, read on the forward strand.
TGTTGTTGGTAGGAGAGTCCGCGCACATCGCCCCATACCAGCCAATCTTCAGGAATTTGGTGCAGCACTTCAGGAGAAATGTCATAGGATGACTGGACTAAATACACCTTTGGTGCGGCCATCTTGGTCGGACGTTTTTCGTAAACATTGGTTACGTGATCACCCGCATGTCTTTGCAATGGCACATTTCCTTGCCTTATACAGAACTGTACCGACAGGTCACCCAGGATGCTCATACAAACTATTGGTTGTTTCCATATAACTGATTCTGTTGTAGGTTATCATGGGCTAACCCAACTATTCTTGGTTCATACAACGCGGTGTCCCTTCAGGCTTCAGCTGATTATGTAACACGATGGTTTGCATATTACATCATTGTTCCAAGAGGCAATGTAGTTCTCCATGAATTCGTCACATGACTTACCGTTTAACCGTTTACCGTTTGGTACAGGATAAAAGCCTACGAATGTGATTCCTACAGCTTTCCTGGGTCCACCAGTAATAGGCTAGGGCTCTGAAGTGACTTGTCAAAAGTCACTCCCACGAAACAAGATTTGTAGGTGAGGCCCGAACCCGGGACCCCCGAGACCTACGTCCACCACCTAACTCAGCTGAAGCAAGCTTTAATTGCATTGAATATTTACGTCTGGATCATTCGGACTACGCATAACTCGGATGTCACCCGGCACACATTGGATAAACAATAACATCCATAGAGATCTTAACGTTTACCCTTATAGTGCTGGAAACGATTTCATTCAAGTAAATTGGCGGCTGGCCTGTGATCTAACCTATTTGCTACTCTGAGTATCTTTTCTAGTCAAAATTAAGGCAATATCTAAGGTTTTGGAAAGCAGTCGACACAAAAAAATGTGTTTAGAAAACTACCCAGTATTCTAAGGGTTAAACCGTACGTGATGCAGTGTTCTTATCTGGTTCTACGGCATGGTGATTTGGCGTAAAAGCTGTGTGAAGTAACGGGACATGGGACCAGGCTATAGAAACATTAATTTGATTTAAAGTCTCGTTTTAAGTCTCGTTTTATCATGGAGCCCTCGTATGTCCTTTTATTTCATCTGAAGTCGCAGCTTGAAAGCCACTTAAATGGTAAAATAGCTGAAGCGTGACTTTGGCAGTAGCCCAGTTTTGCGGTGGAAGAAAAAGGCCTACATTACCGCCGAAACTATTTCACTCTCCCATCCTAAATTACCTTATAAGGTTGTATTTGATGAGTGGTTATTTCTCAGGAGTAGCGTGTTTTTTTTTTGAATTACTCAGTCGATATTTGGTATAAATGTTAGTCTATATGATTAATTTGAGAGAATACACAAACAATTTGGAATAAACAAGATTAAATTTGAGTTGTTAATTCACTGATTTAGACATAAGAAATTGAATTTTCTTTACAACCCGTATGGGAAAGCTAGGAAAGTATTTAACCCAATACCAAACAATAACCGAATTTAACCAATATTTTGCTGACGACTCTGGAAAACATTGTGAGAAAAGGAGAAATTGTTCGTAACGAGCAATTTCTCTGTTTCCCACAATGTTTTCTGCCCTATCAGAAGATTATTTTCCAATTACATCACTTTTTGAAATGTCGTCTGCAAACTATTTCAATTTGGTACAGCCGAAAGCTTGTCGTTCGGTAAAGTGTTTAATGAAGTTATCAGGTATGAATGGTTGTGTAATGAACGAGAGAGAGTGACACACTCCGCCTACCGAAGTTATCCGCGGTTTATTTAGACGTGATACCTCCCTCTCGCTGTATAAGGATTTGTTATTTATCGAGCGAAGGTGTTTTCTTGTATGTGAGAATAGTTTCTGTTTTTCGATCGTTTCATTTCGTAGTGTGATATAAAGACTTGTGATGTGACATCTGTACTCGTAACTAAACGTGTTCTTAAAGTGTTCATACAGTGGCTTAGGGATTTTATGTTTCGGCTTTACATGGGTAACCGATCTTGGTTAACATGATACCTCTGATTTGATTTGTTTTAATATTTCATGAAGTATTTGAATTTGCTTGTCCTATTTATACATATTTGTCTGTGTGTACCTGAATAGATGAACTGATTAGGATGTAAGGATCGGGAACACTGTCAGACAATGAATATAGATATAGGTCCTTATTCACCCATGAACTAGGCGGTCGTTATATAAATGTAAACATTTGGATAATCATCGATAAGAGTTAATCAAATGTATGGTCAATCAGGTTCAGCCTAAAAATAACACAAACATATGGCCATGTTATCATGAAGGATTTATTGAAAACCATTAATGTTTACTCCTTTTGCGACATATTTGGCGTCCCTGAAGGATTTATTGAAAACCATTAATGTTTACTCCTTTTGCGTCATATTTGGCGTCCCTGAAGCAACGGGCCATGTATTTGCACCAATATTGGACATAGCGGTTTGATTTAACCTTTTACCAAACGTTACATTTTCGACTGTTCCAAATTGAAAGAGTTTACAGTCGACATTTCAAAATGTGATGACATTGAAAAGTAATCTTTTGATAGGGCAGAAAACATTGTGGGAAAATGAGAAATTACTCGTTAAGAGCAATTTATCCTTTCCCCACAATGTTTTCTATAGTCGTCTGCAACAAACTGGTCAAATGTTGCTATTGTTTGGTAATGGGTTAAGTAAAGAACCGGATCAGATCTTAAAGTATGATCAGGTTTATCTGAAACAGAATCTTTGGAACCCTGTTTTACAACATCGAGTTGCCTTGTTTTAGGAGCGATTACCACAATTGTTTTTTTCTATTGTTTTCCTGTAGACTTAGCTCTGAACTATGTAAACCATGGTTTGTATATATATCTGAACTGGACGAAAGGTTATGGTCCTTATCCCATGATAACTTGGTTGTCACAACTGCAGCAAAACACTTAGGGAACTGCATTGACAAAACGATCAACTGCTCATGACGAGTAGTTCCCATTTTCACAAATTACTTTATCTATAATTGCCAAGAAAATGCAGTTTGCTAAACTTTTTCATGGGTATCCGTTGATGCGTTCTATATCGATTAAAGTTCACACGGGGGAATAAGTAGGCGACCCCAATTCAGGTGCTAATTTGATCAAATATTTGCTTATGAATCGTTTTTATTTGACTTGACATCTCGCTAATTTTGGATTTCAATCTACCCGTATATCGATGAGACATTAATTGATGTATCGGAAAACAGAAATAGCCAGTTCTCCTTAAAAATTACCTCGGATAGTGAATACTAAATCATTGTCTGTGTTGAAGACAGTGGTCCAAGGGTACATCGCCGGCTTCGGGATACGAGGGTCATGGGTTCGAATCCCGTGAGCAGCAGGATCTGCCTTGCGACCGTTCATTAAGCCGCGTTCGGCGCGTGTACTGGTTCTGTATCCAGGAAGCAGACTCGATGATGATTAATCTAAGTTTGAGAACTTGTTTGACAATCGATATAAAATATATAAATTTGGATTTATCAGTTACGAGCAGTTATCTCGAAAGCGATTATCAATTGTTAATTCATCAAAACCCAATCCTGAGAAAAAACGATGCGACTAAAGCTAGGTTAGCTCATCGTTGTCATTATTCGATGCGTCAACGTTTTCAATATTTCTTTAAAATGACAATTCTAAAACTATCTGAAAGTAGTAGTCCAAGTCAAAAACTTTTCCACTGTGTGTACATCGTAGTGCTGTCATTAAACCATATTGTTGTTTTATAGGGAAGTGTGCAGTTGACGCCAAATAAACGAAAACTAAAGTTCACTAACAATTTGTGCCGATTTATTCGACGGTGCAACATCACGTGACATTATTTATAACTGGAGGGGAAAATCATTGTAACATTTCTTTATCACTTGGATTTTTATCTCTCTAATCGGATTTGTTTTACAACATGGCTGGAAGGAAAGTACCGTAAGTAGTTTATTTGTGTTATTTTTTCTTTTTCCTTTCTCTCATAAATAATCCTTTACTGTGTTGCAGAATAAACATGGAATTAATAAATATATATTTTTATTAACTTAAACATTTACAAGTTTCTTGTACCATATACATTTAAAACATAATATAGTTTCACATGATCATGGCATATACAAAAGTGTATGTTACAACTTTGTTAAATCAGATCAAGAAGGACGAATCCAAACAAAGTAATCACACATCATTAATACGATGTCAACATGTTTAATTGACCTGACAGAAAAGTATAAGGAATGCTTCTGCTGCCAACGATTAAACATCTGATATGGAATGAAATACATCGCCACCTTCTTGACCGGGTATTGTTTTACTAAACAAAACAAAAAAATATTTGCGTAAGTTAAAACTGATAAACATGAATAGTATCTTGAATGAAAGTACAATATTGCAATGTAACACGTCATTGTTGCAATGATGTATTACTTTGCAATATTGCTAAGCTCAATGTTGAAATAAGAGGCAATGTTGTTTTGAACTTACGTACAATTTCGGCATGAACTATTCAGTAAAACTGTAAATAGATCTTGCAAACAGATCTGGACAGAAATGTTTGTTTCTAGCTTATAACTGCTTTGCATATTCACCGATGGTACAGCTACATAAGTCTTCTTCACATTAAGCAGAGCATTATAGTTACCATTATGGATACAAATATCGGTGACGAACTGTCGTGTATTTCTACGAAAACGCATATCGACAACGTGTCCATGCATTTTGACCTTTATTTAAGTATTGACATTCAAAGTTTGACATGTTCATTGAAATTGAAGCAATGTATTGTTAGTAACAATGGAGGTTTCTCCCGAAACAGTGTCTTGTCTCTCGTCTCAACGATTAAACGAGACTTGTACTATTCGACTAGGTTAAACACAGGCTAATTGTGTATAGAATCTAATAAAGTCAAAACAATTATTTACGCGTAAAATCCGTCAGTGGCTTAAAAGAAAAAGGATGATTATAACTTTTGAGGAAACGGCACGACCATGTGGGGATAGACTGCCATGCGTGATATAATTTAATCATTTAGAATGCTTGGGGATTTTCTAAAAACAGATGTCTGTGTCGTTTGCTGTCCAAAACCTTAAATATCTGATTAATTTTTGATGTGGAAAGGCACTCAGAGTAGCAAACATGTTAGATCCAACCTGTTTGCATAAGTATGAAGTCGATTCCAGCACTATAAGGCTTAAATACTATTTGACCCTGTTTTTGAAACCACTCCAGCTTTTCATACTCTCTGGGCTGATCCCGTTTTTTGGTAAGGATGGTCGTGTAAAAACTTTCGAAAAAAATAAAGGTCGTAGACACATTTCGATGAAAAATAGATGACATTTTTTGTAATGGGGAGCCCGTGGTAGTCAAGTATACATGTTTACATGTAAGAGGAGTATGGCTAACAAATAAGCCTATGTAGCCATATAAGCGCAATTCATTGATTTAATCTAACACGTACCCTTTAATTGAAATTGTTAAACCAGGCTAATTAAATTACTGGTGTATATCAGATTAAACACTAATTTTCAATTACGTTACCCTTAAACTCAAAATAATTTATGCCCCAACGTGGAAAGGTTATTGACATACGATCAGACAGCACATGATCTGTAGTCATATAATACATATAGTGTAGATATACGATCAGACAACACATGATCTGTAGTCATATGATACATATACGATCAGACAGCACATGATCTGTAGTCATATAATACATATACGATCAGACAGCACATGATCTGTAGTCATATAATACATATACGATCAGACAGCACATGATCTGTAGTCATATAATACATATATAGTGTAGATATACGATCAGACAGCACATGATCTGTAGTCATATAATACATATACGATCAGACAGCACATGCTCTGTAGTCATATAATACATAAACGATCAGACAGCACATGATCTGTAGTCATATAATACATATATAGTGTAGATATACGATCAGACAACACATGATCTGTAGTCATATAATACATATACGATCAGACAGCACATGCTCTGTAGTCATATAATATATATACGATCAGACAGCACATGATCTGTTGTCATATAATTCATATATAGTGTAGATATACGATCAGACAACACATGATCTGTAGTCATAATATGAACTAAGGCATTGCCTCTAGACCGCTCTCTCAACTCAATGGCATGGATTTTGTGAAAAACTTACACATTAATGAATATGTGTTTCAATCTCAATTCAGAGTACAACTTTGCGGAAGTATAAGAATTGGCTTACTTTGGGGAGCAAGTACTCATTTTGTAACAAAGCTGTCATCTTTGTCACATTTAGATAGGTCTCAGTAAAAGGATAAGTCTCCTTGTAGACTCCTGTTAAACGCTTTTGATGGTATATGTTTTATAACGGTATATGTTTTGCTTGCTTGGGCTATGTATGAGGGCCTTTCATCAATGAGACATTCATCATGTAAGGACAAACTGCTCATGCAATGTCAGAACCACCAAACTACAATATTTGAACCACAAGTCTGTCTCTGCATGAAATCATAGAATTTTTTTTCACAAAATTATGTGTTGTAGGTACTGGTTTAACCCTTTCCCAAACAATAACGACATTTGACCACTTTGTAGCAGATGACTTTAGAAAACATGGAGGGAAAAGGGGAAATTGCTTGTGACGAGCAATTTTTCCTTTTCCCACAATGTTTTCCTTTTCTCACAATGTTTTCTGGCCTATCAGAAGATTATTTTCCAATTTCATCACATTTTGAAATGTCGTCTGTAAACTCTTTCAATTCGGTACAGTCAAAAACTTGTTGTTTGGGAAAGGGTTAAATCATCATGAGAACCAACAACATGTCATTTGGTGATGAAGAAGGGTCATTTGGGTTAATAGTATCAGACAATATTCAACAACATACTCATTTGCTTGTACATTCTAAGGTAACTAAATTACATCATATAGAAAGCCAATCAGGTATTTGTTTGAATTTTTCTTTACTGTAGATAAGGAAATCCCAAATAAATTGCTTAGCAGATCTCCAAAGGATCATTCAAATACAACAAATAGCTTTGTTGTAGCCAAATGGTTTTTTGTTTAACTTTAAAATAAAAGTAAAAGATTCTATAATTTTTTATTAATATTTTATTAACTTTTTCACACATAAAACACTGCTTTTTTGATATGTGTTTATCTATCAAAGAACTTAAAGAACAAGAAATGCAAAACAAAATGATATGCAACAAACTATTAATAAAATGTAGTTAAAAGACATAAGTGAAAATCAGCAGACAGCATTTGTTCATGTAGTCAAATTCCTTGCTCTAACACATTAATTGAAAAAATGAAGTCACTGCTTGATCTTGGGACATTATTTTCATGTTTGATGCCAACATTTTCCTGATCTTCATAGTTTGAAAAAAAAAAACTCCTTAAAGTTGGAAGCATATGGCAGAAACGTTCATGATCAACTTTAGCTTTTTCAAATATTCTATGACATACATCCTTAAGACGTTTATCCATTTTTTCCCAAATATTGTTTGAAATTTTAAGCAAAAACAGATATAATTAAAAATTTCTTTGACAAATGAATAGACCAATTGTGACAAGGAAAATGTGCTCTCTGAGCCAATTTCCCTTTGCCATAATTGATTAAAAATTTGTGTTGAAAATCAAGGGGTTTACCATGGATACTGAAAGAAAACAATAACTTTACACTGATGTATGCTTAAAATGTAAACTAAACTCCCATCTTTGTTTCATTGAAAAATTTCATAAACATGCAATTGTTAGAAAAGAAATTAAAGTAATGACAAGTTTCTGTCTTCTACTGGTATCCTGCAGGCTGACTAAGTTGTCTAAATATAGTATGGGCATGCTTTTTGTCTCATTAATTTGATTAACCTTTCCCAAACAATAACGACATTTGACGACTTTGTTGCAGATGACTTTAGAAAACATTGTGGGAAAAGGAGAAATTGATCGCAACGAGCAATTTTATCTATTCCCACAAGGTTTTCTGCTTTTCCTGAAGAATATTGTTCAATTTCATCACATTTTGAAATGTCGTCTGCAAACTCTTTCAATTTGTGACAGTCGAAATTTTGTTGTTTGGGAAAGGGTTAAGTTAAATTTTTGAAGGCTTCTTGAAACAAAAGAAAAGAAAATAAGTACCACAAGACATATGTGACATTGTTATCAATATAGAATATTCCATAGTCCATCACAGTTTTTCTATGTTATTGTCATTTGATGTTATGAGTACCAAATAACACTAAACACTATCCTTGAAAGTCTTTTGAAGAGAAAACTAAACTTTATAACTTTTCATGAGTCAAACATATCAACAGATTTAGGGTAATCAGGCGTCCATGTAAATCTTCATCCGTTTTTTATTGTACCAAATCCATGTGATCTTCAAGCATATTTTGATGTTGTTACCTCTTCCTTACTCTATCAGTTAGTCATCAGTTTTGGCTGTTAAAAGAGGAAAAATAAAAAATATCAATCTTTTGCCAATACTGGCTACATCTAACTGACTGATTATTCTTAATTGGTAACATTTGAAATAATTCTTTACCCATGGTAATCAATTGAAGCAGTAATTTAACAGGAAAAAAAGAACTGATTGATGATAACAATCTATATTTCAACCTGTCTTGATTTATTTGCTTTCATTCTCTGTCAAACCAAGGTTTTCAAAAAAGAACAAAGGAAAAGTCAATTACAAATTGTGAGTAACACCAAATTCATCAACGTTTATAAATGTATAACTATTTTTGTTGAAAAACAAAGTAATATAAGGAGGACATGTTAAGAATTCCAACCTTTGTCAAACTTGCTTGTTTCCTGAATACTGTGCTGCATATCATATTATGTTATTATGCTATAATCCAATCAGAGATGTTTGAATTAGAGAGAATAACCACTTTGACATTTGAGAGATTGCTCCTTTGTTATAATTAGATTTATATTTAGAGTCATTAACTGACACAGGTCCCATATGGGTCCTCTCTATCAGTGCCGTACCTACATTTTTTCAGTTCTGGATCAGCTTTCCTGGATACCCAAGTACTAGGCTAGGGCTCTGAAGTGACTTGCCAAAGGCCATTCCCACGAAACAAGAGGTCTTGGTGGGACTGGCCCTGCCCCCCTCCCCCCTCGAGTTCTGAGTCCACCACTTTCACCACTATCTTTTATGTTTATGACATTTATGTTTTTAAAGTTCAAAGGGATGTGAGAAAGAATATACATGTAGATCTACTTACTTGTACTATAAAACAGAGTCAATGTTCATACAGGTCTGCATCATCTTTTCTTCCGAAGCTTGTTTGAAATTGTCATATTTCCAACCATCATGCATTCTGTAAAATAAAGAAAACACAACTAAGGCATCTATTACCCTAAACCTTTGGTCCAAAATTCTCACTTGCAAGAAAAATTCAATGTTTGGGAATTATATTATCACTGGAATCAAGTAAAATAAGATACTGCCAAACAAATAAGGTTGCATATATTACCATGCAAATACTTTACAGGGTATTTCATTTTTGGAAAAGGAAATTCATGCTGACATTGTTATCTATAGTATAATCTAATGAGAGATGTTTGAATTAAAGAGAAAAACTGCTTTGACATTTGAGAGATTGCCTCTTTGTTATATTGCTTTCATAAGATATCTTCTATGTTTATGACACTTATGTTTGAAAAGTTCAAAGTGGCCTGAGAAAGACTATGTACTTACTTGGTAACTTGTATTATAAAACAGAGTCAATGTTTATGCAGGTCTGCATCATCTCTTCTTTTGAAGCTTGTTTGAAATCGTCATATTTCCAACCATCATGCATTCTGTTAAATAAAGAAAAAACAACTAAGGGATCTATTTTCATAAACCCTTGGGCCAAAATTATCAATTGCAAGAATAATTCAATGTTTGGGAATAATACTATCACTTGAATCAAGTAAAATAAATTACTGTCTGAGAATGATACTATCACTTGAATCAAGTAAAATAAAATACTGTCAAACGAATAAGGTGACATATATAACCAAATACTTTACAGGGTATTTCATTTTTTGAAAAGGAAATTCACGCTGTCATTGTTATTTAAACTATCGGCCCATAACGCTATTAAATTGTCAAAAAGGTACCTTGTACTTTATTTAAAAGCTCCAACAATAACAAATAATCCATGTCAGCAACTGACGAGTTGACATCGTTGCTTTATTGGTCAGCATAATAGTGTCCATTACAACACGATGTGTACCTAATGCTTTCCTTACACACCGCGAAAATGACATAGACCGTCTACATAAACATTAGATTATGCCAAACTGCAGGGTGTAATCACCGAATCGGTAGAAGGTGAACACTTATTTCACCGTGGAGTGTTGTGGGCAACACACACTTTCTATAGTACTGAAGGGAACATGTACTGTAATACTAAAAAAATGAATGCTGTAATTCTACTGAAAAGGGAGAAGTTTTTTTTCAGATGGATGTTTGTTTAGAGGAAGCATCTTCGGCGAGGCGTGACGAGGGCTCGCCTTCTCGATTTTTCTATGACGAATTTTGGTGAAAGTGGTCTATTTAGCTATATACTGTTTTATAACGAAATGAAAGAGTACAAAAAGTTCTCTTACCTACAACCGGCGATACGTTGTCCTTTCAAGGAGTTGAACACTGTGTCCAATTTAAAGTTTGAAGCGGTGGCGCCGATCCTGTTGTTCGTGTTTTGTTTTTCGATAGAATGGTTTATGGTTCATTCATGATTGGGGGAAATAAACTCAATGAGCGGCAATGAATTTATGTAAAACCAGTCCATTCCATAAAGCCGGAAACACCCGAAGCAAACCCGAGTTTTCTCTTTACAAGGAATGGTTCACTATTGGTAGATATATTGGTAGATAAAGGTAATGCTTGAAAATAAATTTAGATAGAACCAGTCCATTCCGTAAAGCCGGAAACACCCGAAGCAAACCCGAGTTTTCTCCTTTAGGTAAACCGGAAGCCACCTGTTTTTTTGCTAATGGTATAACCGGTGTTAACATAACTTGTTACTCGTACGTATGTTACCGTTATCCGCTCTCCGAGCGCTTCGCGCTCTGAGAGAGCGGTATAATACATATACGATCAGACAGCACATGCTCTGTAGTCATATAATATATATACGATCAGACAGCACATGATCTGTAGTCATATAAATGATATAATACATATATAGTGTAGATATACGATCAGACAACACATGATCTGTAGTCATATAATACATATACGATCAGACAGCACATGATCTGTAGTCATATAATACATATATAGTGTAGATATACGATCAGACAGCACATGATCTGTAGTCATATAATACATAAACGATCAGACAACACATGATCTGTAGTCATATAATACATATACGACCAGTCAACACATGATCAGTGGTCATAAAATACAAATACGATCAGTCAACACATGATCAGTGGTCATAAAATACATGATCTGTAGAATTTGAATCCACCTCGTTGATATTATTCGTTAGTTACAAAACATGCATTTTCCCCCTTCCCTATCTATACCAATCTTAGAAAGTAATGATAAAAGGATGTTTGGTCGATGACGAATCATACGTAAATGTCTAAATCACACCTTTTACTCTACAACAGCTGCGGTGCGACATTCAATCTCCTTCATCTTACTCCGAAATATAATGACGTAAACATTGTCCTGCTTAGGAATACCAATAAATTGTTGGTTTCAATAATGCTTGATGGCCGGTTGGTGTTGTGTTGTGTGTGATGCTTGATGGTCGGTTGGTGTTGTGTTGTGTGTGATGCTTGATGGCCGGTTGGTGTTGTGTTGTGTGTGATGCTTGATGACCGGTTGGTGTGTTGTGTTGTGTGTGATGCTTGATGGCCGGTTGGTGTTGACCGGTTGGTGTTGTGTTGTGTGTGTGTGATGCATGATGGCCGGTTGGTGTTGTGTTGTGTGTGATGCTTGATGGCCGGTTGGTGTTGTGTTGTGTGTGATGCTTGATGGCCGGTTGGTGTTGTGTTGTGTGTGATGCTTGATGACCGGTTGGTGTTGTGTTGTGTGTGATGCTTGATGACCGGTTGGTGTTGTGTTGTGTGTGATGCTTGATGGCCGGTTGGTGTTGTGTTGTGTGTGATGCTTGATGACCGGTTGGTGTTGTGTTGTGTGTGATGCTTGATGGCCGGTTGGTGTTGTGTGTGATGCTTGATGGCCGGTTGATGTTATGTTGTGTGTGATGCTTTATGGCCGGTTGGTGTTGTGTTGTGTGTGATGCTTGATGGCCGGTTGGTGTTGTGTTGTGTGTGATGCTTTATGACCGGTTGGTGTTGTGTTGTGTGTGATGCTTGATGGCCGGTTGGTGTTATGTTGTGTGTGATGCTTTATGGCCGGTTGGTGTTGTGTTGCGTGTGATGCTTGATGACCGGTTGGTGTTGTGTTGTGTGTGATGCTTGATGGCCGGTTGGTGTTGTGTTGTGTGTGATGCTTGATGGCCGGTTGGTGTTGTGTTGTGTGTGATGCTTGATGACCGGTTGGTGTGGTGTTGTGTGTGATGCTTGATGTTGTGTGTGATGCATGATGGCCGGTTGGTGTTGTGTTGTGTGTGATGCTTGATGGCCGGTTGGTGTTGTGTTGTGTGTGATGCTTGATGGCCGGTTGGTGTTGTGTTGTGTGTGATGCTTGATGACCGGTTGGTGTTGTGTTGTGTGTGATGCTTGATGGCCGGTTGGTGTTATGTTGTGTGTGATGCTTGATGGCCGGTTGGTGTTGTGTTGTGTGTGATGTTTGATGACCGGTTGGTGTTGTGTTGTGTGTGATGCTTGATGGCCGGTTGGTGTGTGTGTTGTGTGATGACCGGTTGGTGTGTGTTGTGTGTGATGCTTGATGGCCGGTTGGTGTTATGTTGTGTGTGATGCTTGATGGCCGGTTGGTGTTGTGTTGTGTGTGATGCTTGATGGCCGGTTGGTGTTGTGTTGTGTGTGATGCTTGATGGCCGGTTGGTGTTGTGTTGTGTGTGATGCTTGATGGCCGGTTGGTGTTGTGTTGTGTGTGATGCTTGATGGCCGGTCGGTGTTGTGTTGTGTGTGATGCTTGATGACCGGTTGGTGTTGTGTTGTGTGTGATGCTTGATGGCCGGTTGGTGTTATGTTGTGTGTGATGCTTTATGGCCGGTTGGTGTTGTGTTGTGGGGGATGCTTGATGACCAGTTGGTGTTGTGTTGTGTGTGATGCTTGATGGCCGGTTGGTGTTGTGTTGTGTGTGATGCTTGATGGCCGGTTGGTGTTATGTAGTGTGAGATGCTTGATGACCGGTTGGTGTTGTGTTGTGTGTGATGCTTGATGGCCGGTTGGTGTTGTGTTGTGTGTGATGCTTGATGGCTGGTTGGTGTTGTGTTGTGGGGGATGCTTGATGACCGGTTGGTGTTGTGTTGTGTGTGATGCTTGATGGCCGGTTGGTGTTGTGTTGTGTGTGATGCTTGATGACCGGTTGGTGTTGTGTTGCGGGGGATGCTTGATAATAGTATAAAGATACATGTCAAAGGTTGTCGAGAGTGAGTTTAAAACGTGGATACTGACAGTCCTTTTATATATGTCAGTCTCTGGTAAAATGTCGAGGTATTGTTGAAGGCAGCAGTTACCATTTATCATCTTCACCCTTTTTGTTTATCCTTCCACCATCTGGGATTTTATGTCTGTCTTGAAACCTTGCTGGCAGCTAGTCATTTCACATTGAGGTGTAGTTTGCCCGCATACTATATTACCTAGCATCGTACTGGGGAATTTCCCAGGTAAAACGTGTTCCATTGCACAATATTGTGTGCGGTACAGTAATAGAAGAAAAGACAAAAGAATGTAGAAAAGGGATAGATAGCACATTATGAGCACTTCATTTTCCAATCGCACAGTGGGTGGGTTTTTAAAGCTTTTTGCAGAAAATGCGCAAATCAAATGCATTTTGTAGAAAGTTATTGATTGTGGGTGAGTCGAACATCGTTAATTTTAGATACTATTTGTCAATATACGGATCAAGTCGAATGTTTACTAAAGCGATGATCGCAAGGATTGCTTGAGTTGAATATGCCCTCGGGCCTAGTTTTCGAGGACTGCACAATTTTCTATCTGTCATCTTTCGTGAGGCATGTTTACACACGATTAAACAAGTACTGTACATTACGCATCAACCACTTTATTACATCTGACATGTATTTTGACAAAACTGTATATTCTACAACTGTTTTTAGTTATTTGGAGATGATGGATTCATTATTTTTTAACGATGGTTTCAGCATGTTTACACGTATACTCCGACAACTGTCCACTAAGCTTATGCTTCTGTTATCAAAAAGGAAACCTTACTTTGCTTACAAGTACTGTACTGTACATTACGCATCAACCACTTTATTACATCTGACATGTATTTTGACAAATCTACATATTATAAAACATTTTTTTTAGAGATATGGGGAGAGTGTAGTTCCCGTGATGTTTAACGATGGTTTCTGTCTGTTTACACTTATACAGCGGCGACTGTCCACTTAGATCATACTTCTATATTGTTAGAAAGGAAACATTGCTTTGTCCTAGATCATTCCTGAGTAAAAACACTAGCCGTCAGAAGCCCGAACCCAGGATATCATGTTTTTGACTCATGACTTTAACTCTCCGAGATCCCATGTCGAGGACAGGGTTAGGTTGAACATGAAGACTCCATGCGACATCTACAATCTTACGGGAGGCATTCTGTTACCGATCATCTCATATACATGTTAAAATGTAATTGAGCACTGGCTACTTGGTATCTTTAAAAGAGCTGTGACCCAAAACACATTGCTCTTAAAGAAAATTGTTCTCCCTCTTTGTCACAGCATTCGTTTTATTATTCAAAGTAACCCCTCTCTGCGTGGGTTTAACTCTCGGTGACGGCCTTTGAATTGCCACAAGAGGTAGTAGTCTCCCGATTGACTTATTGAGTGCCAAATGTTCTACCCGGCTTGATGGGTTGTGGAGTATGGGGTCTTCCTCCATCATTTAGAGTCAGGCATCGTAACATTGCTGAAATAATGTTGTTGCTACGTAAAACCCCATAAAAATAAAATCTATTATTCATAATGTAATTTGCCACACATAATTTTATGTGTCTCAAGCTGCTTTACAATTTTGGGCAAACTATATTACCATATAAGAGAAAGGGGTAAAAGTCCGTGTGCTTGACGGGAACTTGTAAATGGGTTCATGCTCACCCACTATCTGGGTCGATTTTCATATAGACATTTCACCACTGCCAAGAATGTGTGTATGGGAAAGCAGAGAATGTCTTGAAATATATTATGCAATACTGGCTTGACAATTTCCATAAGCACCAACTATACCCCCCACCCCCACCATGATATTTCTTGTATACTGTTAACAAGCGATAAAACAAGTCATGACTTCGCATAAAGAGGACGAAGTGTCTTCCCATACCCAGTGGGGATGACATTCCTGACATACGATGTATACATATCCCCCGTCACATTAATGTCCGATTTGTCTAATGTATTATTAATTACCGGTGTCATCTTGTTGTTCATGGGACACGTACTCCGACCAATACTTTTTACGGAAAATTTATGCTTTTTTAAAAATCTTATTCATGTCGGACCAATACTGACAGAGTGTCGGCGAGCAGATTGGTCGTAAGCAGGACCCTGCTTAAATAATTTGCAGATGGTATATCTAGACGTTTACAAATCCATTCTTTAGTTAAATTGTACTATGTGTATGTGATGTGCTGTGGGTCAGTGGCCTTTATTTTCGAATAAATCAAACTTGACTCTTAAACTTGTAGGAGACAGATAAAAAGACATAAACGGCTACGTACAGACAAATGTTGTGGGTTTTAGAAAAGAAAATACATTTGTAGACTTGTTTTTCTTTTTCAAAATAACGACTGCTTCGAAAAGGTACCAAACCATTGAGAACATGTGAGAATTATCGCTTCCATTAGTGTATGATGTGACATGTAATCCAGGGTACCGGTTGACTAAACGACAAAATGAAAATATTTGCGTAGGTCAAAACTGATAAACATGGATAGTATACCAAATGATAAAACACTATTATTGCAATGTGACAAGGCATTGGAAGCGTCTCGGGGAGACGCTGCCAATGATGTGTTAACTTGCAATACTGCTTAGCCCAATTTTGAAATAAGAGGACTTGATGTTTGAGTTAACGCAAAATTTAGCATAAAATGAAATCCTGGTAACCCTATCTGGGCGATTGAGGCAGATCCGACCACACTTTAATTACAACCTTGAACAGCTCCACATCATTAGGAATGCCTGTAAAATCTTATGTCGGTATAAAATATCTGCTTCTGCTAAGGCTTTTTACTTTTGATTGATCGTCCTTGTCGATCTTTAGCTTTTGTGTACACCATTTGAGTTTGTGTTTGAATTGCTCATTTAATTCAAGCTCGCCTGTTACAGGGCTTTTTTTGCGTTCTATAAATGAGGCCTATAAAAGGCACCTTTCCAATTGGAAATTTCTTTAAAACCATGCTGATTTCCCAAATATTCAGTCACGCCAGGTTTTTGGTTTCCCAATTCATCAATTTTCGCGATAAAACCTCTTAATCTTGACAGGCATGTACCTCTTCCAAATGCAAAGAAAAAAGGCACTGTCGTATGCACAAGATTGCATGTTCCGTGTAACGTTAGATATGAAGCCAGCTTCTCGTTTGTATTTCTGTATCATTAAAGTACTCAGTTTTTGCATGGATGGTGTTGTGCTATTTGACTCTCATAAATTACTAGTAACCTAATATTACCTCATTTAAATGACATTCGCTAAATTAATTTTCCTTATGAGCTTGGCAATAACTATTTATATTCACGATTTTATCGTTATACCCTTTACCCGATGAAAATTACATTTATACCCAACTATACGCAAACATCATACACTTGGTTAATTTCTGATGATTGATTATGAATATTAATGATGAAAAAGAATGTAGTGCTAAATCTCTTGTTATCGTAGAATATTTTGCTATTAAGTAAAATTGTTATCTGAAATTAGCAAAATATCCTGAAAATAAACGAAGAAATTATACATTTCCAGAGTCTTTGGGTCGCTTTGGTCTCAGCCGTTCTATTATCTTCCCTTAAATCAATTAAGTATATCCAGATTTAACGTATTTCTTTCTAATTCCATTATACTCATTAGAACTCAAAATAATTTATGAAACTTTTGACACGTAAGAATAAAGATGAAGTACGCAATATTGCTATGTATGTACACTATTCTTATCAAAAATGAGAAACTTTTATCAATTCATTATGAGAAGAGTTAGTAGACTGATTTTGTTTTGTTATTATTTTGATTGCTTTCAACAACCTCCTATATATATTGTGTAAACATGCTTTACCTTTGGCTGTACACGTTGATCTTTATATGTATATTGTATTGTTAAGGCCGGCGGCCGTCTATCAGTTAAATAAAATGAAGTAATGATAAGCATTCAATGTACAAGCGGGAACTTTTCTGTACTTTAATGTTCGACAGCGTGACCTTAGAAAAGCAGACGAACCGTCATGGTTTCGGGTCGACATGTCTGTGTGATAAGTCAGGGATTTATTTTAATCCTGTGTAAATACCGGAAATAGAGTTGTAAATCCTCGCCCACACGACTCCTCGATGAGCATATTGATAACATGACCTGCCATTCATCCTTTGTACTAAACTCAACAATAACGACATTTGACCAGTTTGTTGCAGATGGCTCTGGAAAACATTGTGGGAAAAAGGAGAAATTGCCCGTAAAGAGCAATCTCTCCTTTTCCGACGATATTTTCTGTCCTATCAGAAGATTATGTTTCAATTTCATCACCTTTTGAAATGTCGTCTGAAAACTCTTTCAATTTGGGACAGTCGAACATTTGGGGGGGGGATGAATGTGAGTGTGGGGGAGGGGGAATAAGGTATATATGCCAAACCTTTGAGTCACATAGACAAGCATGTAACATTGAAAGTATCTGATATTGGGTGTTGACCATATATGGAATAGGTAACATGCAGTATTTATCTGGGTCAATTACTCGTCAACAGTATTTCAGTAATGTTGTGGTAATCAGTAAACTAATTCACACTTCCTTTAAGGTTACTAGAGCTATATAATAGTGCATTGGATGACCTTTTTCCTGCCCTCGAGTGATTTGTACTAGATGCCATTACATTCGATTTTTAAAGTGACAACGACTGTCAAGTCAATGAAAATAACAGATTTGGTATTTGGTTACGCATTCTAAACATAGCAATCATTCTTCTAAAAGGGGAAAAAAGTGGATGGATATCTATATATATTATATTGGCATTGTTTTCAAGACTGTACACTGCAACGGTGTTAACTATCGCACATATAACGGAATATGTGGATAACTCCAAATACTGCTGCATCAGATTAAGGGCCAGGCGTAGAGCGTCGCCCGCGGGACAAAGGTCGTGGATTCGAATTCCGTGAGTTGGGATTCCAGTTTGATTTTCATTCAATTTGGGTAATAAACAATTTTGACTTGACTTTGACTTGTTATGGACAATCAAACGCACTACGTTAAAAAACTACGCGGTGTCTGCTTTAATTTATTTGCCAATAAAGAGTCGTCATCGTAAAAGGATTTTAAAACCTATGTTTTTTCTTTGTATTACCTTATATGGGAATCTATGGCGGCCCTCTTTATTGATACAGCTTATGATGCATGAATAATTAATGTGAACTAGACTGTAATCACCTGTGAGTTTATAATGAATTTGGCCGTACCCCGAATATATATATAGTTGATCTGAACCGCTCCATTCGGAAATGGTCCCATTATTGTTAGTGTATGGGACTACGATAAATAGCGCGATGATATGACTACCTGATTTGGGCTTAGACATTGTTCCTCCCTTACCATATGATAGACAGCGCGACGTATTCGTATATATATTTATGCTAAACAATTGTCAATGTGCGAATTAGCCATACTATACAGTGAATTTTAGAAGGAAACGAGCAGTCCTGGTGAGGAAATACCAATGTAACGAACCGAGCAAAGGGACTTTGCACAAATCTTATCACATACGTAAAAACAGTCGGTCATTGATAGGTTCTGATATTGATGTATAAACACTCACAGGGGTCTTTGGTTATCCTAGGGTTAGTACTTTGTATTACAATTATATTTCATAGTACTGACTCCAGGATAACTATAGACCCCTCTGTAAACACGCACATTTTCAAAATGTTCACTTTGACCGTAGATAGATTCCCTGGTGGACGTGTTACAGTATAAATGATACGCTAGTTTTGAGACCGTCCGATTCTATCATCATATATGATCATGGTTTGAATTTTAACTGGTTTTTGAGTCCTGTCTGATCTTTTTCCTCAGTAAAGCCTAAGCACGACAGTGTCGAATCTTTCATGAAGGGAAGTCTAATGATCGTGTGTTGGTTCTATCCTGATTGATTTTCGAGTTCTATGAGGCCCTGCATGAAAAGGAGTC
This sequence comes from Cerastoderma edule, assembly GCA_947846245.1. Classification (NCBI taxonomy): domain Eukaryota; kingdom Metazoa; phylum Mollusca; class Bivalvia; order Cardiida; family Cardiidae; genus Cerastoderma; species Cerastoderma edule. The sequence goes on from OX401409.1 coordinate 38,496,815, forward strand.
TTTCTTAACAACTAATGAGCGATAATCGCGATACATCGGAAGATTATAAATGCGATGATAATGTTATTAAAACCTTATGCTTTGGATGGAAAGAAAGTCATTAGAGCGAATGCATTGTCACATTGTTAATACTTTCAAAATAACTTCTTTTACAAAACGATGAGCAGAATTAGTGTGAGCATTTTTTATACCCATTAAACATTGTGGACTTTTCAGTATTTGTGTAACGTTATACGAGAAAGCTCGGTTGGTATTTACAGTGAGTATTGGGTCCTTTAATAAAGCTCACACCACGTTCATATTTCGTGACCTAAGTTAACAAATTGATTATTCTATGTAAACGGACGGGCTATTAATTAGTTTGTACACGTGCTCTATGTACATACATCCCGTTTGTGTGATTTAGCCTATGGTATTATACACGAGACTTGTCTAAGTAAGCAAGGACTGATCCGGTCAGTGTACTCGGTTGAGTTTTTTAGGGCAATGCCTATTGTTAAGTTGAATATAATGTACGAAATGACACTATTTCCATTGTAGTGCAGTTAATTGCATGCTAACGACTTTATATGCTTATGTTCTAACACTGATCGGTAATGTTGTAATCATATACAGTAGTAGCAGTTTTCTCGACATGTGACGATTCCTTTATATACACAAACACAAAGTTTGTGAACCATCAAGTTCCTATTCTAAAAGCCTGTGTGTATGGACTAAGTAACCACGAGAAATTGTTACGAATAACTAATAGCTGGTTCGTAACCCGGCCAGGACAACGTTTATTTCCTGCATTTAATGAGGTCGATTTATTGGGATACATCGATTTCTTTTGCATGTAGTTTAGACGTGTGTGATTGTTTGCTGAAAAATACATGTTGTATCAAAAACAAATCGACCACTATACAAATTGTATGGAAAAAACAACAACAACTTGTTGGTTAGACTACAAAACGTGATGGGTTCAGACATTTATCTGATCTGGTATGCATATCATATCAAGACAACCATTCTCACACAATGTCTCCCATAAAATGTGTCATTGACATTCATAAATAATGTCGGCGACAGAAAAAGATGAGATGAAAGTTGTAATATTGGTTAGATGATGTTTGATAAACTCTAAATTGGCCCTGTCACCAGGCAGTTAAGGTATCTCTGTCATACAACCTTTTTTAACCTATGCAGATAACATATTATGAAATATCCTGTGACGTAATGCATCTCTTTTGTCACATTGCATGTATGTTACGTCTCTAAGTTAACCCATTACCACACAATAACAACTTTTGACCAGTTTGTTGCAGGCGACTCTGGAAAACATTATGGGAAGAGGAGAAATTGCTCTTAACGAGCAATTTCTGCTTTTCCCGCGAAGTTTTCTTCCCTATCAGAAGATTATTTTTCAATTTCATCTCATTTTGAAATGTCGTCTGCAAACTCTCTCAATTTTGGCCAGTCGAACATTTGGCGTTTGGTAAAGGGTTAATGGGTTTATCTTGTATGAAGGAAGTGATAAATGTAATTTTCTTCTCCCACTTTAAATGTAAATGACCTTTTACAGCTGCTGGGGTTTTCAAAGCACACCCTCCCTGCTCACCTAAAACATGAAAGAAAATGGCTTGATAACTATGCTAATATGATATAATTATATTTCATTAGGCTTTTAAAAGAATACTCAATATGGTAATTCCTTTTACCTAGATATTTTCAAAAAAGGCCTGTCCCATACTATTGAACTTATTCTTATTCCCTAAAATATTGTTTCATATATTGATGATAATTATACTTCGCCCGGGGTGCGGGGGCGGGATGGTCGACAAAGCTCATGACCGTTACAGCATCGCAGATCTAACCCAGATTCTGTAATACGCTGATGAAAGAACTCTAAAATTAACGAATCACTTGGTGAACATTATCCTCGACCATCTGTAACGTAATGCACGATTTTGAAATAAATCGAGGTAACAAAGAAGTATTGTCAAACCATTTCCTCTATTGTTTCAATGCAATCCTGCCTCTTTTATAATAAATGACACCGTATGCTTCTGTTTTCAAATCAGAACGATCACAACTATCTTTTAACCCTTTACAAAAAGCCAAATTTTTGAAAGTACCAATTTGAAAGAGATTACAGAAGACATTTGAAAATGTGATGTAATTGAAAAACAATCTTCAGATAGGGCAGAAAACATTGTGGGGAAAAGGAGAAATTGCTCGTTACGAGCCATTATCGTCGGCAAGTGTCGATATGGCCCTCGACTATTACATATCCGATATTACACATTGAAGGGTAGGATGATTTTTTGCTGCAGACGACATCCGGATTGCCAGACTACATATGAAGATTCATGCTGCGGCCATTTTTATGATCCTTTACCGCGTTGAACAAACTGCATACATTGAAGCGTGTTCTTTGAATACGAATAGGATTAAACATTTACGCGCCATCTTTCAGACGCACCTCTTCTATTTTAACCCTTTGCCAAACGCCAAATTTTCGACTGTGATGAAATATATGGAAATATAGTTTAACCCTTACAGTGCTTGAACCGACTTCATTCTTATGTAACCAGGTTAGATAACAGGCCAGCCACAAAGTAAATTGGCGGCTGGCCTGTGATATTACCTGTTTGCAACTATGAGTATCTTTCCTCAACAAAATTAAGCAGATATTTAAGGTTTTTGAAAGCAGACACCACAAGATATATTTTTACAAAATTACCCAGCATTTTAAGGATTAAACTTATCTATTTTACATAGGTTGTGAAACAAGTTCTTACAACTTAGTTAAATCACTTTCGATTCTGCTTCCTGGATACATTACCGGTACTCGCGCCGAATGTCGATAAATGAAAGGTCGCAAGGAAGATCCCCTACCCACGGGATTTGAACCCTCGACCCTCGTGTCCCGAGGCCGACGCTTTACCCCTTCGAAATATCCGTTTGATTTGAGTAAATACTGAACATGCAGTAGAAGACAATACCGGAACAGCAATGATCGTATTTGTATATATCATATAATTTTAACCTATGCCTTTAATAATGTTGTTGAGTGTCGACAAAAATAAATAGATAAAAACGCACGACGAGATTTGAGAGGAAAGGGATAATTGATGCATAAAGGCCCAGTTTGTATATGTGAGTATCGTCCCGCCTTTGACAAATGAGGTCACGTGATATACACATGTGACCTGTCCTCGTGGTATCAGAGGGGCTTTAGATCCAACGATAAACCGAATTGCACCTGAAATACATTTTCAAATTTTCGATACAGGTTGGAAACTACAAAGGGTTGGGTATACGCGTACTATGGTTTAAGCTTAAATAATTTGCGCGATTGCATCAGCTACATTTATTCATTAAAATGTCAGTCTTAAGCGTCTCACTTAACCAGAGAGCTGTACAGTTGTATAGCCACACAGCGGAAGGCATGCTGGGTCTTCTTTCTGTCCGATTGTAATGCAACATTGTACAGGTAGGATACCCATACTCCGTCATTTCGAACTCATTCGTTCGTCGGATTGTTTCAGGTGTTCTCGGCATACATCAGTCGGAGCCGAAACTACTCGGTTCAAAGCGAATAGTTTCGGCCCCGACCGATTTATACCGAGAACGCCTAAAGTAATCTGACGGAAGAATGAGTTCAAAAATGGCAGTTTATGGGTATTCTATCTTAATGTACATTGTCGTCATGTATTTCCCGATTTGTCCAATAAAGATTCGGAAACGTTTCGAGGATGCTTGGTAGTTTTGCCCACCCAATGTGGCTATAACACAGTGTAAAAGGTGTATTTAATGTAAATCAATATCAGCGGTAGTGGGGGTTACACATATAATGTGCCGGTTTCGTTTCCGCTTTATCTAGATTGTGACACGTGGGATAAATGTCTAATTAATCTGTATGATTAAAGTGTTATTCTCAGTTTACCGTTTCACCATACTGGTTCCCATCCATCATGCGCGGTGAATTCGCGGTCTAGCTGTACACTGCCATACCCTTCTCGGTCTGCTAACGTTAATATATGCTGCTGGGTACCAACCGTTTTACTATACATTTCATGTTAAAACTTTGCATAAAGTCAAAACAACATCCCATCTTATTTCAATATTAGGCTAAGCATTAACATCTTTCACTTATAATTTACACAAGTTCAAAACAACATCCCTCTTATTGAAGGCTGAGCAATACCTCAAAGTAACACGTCATTGGACTCGTCTCTTCGAGACGCTTCCAATGACGTGTCACATTCCAATATTGTACTTTTATTTAAGATACTATCCATGTTTATCCGTTTCGACTTACGCAAATAATTCTTTTTAGTCGTTTAGTTAAATGGTACCCTGTGTACAACAACAAGTCTACTCAGGTTCGCAACCATACACTTGAATGTGTTGAAATCCTCGGGTGATAATATAAAACATTCTAACCATTTACGGTAAACACGGAATCTTGTGTTATCGCAGACGACAGTTTATGAAAACGTTTATCAGTGGGGGTTTATATGGAATATCTCGTTTGAATGTAGGGTTGGGGATAAATCCGTGGCTCTTCTCAAATATGTGGGAGGGATATAAGAAAGTGGGCGGAATAAATTGTTCCCATTTGTCATGCAACCCGTAGCTTAACCCATTACCAAACAATTACGACATTTGACCAGTTTGTTGCAGACGACTCTAGAAAACATTGTGGGAAAAGGGGAAATTGCTCGTAAAGAGCAATTTTTCCTTTCCGCACAACGTGTTCTGGCCTATCAGAAGATTATTTTTTTCAACTTCGTTACATTTTGAAATGTTGCCTGCATTTTTTTCAATTTGGGACAGTTGGAAATGCAGCGTTTGATAAAGGGTTAACGTGCATGATTACCGGCGACCAACCAGGTCTAGTGACAAGCAAGAGTCTGTATGTGTTGGTTTTTTGGGAAAGACAAGTTGGGAATTGATTTTGATAACCCGTTTCATCGTTTTGATACGAAAGAAGAATAAATAAAGATCACAATGCTTCGAAAAGGGAACTTTTAAAGCGTTGGTAACGTCCTCGAAACTTTTATGCAAATTTGGGAAAATTATGCATTTTTTTTTTTAGAAAATGCATTGATTTTAAAAACGTCAAAGCTGCTGCGTTATTATCTTCATAAATAGCCTTTAACTTCAAACGTGATGTGTGAAAACAAAGGTTATTTTGCATGTCTTCTATAGTTTGATACTTATTCAAACTATCTGAAAAAAATACCGTTTACGGCAAGTCCCCTGTTCCGTATAATTCCCTTTCATTTTAAACTGGTGTATTGAGTCATTGCATCTAACGCCAACCTGATTATAAAACCGTCGACTTGGATCAGTGTATGGAAATCATAGGCCGCCCAAGGTCGATGTATGCATAGATACTCAATATGAATTTCTCTTTCATACAAACTAACTGAAAAAAAAAACTACCGTTTACAACAAGTCGCCTGTTCCGTATAATTCCCTTTCATTTCAAACTGGTCTACTTCCGTTATTACATCTAATGCCAACCTGAGAAAACAGACAACTTTGATCAGTTTGTGGAAATCATAGGAAGCTCATCATCTGTACCCAAACTCCTCGCAGGGTTACTCCCCTTTGCTACTCTGCCGAACAGTATATAATATTACAGGGGAGATCACTGCGTAGGAGAAAGATATATACCGTGTAGAGATGCAAAAATGCTCAGTTTTATCATATTTTGTTGCATTATTCCTACACGAGCTACTAGACATATTATATACAACAAACAAATATACATGTATCTAAATAAGACATGAAAAGGCAAAAAAAGATAAAATAATTGCAATTACATTGGGCCACAACGCCCACAAGTTATAACAACATTAGCGAGTACGGGTTACGTATCCAGAAAGCAGAATCGAGAGTGATTAATCTAAGTTCTAAGAACTTGTTTCACAATCAATGTAAAATGAATAAGTTTACAAATAAAACAAATTTAGCAATTGGCAGAGATGCTCAGTATACATTTCCACTTTTAAACTGTTCGATTTATCATTACAGTGATGAGGTACAGAAGCTGTTTGACAAGTACACGGTGAACTTTGTCCGACGATTAAACAAAGAGAAGTCGCTGGAGATGCTCAAACAGGAGTTCGGACTGAATGACGAGAGGGCCAACTTTGTGTTCGAATTCTTTGACCAGGACCATAGTGGACAGCTCAGTATATGGAAGTTCAACCATTTCTACACATCACTAGGCAACGAGTAAGTGGTTTATTGTTCCTTTATCCCTTTACCAAACGCAAAATGTTCGACTGTTCCAAATTGAGAGAGTTTGCAGACGACATTTCAAAGTGTGGTGAAATTGAAAAACGATCCTCAGATAGGGCAGTAAACATTGTGGGAAAACGGGAAAACACAATATTTTCCAAAGTCGTCTGCAACAACCTTGTCAAATGTCGTTTTGTTTGGTAATGGTAATTCAAAACTACTGAAATATTTCTTGGTACTGTTTTACTAAACGAGTTACAGGAAATATTTGCCTTAAGTTAAACGGATATGCCTGGATATTATCTTTGGTAAAAGTACAATAATGTACATCATTGGAAACGTCTCGAAGAGACACCCAAGCTCATTGGTATACCAACAAACTCCCCTGTGGATCGCTCTCATAAGAAAAGAAACAGGTTAAAATGAATAAGGTCATTCGCAGAACATTAAGTTGTTAGATGTTTCAAATTAATACAATCTCGGATATTCTTCAACTCAAACAGCAATGGCCTTTCTCCGTAGATTGTAAACAAATAACGTGTGAGTAAACTAGATTCCATCGGCATTGTGTGCTGTTATGTAAATTCCGCCTTTGCCAACCATACCAGGGTACCGTTTTTCGAAGCATATTACGCTTAGAATTTGCATAAGTTAAAATCAACCTACTCCATTCTGTAATAAACATATATGTGTATATTTCCAGTTTTGTAATAAACATATGCATAAATATTTCCAGTTTTGTAATAGACATATGCATATATATTTCCAGTTTTGTAATAAACATATGCATATATATTTCCAGTTTTGTAATAAACATGCATATATATTTCTAGTTCTGTAATAAACATATGCATATATCTTTTCAGTTTTGTAATAAACATATGCATATATATTTCCAGTTCTGTAATAAACATATGCATATATATTTCCAGTTTTGTAATAAACATATGCGTATATATTTCCAGTTCTGTAATAAACATATGCATATATCTTTTCAGTTTTGTAATAAACATATGCATATATATTTCCAGTTCTGTAATAAACATATGCATATATATTTCCAGTTTTGTAATAAACATATGCATATATATTTCCAGTTCTGTAATAAACATATGCATATATATATTTCCAGTTTTGTAATAAACCTATACATGTTTATTTCCAGGGCTAACCAGTATCTGGACGAGTTTGACAAGTTGCAGACGGACGGAAAGGCGGACATTTCGGGCACATGGGACTTCCTGAAACAGTTAAAGACGCTGGGCGGGCGCTGTATTTCGGACGAGGAATTGGAGACGTTGATAAAAGGAAAGGCCGGCCAAGAGAAGAGTATAGATCTGCAGAAATTTACCGAGTTAATCTGTCGGATTAAAATGACGAGGACTTGAGAGTGAGGACATTCCCGACTGAGTGTTGGGGAGATGGGTATGGGATGAGGGACGGACATTGTATAGGTAAATACCCCACGTCTTCGTAGAAATCCAAGACGGACGGCTTCGATATGATCCTTTCAGAGGTATTGAATGTGATTGTAATTACTGTTATACAGTACCTTAACCCTTAGACTGCTGGGTAATTTTCTGAAATTATATCTTTGTGTCGTCTGCTTTCCAAAACCTTAAATATCTGCTTAATTTTGATTGAAAAAAATATTTAGAGTAGCAAACAGGTTAGATCACAGGCCAGTCGCTAATCTACTTGGCGGCTGGCCTGGATCCAACCTGTGTGCATAAGCACGAAGTCGGTTCCAGCACTAAAAGGGTAAAATCATGTTGGAAACAGTGTAGGAGAAAACAACGTGCTCGATAACTACACAAAAGGTCGTCTGTGTTTGTAAAGGATTCAGCTTTTATCATATAACCCTGAATAGGTTGTACGATTTAAGGGGTTTCACTCAGGACACACTGGGTACCGCCATTCAATCCATAAGGCGAATTCATTACATGCATTTTAGTACCATAATTGCTATGCATGCTTATAGAAAAGTAGCAGACCAAACGCACAGTGTACAAGTAAATTCGCCTTATTGAACGTCATGTGATCGCGATTCAACAATTACCACAATGAAAATGTAGTTGTCCATTTGCCTACTGATGCTTTGAACTTAGCCAATGATCAATAATACAGGCGAGAGAAAGTTTTTATTTTTAGTCATTAATCGCAGTGGGTGTTCGTACGAAAGCGATGGAAATAAGAAACCTCTCAAAAGGATTAATAGAGGAATCGATAACGAAATTGTAAAGCGTAAAATTTAACCCTTAGAATGCTGGGTAATTTTCTGAAATAGTTTTCTGTGTCGTCTGCTTTCCAAAACCTTGAATATCTGCTTGATTTTAATGAGGAAAGTTACTAAGAGTAGCAAACAGGTTAGATCACAGGCCAGCCGCCAATTTACTTGGCGGCTAGCCTGAATCTTACCTGTTTGCATAAGTATGAAGTCGGTTTTAGCACTATAAGGGCTATACGACGTTTTCTTGGAATCGACGTTTTCGCCGTAAGACTGATTTCTGCTTCCGACGTCATAACGATATCTAACAACCTACACTTTATTCAACTTTCCGCCTTGAACAGGCCTGCAGACGGCTGTTGATACAAACTAATGGTAAAACGGAACTTCCTGTAGTATGCTGGAAATCGTTGTTGTAAGAGAGAAAGGTGTTTATTTTTATTTGCAAACTGTTTTTTATGATTATTTCCACAATGAACTACCGCATCCATTTAACCTATTACCAAACAATAACGACATTTGACCAGTTTATTGCAGACGACTCTAGAAAACATAATGGGAAAAGGAAAAATCGATCGCAACGAGCAATTCCTCCTTTTTCCACAATGTCTTAAACCCAATCAGAAGATTATTTTCCAATTTCATCAAATTTTGATATGTCGTCTGCAAGTTCCTTCAACTTGTGACAGTCGAAAATTTGACGTTTGGTAAAGGGATAAAGGAATGTTTTGTTCAATACGGTTACTGATATGACCGACACCAACATCATATCCGTTAGCTTACCTCTGCGGAGTAATTACCACGCCAAAATAACTCACGTCCATCGATTTAAACGCACCCTCATTCCAAGTTAGCTTGTTAGTATATCTTTTTTTATTGCTTAAGCAAACAATGTCATAGTTTTAAATATAGATTAATAAAATTTAGCTGCAAGTCATTCTTCTTTCATTTCGTTTTTTCAAATATCCAGACCTTCATAACAGTCTATGGCCCTTTTCTAAGAATTTACCAATTTTACTAAAAAATCTATAATGCTCTCCTTATCAGCAAATGAGGAAGACGATTATCCCACAAGAGATGTGGTAAGTTGGGAAGATAAGAGCCGTTAGCATTCTGTAAGGCAGTGGAAAGACCAGAATCTAACAGTTTCAGACCGATGAAGAACCCCAACCCAACAATATTGTCAGGGAGATGTGTAGTTAAGGTTTTACATAGCATCAACATTTTCAGTTATTAACCCTTTCCCAAACAATAACGATATTTGACCACTTTGCTGCAGACGACTTTAGAAAATATTGTGCGAAAAGGAGAAATTGCTCATGATGAGCAATTTTTGCTTTTCCCACAATGTTTTCTGCCCTATCAGAAGATAATTTTCCAATTCCATCACATTTTGATATGTCGTCTGCAACCTCTTTCAATTTGGGACAGCCGAAAATTTGCTGTTTGGGAAAGGGTTAAGCGACGTTCAGCTCATCATGGATGGCGCCTAAATTAACTGCAAATTAGAGCCGGTCAACATGGCCTTTCGTCAGACAGCCGAGAGAATATCTCTCATGATGAATCCAGCGCAACTTTAAACATGGGCGGAGAGAGACTTTTTGATTTGAAGTTTTACTAAACATTTTATGCTTAAGTATTGTGCAAGTCCAACACAACATTCCCTCATATTTCAATACTGGGCTGAGTAATAATGCAAAGGAACACATCGTTGGAAGCGTCTCGAAGAGACGCTTCTGGTGACGTGTCACATTACAATATGAGATTTAAGATACTATACATGTTTATCAGTTTTAACTGACAAATACATTTCCTTACGTCGCTTAGTAAAAGGGTACCACGTACTCCAACTACTAGGCCACGGAGGCCTCTGTCAAAACGACGGTAGAGGCAAAGATAAAGACAAGCTACACAAAAATTCAAAATAAATATCAATAATTTATTCTCAATCAAGGATTTTTGTCATATATGACTTAATATAAATTTCATCTAATAGAAGAACAAAACCAATTGAGGTAATGAATACCAAATATATTTCAGAATCTCAACAAATTCTATTAATACAATAGTAATATGTTAAACGGAATCAAACATCCATAAAATTGCAGTAAACGTGCCATATTCTACTTATCATACATAGGAAACATGGAAATTCTCCAAAATGATCTCATGCTACAAGAGTTGTGGAAACATTGCGACCTTTCCGCTGGTGATAAAACTTGGGAGACATCAGTACTTCTCTATACAGAAGCTTCCTAAATTCCGCAATCTCTACCTTTTAATGATTTGGAAACTTTCATGTTTGACCCTTATAGTGCTGGAACTGACTTCATGTTTATTCAAACAGGTTGGATCCAGGCCAGCCACCACATAAATTGGCGGCTGGCCATCAGTCTAACCTGTTTGTTACTCTAAGTATCATTCCTCATCAAAATTAATCAGATATCTAAGGTTTTGGAAAGCAGATGACACAAAATTTGTTTTTAGAAAATTTCCCAGCACTGTAAGGGATAACACTTGTTCTAAAACAAGGAAACATTAAGAAAACTGATGATACACTATGAAGAATAACCTGTTATTGTACGACGAGGCTAATAACTACCAACATAATGATCTGTTTTGTTTCTATTTAAGCCTAATTAACAACAACTCCTGTTACTTCCAAAGCCATTTCTCAACTTTTCAACGCATATGTATGAAATAACAAAACACCCATCCTCTGCATAAGAATGGGGTATAGTGGTCATAACAAAACAGCCATTATCCAGTCAACAACTTCCATGGTCAATGCTTCTTGAACATTGTCTAACAAAGCCAGAAATTGTATGTTAATCAAGTCAAAGCTTCAAGATGTTAAGAAACCCCACTGGGAGTTAACAATGCCCAACAAATTATGAGGTACATGTAATTAAATACAGGAGATTTGTAATGGAAAAGCTCACGAAGTCAACAACTTCAGAACTAGCATTCAATATCATGCCAAATTCTAAAATTTCTCTTAAAATTATATCATCCTCTAATCTTACATATATATTGGTGAGAAAATCTGTTTTGTTGAGGTTGTTAAAGTTGATGTTGTATATTTTACCCATATTGTCTTCTACTCTTAGATATTTATTGGTATTGGTAAGAAAGTCTGTCTCATTATTGTTATGTTGGGGCTGTAGGTATACCCATATTATCTTCTACTCCTAAATATCTATTGGTGTTGGTGAGAAAGTCTGTCTTGTTACTGTTATGTTGGGGCTGTAGGTATAGGCCTTTTCAGAAACTGTTGTTATCTTTTCTTGAATACTCTTAATCGGAGATACGAAATTTTCGGTAGCTTCCGGTTTAAGACTTCCGGGTATTAAATAATAACAGCTGACATTGAGAAACATAGATAAACTGCTGCGGGTATTTTAACAATGCCGTCGAAAGTCGTGTTTGTAAAAACTACATTGGAAAGATTGTTGAGGAGGGGAAATAGCAAAGTATATCCTTACTTTGTGTTTACTCTCTAGCGGACAATTTACCCCGTTTCCCTAGATAAAACACTGTAATACCAACGCGGTTACAACGTTCCGATTCATTTTTAGTGAGAAGAGTTGATCCTCTGCTGAATCATTAATTCAAGTATAGAATACGATGATGTAGATCTGTTTGATTATTGCCTTAACTTATGATAACATTATTTAAAATCCATTTTGCAATCTAACATTTTCAAATGATATTGTAACATGTAAATGCAAACACAATGAACAGATGATATGATGCAAGCTGATCAAACCTACTTAATAAATGTTCCACATATTTATGGGACATTCCATCAAATTATGTCCAATAAGAGTGACAAATAAAAGTTAATTCATAAGAGATTCTGGAATTAATTTTATTCATGTTTAATGATCGGACTTCAACAATAATTACACCTACCGAGTCAACATTATATTCCTCTGATTTAAAACATGTCCATACCATTCACTCTACTTAGAATTACTGTTTCCAAGACCCTTCAAGCGGAACGATTTACCCTAATCTGACTTTGCAACGCCAATCAAAATATGATTCCGTCATTATATAGCAACCAATGGCATGCCTCGAAGCCATAAAACACACTTATGTGTCAACGAAACATGATGTGATGCGCGCCTGTGTATTTCGGCAAGCTTCAAAAGATACATATCTTTCACGTCGAGGGTTTTATTGCTTCTTTTATTGGTCAACTGCATAACGTAGGAAATAACATATACGATCTTTTTTATACCCTCTATATTCGACCAAATACGCATCAACCCTTTATGAGTTAATTCCCTATGTTACTGAGTGTCAGGTCGTTTTGTTATGTACAAGGTTTATTCCCATTTTGTCTAAAGTCTATTTTACCAATTTTCACACCATTTCAGACAGAAGTTCCATCTCACCTACGCGTGAAAATTGGGTTGTTTTTGACACTAATTGAGTAGAAAATCAATCCAACCTATAATCACTTTTTCTAAGGTGGGAAGAAAAATATGTATTAAGTGTAGATCCAGAAAAGAATATTTTTCTTATGTTGGTCTACAATATTTCTCGTAATGTGCTTCTAACAAATTATGCAGATCCAGAATTATCTAAGTCTTAGAAGATATTTTAATCAATTAAATGAAATGAAAATATTTCTTTAAACTGTAGATCTTTTGACAATTAAATCTGTAGACAACGTTGGAATTGAAACCTGTATGGGATGTAGACTAAATGGGAAGTCCTTATGTAGAAAATTCATTTGCCTATGTCCTATGTTTCATATTTGTTGAACCCGTATGTCTTGATCTGCCGACATGTATGTTTAGTTTGTTCTGTTTTACCCCAAATAGTTATGACTTTATGGTTCATGCGATGTAATACAGAATTACATTATGTAAAATGAGGCTTCGTTTAAGCAACGAAAAAAAACAAAAAACTTTGGACCACCCCTGGTCTTTGAAGTAAACTTTTAAACAGACTTAAGAGTCAGATTCGGCAATAAGAGTTTATTTGGAACATTTCACTTACTTTGTTGACGACTTTTTGCCTTGTAATTATGTTGATAAATAATGCAAAGATTTGCTAGAAAATATTGTTTCTCTTACTTTGAACTTTTAATTAATTGCGTATTAATCTTTTGATTAAATGTCTCTTATAATTGTTGTTTAACAAGAACGATTGTGTTTTTGTTTGAGTTTGTTTTGTAATTATATATCATTAAAATTAATCTACAACTTTGTAATCTCTTTTCAATTCAATGGATTGTTGCCAGTTTTCCTTCTTAATTACATACAAAGGGTCAATTAACAAACTTTGGCTATCACAAGGATTAAGAGTCTTGATGCAAATTAACACCAATCTGCCACGTTTGCACCATTGTTTAGCCGATCGAGAGATAGTGTAATTAACCATCGGCAATCTGAGGTCCTTTAAACATATGAAAGATCTCCACAATTCTGTGTCCCTCGTTATTTAGTGAGCGTTATTTGAATGTAGTTTCAACAGGTGGAAAAAATGGACTGGGACTGTTTTCATAGCCGTTAATAGTTGGATACGATATATCATCAAAAGGTAGGCTGACAGAGAACCTCATATAACAACTAATTCTCTAATTTAGGTACTTTATTTATACGACAAAATTCAATTTCAAGAAAAGAGAATATATACTTATTGGAGAAACATAACCTCTTCACATTATTGACAAAAGTGCTGATATTTGGTCTATCTTATTTAAAATCCGTAAATCGAATTTAATGCAAATGTGTAATAACATTCTAGAAATATGTGTTCCATTCATTCTTTCCTTCCATCAACCAGCCGATTAACACATTTTTGATCTGCCAAAGCAGTTAACTCAGACAAAAACATATACTTATTTGCCTTTTTTTCCACACGGAATGTCATCTTTTAACTGAACTGCGGTGCGCTATTCGGGTCTCATTAAATTCAATTTAATCTAATTTCCTTTTATAACGAGGCTTGGCAACAGCCAACAACAAATCATTCTGTTGATGTTTTCGTATGTAAATCTTTAATTTTGGTACATGAAGCTTATAAATTTCAAAATCCGATCGATAGCGATCGTTTTCTTTGCCTTCGCCCACATTCTTCTTTCGAAAGTAATACCCGGAAGTGGAGGTATTCCGAATGTGGCCCGATTTTTCAAAGGGAGACAAACCATGTTTCTGAAAAGGCCTATACCCATATTGTATTCTACTCTTAGATATCTATTGGTGTTGGTGAGAAAGTCTGTCATGTTATTGTTATGTTGGGGCTGTAGGTATACCCATATTGTCTTCCACTCCTAGATATTTATTGGTGAGAAAGTCTGTTTTGTTGAGGTTGTTCAAAGCTTTGTATACATCAGTTACTGACAAGGTGTCAGGATACCTGTCAAATGATAAGAAAACAATAAAAACATAATAAACATATTATTCAAAACATCAACATAGTTATCTTGAACTGAATGTAACAAATGTGGGGAAAATGATGGATTCTAATATCACATGATTTCCAACAATATTTGTCAATCCATAGCTGTCAGTGCACCTTCACACGCAACCAATATTGTCTGACCAATAGTGTTCAATATTTTCCATAACACAGACAGCTTTCCCTCATGAACAAACTTGGGCAGATGTGAGCGACTTATAAATCATCTCCTATTTGTTTCTTTGGATGCGAAACAGAACATTGATTAACTGAGCAAGACTATTTCACTTCTACCCTCCACCCAATATCAAAAGTTTGACAATATTTCAGAGTAAATCTTGTAAAAATACACACAAAACACTGAATCCAGATTCACAGATTTCTTGGACAAATATGAGACTGATTGATCCTTCTTAAAATTGGTTATTTTAACGTGGCTAAGGCTTCATTTGAATGCGGAAAAATTGTTGAAAAATGAACAAAAGAAAATTCATTTGAATTAACATTGCCATATTTGCTATATATTTGAATCCAAGCAAAACAAAATTATTTTAACTGTTGACAAAACATTAAAATTTGACAATATATAATTGCATAAAACTAACAGGTAACCTTTAATTGCACTTTTCCTAGATTTTAGTTCAGATCTTGTTTATTCACATTGTACCTAATACCTTTCTCCACTTGCTTAAAACCTACAAACTTTCAATAAGTTATGGCCCCAGTAAACACTTAATTTTCATACATTGGAGCAAACTTAACTATGGTAGGTACCTAATCTTTATAACATACACCTTTTAAATGTACCAAATTACTCAATATTACTAACAAATTGAAAGTCAACATTTATAGGATCTCCTCATGAATCC
Source organism: Cerastoderma edule (assembly GCA_947846245.1). NCBI lineage: Eukaryota > Metazoa > Mollusca > Bivalvia > Cardiida > Cardiidae > Cerastoderma > Cerastoderma edule. The sequence goes on from OX401409.1 coordinate 38,512,565, forward strand.
AAGGCTTTGTTTACCTTATTCTTACAATGAGTTCTCAAATTAAAGATTTAAAGAAAACAGTTTACCTTCCCATATTGACTTGCAAAGCAAATGTCTCTCGTAAAATTTCAGACATAAAATTTTCCATGCTCTGAAAAACAAAACAAAAAACAAGTAAAATTAAAATTGGTTTATAAAACATTTTATAAATAAATAGTCAACAACAGGATATTGAATACAGTCACTCATCCAACACCTTAAACACAAACAGTTCTAGTACAAGATACATTTTCAAAGTAAATAACTGGTTTTCTACCCATTCATCACTAAAAAATATTATCAAATTCCATATATTTGAAGGGTTAAAAGCCTTACCTTATATAACATTCCATGGGTCAGTGTCCCGAAATACCCAGGTTCTACTTCTGTTTGTTGTAATCGAACACCAATCTGAAATATAAATATGTTTGTTAACCCTTACAGTGATGAAACCGACTTCATGCTTATGCAATCAGGTTAGATCACAGGCCCGCCAAGTAATTGGCAACTGACCTGTTATCTTACCTGTTTGCTACTCTAATTATCTTTCCTAATCAAAATTAAGCAGATATTCATGGTTTTGGAAAGCAGACGACACAAACATCTATATATAGAAAATTACCCAGTATTCTAAGGATGACCTTTTGTGAACTATAAGCTGTCTGAACATCTAGACCTGGGACCAAGTTGATGGATTTAACTTTGTTGATTTGATGCAAGAGCATTCTATGCTTATTGTAGTAAAATACCTCACTGTTAGCTCTTTAACCCATTATCAAACATAACGAAATTTGAACAGTTTGATGCAGATGACTCTGGAAAACATTGAGGGTAAAGGAGAAATTGCTCTTAAAGAAGATTATTTTTTACTTCAATCACATTTGGAAATGCCTTCTTCAAACTCTTTCAAATTGCAAGTTGGAAGTTTGGCGTTTGGTAAAGGGTTAATACATACTAACATTCTTAACGTCTTGGATACAAGTATTAGGCAAATAAAATAGAGATGGTTTTAAAATGCCTTGTCTTGGCACAACAATTCTTCAACTATCAATGCACCAGTGGAAATTACAGAAATCTGCAGATTGTGAATTGGAATGTTATTACTTGTTTTGAATACATGATAACTACCTGTTGGGCCATTTCCTCGACATACATGGCTCCATCTGTCAGGGGAAGGTACTCCGGGTCCTCAACCACAGATAGGTCGGTACTTTGATCCTCAACTTTCACCTTTCTTTGCACTGGAGCTGTGCAAGCATTGACAAGAAAATAAAGTGTATAAAAATCTCTATCAATACTGTTATAACTGAATATTATTAATAATATTCAGTTATAACAGTATTGATAAAATTAATAAAATATAGTTATAACAGCATTGAAAGAGATTTATATACCTTTATAACAAAAGAATAATAGTTTTCTACAAGTTTCAAGAACATTTTATACTGACAATTGTGTATGTGAGAAAGGATTGATAAAAATCAAACTGGTCCTTTGGTTATTCAAGCATACATATATTCCAAAATCTTTTTTGTGTTCAACTATTTACTCATTAACAAAATCTCTGCTATCAGAATTACTTATACCAAAGGAAAATTAGTCTGGGATGAGCACTTTTTTATAATTAAAATTAAAAATGATTCAAACAATTTGCTTGATTTTTTCAAAACTAGATGAACAATTTTTTTTATTAAGAACAACATGTAAATCTAGGAATCAGCAAGGCAAAACTAAACCTCATGCAAATTCTAATTCTTATATTCTGCTACCATGATTTTAACCAATGCAGAGCAAAGCTTTATGGGTTCAACACTCTTTACACTAATCCACAGAGGCCACTTAACTATGAGTGTTAAAATCATTGAACAACTTGTTTTACAGAAATTTGAACAGCCTTATATAACCACCAAATGTTTTGGCACATTAGAAATAACAGACATACAAGCCAATTACATATTATGATGGATCAACTGACAAAAGGAATAAATAGAAAATAGATGGTTGGTGTCAAGAATCGGAAAGGGAATCTGACAAGTCTTAGTAATTTTGTATGTTGGGCTGAAGTCGAAATGGATCATAATCTGATGCAAAACCCTATTACATTTCCTATTCAAAGACACCAACCTTCTATTCTTCTTATCCTCTTACCTTTATAGATTCTTATAGACAAATAAAATAAAACACAAGAAAAAAGGAAACAAAAACAGTAAACTAGTAGAGAATGATGTAAATGTGACATCATATGTCACGACATACTTATGACTTCATGATTCTTCATGTGACTGCATGTTATATGGTTAGTGCCGTATATCATAAATGTTATATGTCAGGCCATCGGTGACAAGATAAAAAAAAAAAAATTGTCACATTACTTACTGTCAGATAAAATATCAACATCCTCTTCCACCGTTTCTGAATGCTCTGTCAAATGTTCACTTTTTAACAGCTCTTCATGTATGTGTTGAACATTGGTAAGAGAAGAGTATTTTTTATGAAGTTTATCAGATATAATGGACGTCTCTGCTTGTAGATCTATCCCTGTAGGGTGCAAGGGTCGCTCTGAAACATCAATATGAATAGTTTTAAGGCCTTTTCCAAACATCTAATTCACTTGAACCATTACCAAACAATACCAACATTTGACTACCTTGTTGCAGACGACGCTCTTAACAAGCCATTTCTCCTTTTCCCACAATGTTTTCTGCCCTATCAGAAGACTATTTCTCAATTTCATCACATTTTGAAATGTCATCTGCAAACTCTTTCCATTTTGGACAGTCAAAAATTGGTGTTTGGTAAAGGGTTAAGGCATTATTCAAACAATTCATTAATTAGCAGACTTAAACAGATCGCCAAACATAATCATTGAACTCTAGAACATTACATTGAAATATGAATGTTTCGTTTTTGTTGTTGTTGTATATCATTGTTGATGGCCAGATACATTTATTCTATTTGAACTGCTGAATTGCATCGATACAAATTGTTAAAATATGTATATACTTTCATCTGACTTCAACCTGGTTTATGTATTATGTTTAATGCATTGTGTTTTATGGGCTGGAGGCCTGAATTAACTGAATAAACCATTGAATTGAGTATTCAGAAAGCTGATATTAATGTATATGTAACTATAACAAAACAAACATAATTTACCTAGATAATGTGGACTATAGGCATGCAGTCTGCACCAGACCAAAATCTGTTTAGTTGTCCAGAGTGATTTCCCTTTATACTCTATGCTGCCACCTAGTGCCTGTATGATGAACTTTCTCACACAGGAAGCTCTTTGCCACTGTCATGAAAAATAGAAGAGATATAAGATGTTACCAGAGTTCAGCAAAAAAAGCCAGTCAAAAGTTTTTAAGTATAAGAGGGGGAATAATTTGCTTAAAATAATAAAAATCAAAGTTATGGAGCTTATTCAGGGACCTTACATCATGAACCTGAACTCATGTGTGAAGTATCAACCCATTCAATACAGTAGCTAAGGAGATACAAACTTGCATGTAAAAACTTAACCAAAGCAACAGTCATAAATGATAGATATTAGAAAGAAAGATTAACAGACACATTTGTAGCTGCAAATATGTCTGAACATTATAAAATGTTGAGTAATTACCTCTGCTGCTCTCCTTTTCCCAACATTCCAGGTCAACCAATCTTCATTAGTTCTTGCACAGTATGGGTGGAGGTTCCGACCTAGTGAACAGGAAAATGCATAAAGCTACATGTATACCATTGCCAAAAATAACAGCGACTAAAGTAGAAATGTTAAAATTTGATACAAAACTGTAAACAAAGGGCTACAATTTGGACTTACAATTTGGCTACACCAGAAGTCCGAGACTTACAATGTTGTTGGAAACATGAATTCTAACATGTTTCTCTATTTTTTTACTTTTCTTTTCTTGTATCTTTCCATTGAAAGGCTAAGCAGAACCGTTTGAAAACATGCTCAGCAGTCAATAACTATTAGTTGCCTAAAAATCTTGTATACTCAAGTAAGGATTGTTCCTTATGTAGCATGCTTAAGACGTAGAGAGTTAAAATAGTATATTACCTGTATTTTCTGAGACCAGGGGATGTCTGGAAACTGTGGCACGGAGCAAGGAGAGAATGTCCGGGAAATCCTTAATACTGGAAAGCAAGAGGACAACCTTTTTTAACATTCTTATAGAAAAGGGACCACCTTTCTTAATATTCTGTCCAAATGAAAATGTCATTAGTGTGTTATCAATGACATATGAAATAATTGGAACTTACATCAATATAAATTATAATGAGCAATTCCAAATTGCCCAAACGATTTCTGTTCAGTTTCTTATTTATTTTAAACTATTTCTGTCACATGTATATTGTTTTCACAATTAAACTTGTCAGAGTTATACTCAATCCAACACTACTGCAAATCTATTACTTCAGTCATTTTCGCATTATGAACCCTATGTCCTTTCAAAATGTGTCTAAGAAGGGGTAAAATGACGCAATCCATAATCAAAGAAAGTAATCTATCTATATTTAAAATTTTGAATTAGGAAAGCTTTCCACCCACATACTAATCAAAGTTAAGCTTCAAGTGGTGGTGAAATCTGATTTTTATTTACTTGTCAGTAAATGCCAAATCATTCTCTGCACTTGTCCGTATAATCTTTGTGTAGCGTATTTCAGTAAAAACTTACTTGTATGTTACTTGTACGTAAACGCTTTTGGATAAGGCTGGGCAATATGGACAATTGATTTTGCCACTCCAGAACTCGCAGTTCTGTACATATTGAATAATAGAAGTACATACCATAATGGTTGAATGAATTCTCTCAAAGGAACCATCTTCTGTTTCTTCTTTTTGGGGTCCATGATGCATTTTCTATCTTCCATGCTGTATCCTGTACCAGGAGTAGTGGTGTCTAATTTGTCTTCCTCTTGGTTCACAAGTAAAATCTGTTTGGGTTTAGCATCACTTGATGACACTGTCACTTGTGTAAGATGGTGGGATACTCCAGACAATTTCGGTGTATTATGCGCGGATAGTGAAGGCGAAGGTGTCAATAAACTAGTTGAAGACTTTGAAGTCAAAATTGAAGAATCAATCAATGAATTATTCATTCCACCACCTGCATTTTTCTCATTTTGGACTACAATGAACATAGTTTTATCATTCACCTTTTTATCAATGCAGTTTGACATATTCAGGTGACTATTACTCACTTTATTTGTTGAAGTCATAGTAACAGAGGTCAGAGTGTTTAAACTGCTTGTGGAAACAATGGAGGAATTCTGTTCTGAGGACACTGGTATTATAACAACATGATTTGGTGCATTCACGCCTGACTTAGATTTTTTTGTTTGCAGCACAAACATGTCTGAGTTGTTAATTTTTGATACTGGTTGTTTCTGATTGGCTACAGGGCTCGGTGTACCACACACAACATTACCATTTCCAATAGGCGACACAGATTGGTTAAATAATATAATGTTGTTTCCACTTGTTGGTGTATTCTGTATATTTGTCACAGAATTGAGTAAAGATTTCCCTTTATTTGGTAACAGGGTAACTTTACCATTACTAGGAATAAGCACAATGGGTTGTTTTTGTCGGATTGAGCCTTGAGGGCTTTTGTCTGCTGCAGTTGAGATCCCAATATTTGGACTTATGTTTTGACCTTGAACATGTATAAGACCTTGAGGTGTGACCTTGAGCTGACCTTTATTAACAGAATGGTTATCTGGTGAGATGAGAGACTGGTTTACTGGTTTAACACATACAATCTCAGCATTTTGTTTCTGTGAACTGTTACGCACAATCTGTAAATTAGAGTTCACCTTTACTGGGGTTGTGTTGCTGGTAGAAATGTTTGATGTTTTCACTGTGAGTGGAGTCCTGTTGATATTATCCGGTTTGATGAAGAATACTGGCCCATTCTGCAAGGGCGCTTTTTGTGGACGAGTTGTGGGCGATACCATATTAGGACTTCTAACCAATTGTTGGACAAGCTGCTTTCCCTGAATTGTGTTAACATTTCCGGTGACACCAAGATTTGCAACATTTGACACTGGTAGACCCCCGGTTAGAAGCAAGGGTCGATTGTTATTTACTCCTGCCTTTGCTCCAATGACGGAGTTGACACCTTTTGTTGGTGATGTAAGAGTATTACCTATCTGTTGAGGAATCAAAAAGGTTTTCCCTTGATTGTCTGTACACTTGAGAAAAATCAGTCCTGAATTTCCTGACTGGTTCACAGGTATTCTGTTTTGTGTAGGATTCTGCGTTTTGTTCACCACACCAGTCTGTGTTGCTGGTTGTGTTAATGTAAAACTTGTAGTCACATTTGACCCTGTCCCAGTCTTCACAGCTCCTGTTTCCATGAGTTTGAGATTAACAGTTGAGATGGCTGGTGATGAGGGCTGCCCTACGGCCTTAAACACTATATTACCAGGTGGGGAGGTAAGCATCAGATGTCCATTGTTAGACACAATCTTCTGTTTGGGGGGACTAGAAGAGTTCAACACTAAATGATTATGACTCTGAGAAATGGACGTCAAAATTGAAATGGCTTGCGTAGTGATCACACTGGGACTCCCAATAGTTTGAATGCAGGTCAGTAAATTCCGACCACACCCAGACGAGCCGACAGATTTTTGGGCGACGCCCACCTGAGATTCTAATTCCTTTTTCACACAGCCATTGCTGACAGCAGATGTTGTTCTTCCATACTCATGGTCCACAGGTTCCATTTTGATGTCCTGCAGTAGAGGAAATGTTTGACAAGGTATTGCCTGAGATTTGTAGCCTGACTCCATAGGTTCCTGTTTAATGGTTGTGGTGTGTTGCAGCCCGATTGATTTACTAACATTGCGACTGTCAGCATCTCCTCGCTGCTTCTTCTCCAGCTTCACATCCGCCATATCACGTTCTATCTCAATGTCAACAACCTGAAATACAGACCAATGTAGAACAAGTTAGCTTTTGTATACAGGGATTTACACTTACAAGTTAAAAAATGAATAATTACATCATTAGTCAAGATAAGGGGTTGTTTTAGGGTCTTTTAACCATTTCCCAAACAACAAACTTTCGACTGTCCCGAATTGGAAGAGTTTGCAGACGACATTTCAAAATGTGATGAAATTGGAAAATAATCTTCTGGTAGGGCAGAAAACATTGTGGGAAAAGGAGAAATTGCTCATTACGAGCAATTTCTCCTTTTCCCACAATGTTTTCTAAAGTCCTCTGCAACAAAGTGGTCAAATGTCGTTATTGTTTGGGAAAGGGTTAATTCGCAAAATTTCAACAACTATAAGTTAAATCCTATTTTGTGGACAATCATCAGAAATGTTTCTAATGAATACCAACAATAAAGGGTTTAGATCATTGATATAGCAGTAAGCTAGAGGAAAACACCTCTTATCTGGGCCTCTAATTACATATCAACAGTCAAGAAGGCTCTATAAGCAAAAGCATTCAATCTGAAGAGTTCTCAGTTTGAAACTTGGCTTCATGTTGACCTCATGCTTTTTGCCATAGAAATAACTTCTGACACACATGCTCGTGAATCAATTTTTTAGATTCAATGTCTTATGAGGTATCTTTGTACTCTGCAATTATAAACCTACTCACTGGCAGCAAGTTGGTCCTTCAACTCTTTTGCTGCTGTGCATGTCTATCTGCAAGCGCTCAGAAGAATGCCAATCTCGCCTATTGACAATTCAGATTGGCGAGATTCAGTGCTTTGTCATTTCCAGGTGGATTTTCCATTAAATCAAAGTGTATGTATAAAAATCACCCAAAATAAATGTGGCCCATAGAAGTATCTTCTTTGAACAAATTGGCAACAAAAGAGTATATCAAGTTGAGGGATTTAGTCTATTTTTTTGTTTAAGACAACTGCTGAATCAGTAACAAACAAAAATAATATCACTTTTGAATGTCATGAAAACTGTATGGTTTCAATTTTCATTAAGAAATTTATCTATAAAAGAGCTCTATTGTATAACATGAAAAACTTATAGAAGGTGTGAATTTGAATCAGGGATGCAGGAACTTTTGGATGCAAATTAAACAGATAAAAACTTAACAGTTCCCTCTATTGCATCCCTTAAAGAATATGTTTCTTTGCTTCATACCAAGCTTCGAATAATAAATAATGAATGATAAAGTCCGAGGCCATGCTAATGCGAAAGGTTCAGACTCATTCGATAGTTTAATTCATGTTTGTTAACCCTTATAGTGCTGGAACCGACTACATGCTTATGCAAACAGCTTAGATCCAGGACAGCCGCCAAGTAAATTGGCGACAGGCCTGTGATCTAACCTATTTGCTACTCTGAGCATCTTTCCTCATCAAAATTGAGCAGATATTTAAGGTTTTGGAAAGCTTCAGCGATATAAATATCTACTTTTAGAAAGTTACCCAGCATTCTAAGGGTTAATGAAAGCCTTGTTAACCATAAATATGTTCACTTACAGTTTCTGCTCCAAGTGTCTGCAAACCAGTGTAAGTTCGGTCCAACTGGAGAAACAAAAGATACATATTTGAGTTGTTTTTTCACTCAAATGCATCTAGTCCTCAGTTCAGTACATAAATGATTAAAGAAAACATGGTAATAGGAAGACTTGTGGCAAGGACTCATATAAGTAGGATTTTCAAAAGGCATCATCTCTAGGACATGTGTGCCATGAGGTGTGTTTGTGAACATTTATTTATTTAATTTATTTATATTGAGTTTTAAATGATGTCAACCTTAATTCAGTTATGCCCGACTCTTGATTTTAAAATAAGATACAATTCTTAAGTCAAAGATACCTTCATTCTACCTAAATGGAAGTAAGATTATGAAGATTGAATGCAAGAACTTCATTCTTGAAGAATGCAGTCCTGAACACAAAAATAAACCATATTGACAAAGAGCCATTAATCCTGTCTATGCAATCCAGAATTATCTTACCTTATCAACACATTCACTGTATCAAAACAAAGTAAGTGAAAGCAAAAGCTTCAATAGTCAAGGAGAAAAATGGATCTAAACACAAATGAAACCTAACATTAATGTCAAAAAGGGCCATCGGGATGTATCTTAAAGGGTTTAAATAGTCCCTTAAATGATGAAGTTTGAAAGCAATAAGTATATTTTTGGAGATTTTCAAACAAACAAATATTCCAGAATCCAGACACCAACAGAACTCAGATGATGCCAATAGATTGTTGTTTCAATAATAAAAATAAAACATGTGGTAAAAATCGCTTATCTAGACAATATCTAACTTTGCCGATCATGATGAGGGAAAGTACCTTGAGATTATGTATAATGTCAACACGTTTATTTCTGGAGTCTAGAAAATGGATTTGTACTCTCACTGGAAACTCGCCCCAACCACGTCGTGTTAAATGGAATGGAGGTTGACTGAAAAATAACATGGTTTTTAAGGATTAAAATAATCATATTTCTATGAAGCGTTCTTCTCCAATACCTCTAAATTTCATCCACATTAAGACTTTTTAAAAGATTTACCACATCAGCTTCTGTTACTTTCACAAAAATGACAAGCCTTAACTATTGTCAAATTTTACAATACGAGTAAACAAAAAAGAAAACAAAATAATTTTAGAAATTTAAAACAAAGTGGGCATTTATCATGGCACTCCATTTAAAATAAATATTGAGTTTGAATGTTGAAGTAATCAATTGCAAAGCAAGGCTACTACATGTACATTCTGAGCAGGAGTTAACAGATCATTACATCCAAATGTCATAACAAAAGCAGAGAATAAACACATCATAAAAATGTCCCTTTGATGACTGCTTAAGTGAACATAAAGTGTACCAAATTAAAAAAAACCAGCAAAAGTAATGTTTATATCAGTCTGCATACATCAGTAAAACAAGTAGAATGAATATGCGGAAAAGCTAATGGACTGTTGAAAATGGAAATTGATTTAGTGACAATGATTGGTTTTTTTTAACGTTTATTACTCCCAGAGCACACCTTGCTGAATAAGTCCCTTTAACCCTTTCCCAAACAATAACGACATTTGACTACTTTGTTGCAGACAACTTTATTGTGGGAAAAGGAGAAATTGCTCGTGACGAGCAATTTCTCCTTTTACCACAAGGTTTTCTGCTATATCTGAAGAATGTTTTTCAATATCATCACATTTTGAAATGTCGTCTGCAAACTCTTTCAATTTTAGACAGTCCAAAATTTGTTGTTTGGGAAAGGGTTAACATATTTATCCCCATACCTGACTTCGACTAGATCATTCGGTCTGTAACTGGGATGAAGAAAGAACCAGACTTTCTTCACAAACCCAGTAATATTGGGGCAGTCCTTGGCTCCACGAACATACACCATCCACTTGTGTGTGGCTTGGTCATTGTCATCCCTCTGATCCGCTGGTATACTCCTACAGACAACAAAACAACACATGTACAGTCAAACTTGTGTTAAGAGGCCAGGCTATGGAACTGAGAAAACTGGCTGTTTAAGACAGGGTGGCTGCCTAACACAAATTGATGTACACTATAAATCCAACAATGGGACTTTCTTTAGTGGTTGTTTAAGGCAGGTTGGCTGCTTAAAAGGATGGTTGCTCAACACAAGTTGAACTGTACAATCTATGCCTTTACAGTGCTGAGCAGACATCATTTGAAAACAAAATTAGTTGGCCCTTTGTGGAAATGATTTGAAGGTTTGTTTGCAAATCATAAAGTTTTGATCACTGATGTTAAAGCATCTGTGTTCTAAGCTGTCTGTTTAAGAGAAAAAGTGAAGTGATCAATCAGTTTGGACAATGTTTTTTCTCTACATTTAACAACACATGTACAATCTATTGTTATGAGTAAAAGCCTCCTATGAAGTTAAAGGTTAGAAGTGATTACAATCAAATGGGCACTTGAAGTGGATTAATCATTGTACATTGTACACTGCAGACTCATTATAACGCGGTCGTCGGGAGCCATGATGCTAGATCCGCGTTAATAGTGGGTTGACAAATATAACGCGGGGTCCCTTACGCGCTATATGCCAGACCATAACCACTTAAGAAACAATAAGATTCAAGAAGTAGTTTATTCATATTTCAAGATTGTGTTGAGTTACGGACTTATCATTGAATTTATTGTGAATAAAAGAAAAGCAAATTAAAAACCTAATCAAAACTTACATGTTTAACTATATATTCCTTTTTATTTGTTTCATTACGATTCAAGTTAAGGATCATTGATAGAGGCACGTGCAGTTTAAATACACACTACAGAAAAAGGAGGGTGGATTCAGTTAACCCATGTTCTATTTATAGATTTAAACTCCAAGTAAGGAGTGAGTAAATTTTATCGACAGTTCTCCCAGCATGTGTACCTAATGCTTTACCATTTAAACTAGGTGTAAAACACTCCCCTGAATAAGCGTGTACAAACTAAAGATATTATGTAATTTATCAACACTATGTACACATAGATTTAAATCTTCCCTCGGGTCACGGATTGTGTACGTATAAAGGCCACGCGCTTTGTTTAAGAGACCGTGACAAACAATGGGGATTACCCAGGGAGTTATTGATTTTCACGCCTTCGGAGTGCAATTTGCAGGTAGACTTTCTATTGAGGATGCCGACCGCGTCATTTTGCAGAAAGGGGGAGATTAAGGCTATTGTTTAAGCCCTAATGTGCTTGAAATTTTGGGAGCCATAGGAGACCCGCGTTATAATGAGTATCGCGGTATAACGAGTCGCGGTATAATGAGTCTGCAGTGTATTGAAGTTTCTACCTACATATTATGAGTTTCATTACAACATCCAGTCTTATCAAGGCTCAAACTTAATAATCATTGAACATTCACAGCTAAGGGCATTTAGCTCGCATTATGATGATGTGGATAAACATATATAGGTTTAACATTGACTCTAATACAGGTCATTTTTGTATTCTAGACATCTATCTTACAATGTATCATTATAGGTTTAAAATTTAGCCTCTACCTGTTCCATATAGGCTTATTTTGTTTCAACAAAATGGTCAATTTTTTCTGTCCCACATAGTCTTATTTGAAAAAAAAAGGTTTTCTGACCATATTTCTATGACTATGATAGTCATGATATAATTTCAAATGAATTCAAGTGATAACTATCTTGTACCTTTTCCTTTACATTAATGCAATAATATACAATACAATATCTTTATTGCATTAAACAAATATACATTGTTAAATTATAGTAAAACGGTACAATTCAACAAAAAGACATGTCATTTTTTACAGAAGAGCAATTCAAATTCATGTAAGACTAAAAGATTCACAATTAATTTCTTAACAAGTTGGAGTTACATATATAATTGCCTAGAATAATAATAAAGCAAATAGCTACTTACTTTGACACATTTCCAACAATAAGTCTTTTCTTCACCTTGAAGCGACCTTGGCGTGATCCTCCTGTCTCTTTCTCATCATTGCCTGTACTACTAGCACTCTGCTTCACAGATTCCAGTCTCTAGAAGCATCACAAAACGTTTAATCAACATTTCACAAAGAAATCTCCATAACCCATTACTAAACAATAACGACATTTGAACAGTTTGTTGCAGATGACTCCGGAAAACATTGTGGGAAAAGGAGAAATTGCTCTTTTGGAGTTTGGTATAGGTATGGCAATATTACCAATACAATTGTTGTAAAACCAAAGAATATTTGGCCTATAAGTATGCAAAATAAGCATAGCTGAATGATACATAAGATGTCATTAATGTTCTTTTTGACTCAAGACACAAATTATAAACATTGACAGACAAATGGATTCAAATACGTACCCACAAACACCTTTTTTTGGTCACACTTAATACATAATTTCTGAGTTTGGCCTTGTAGTAGAAAATGGGAAAATGTCGCTGAACAATAAGTTGTCTGTGTGATTACACATAAGCATTGAGCTATGGCTGGCTCATGTCACTAAGTCTAAACATAAATTACTATCTGGAATGGAATTTGCTTAACCCATTACCAAACAATAATAACATTTCACCAGTTTCTTGCAGACGACTCTGGAAAATATTGTGGGTAAAGGAGAAATTGCTCTTAACAAGCAATTTCTCCCTTTCCCACAATGGTTTCTACCCTATCAGAAAAGTATTTTCCAATTTCATCACATTTTGAAATACTGTCTGCAAACTCTTTTAATTTGGGACAGTCTTAAATTTGGCATTTGGTATAGGGTTAATGGAAACGACCTGTTTTAGTCACATCATAATCTTATAAGCCCAGTACTTGTGTCAAGAAACTTTACAGTCCATGTGGGTACCTGTGTGGGTATATTTCCTATTTTCTCTGGCTCTAGAACTTGAGTAGTACAGGAGGTGACAATGGGCTCTGGTTTACTATCTGCATACGGGGTACCAGGGGGAGCCTTTCCTATAAACTTCCTCACCGTTGGGTGAATCATTGGGGTCTGCTCCAAACTCTTCCTCTGAAATAGGGTTTACATGACGATTTTACAGCTTTTAATAATTCTGTTATGATTTAACAATTTTTAACAATTCTGTTATGATTTAACGGCTTTCAACAAAATTGTTTTGATTTTACAGTTTTCAACAAATCTGTTTTGATTTAACAGCTTTCAACAAATCTGTTTTGATTTAACTGTTTTCAACAAATCTGTTATGATTTAACAGCTTTCATCAATTCTGTTATGATTTAATTTTCAACGAATCTGTTTTGATTTAACAGTTTTCAACAAATCTGTTTTGATTTAACATCTTTCATCAATTCTGTTATGATTTAATAGCTTTCAACAATTCTGTTTTGATTTAACAGTTTTCAACAAATCTGTTATGATTTAACAGCTTTCATCAATTCTGTTTTGATTTAACAGCTTTTTACAATTCTGTTACGATTTAACAGCTTTTAACAATTCTGTTTTGATTTAACAGCTTTTAACAGTTCTGTTAGGATTTAACAGCTTTCATCTGTTCTGTTATGTCCTTGAACGAGAAAAATACATAAAAAAGGCTAATGTGTAAAATTTCACATGTTATAGGTACATGAGCTATTATGCAGCTAAAACAGAAATTGCCTGCAAAACAGTCTAGCATTTTATTTCAACAATTCCTTTTTGACTAAATTTACACACCACCTAACGCCACATTTTTGCATCTTGCAGAAGATGACTTTCAAAAAGCATTGTGGCAAAAGGAGAAATTGCTTGCCACAAGCAATTTTTCCTTTTGCCACAATTCTTTTTCAATCTATTAACATATCACAACAGCAGAGCTGAAAGGTTTTTCACATGCTTACAAAGCTTTTCTAAAGTCTTTTGCTTCAAGTACAAAAATGTTGTCTGCAGGTGGTAAAGAGTCAAAACATACAAAAAATCTAATGGAAGCAAACTTTTACTGGTCACTTTTACATGATGTCATTTATCTCCAATGCCAAAACTTGAAAAGGAGAAAAATATTTTGTAAATTTATTTGTGGCTATCAATGGATGAGATTGTCAATCTTTTATTAATTGTTTGGCTTGGTCAATGGGAATAATAGTTGCAAAAGAATCAAAGTCTTTTCTGAATATATCAAAGGTTCTATGATCACAAATCTACATCTATGTTGTGACAAAACAGGTGACGTAATTTAAGCGCCTTGAAGATAAACAAAAATTATGCTTAATCCAATTGTAATTTAAAGGTAAAAAGTAATAACTGTTTTTGGCACACATGGAAAATCAATTCAATGACCATAATGAATCTAAAAAATCTAAGTAACCAATCATTCTAAGCTTGCATTCTTTTTAAATTACCAAAAACACACAAAAGATTAAAAAGATGTTATTTCCTCCCTATATCTAAGATTAGGTAAAATTTGCTTACACTGTTAGTTTTCTGTTGATTGGCATTTCCAAAGAAATTGGCCACAATACACGCCCTCAATCGGTCCATGATACTTTTGGCCAGCTCAAGTTTCTAAAATATAACATGTTTATTTTTCTAGCAAGAGGTCTAGAACAGGGAGTAACATAGCAAGTTCAGACACTATTAAACTCAACACTTACTTAAAGGAGTCAAAAGAAAGTGAAAGTTAAAAAATACAAAATTCAAATAGTTTGTCACATGTAATAAATCAAGAATTTTAAATATATCTTCTGAAACTAATGTCTTCATTTCTTGTGAATATCAGAAAAAAGTATTTACCAAATGAGTTATTTCAAACATCACAGTTTATTCACTATTCAAGAAGGTTGAGTATAAATAGCTTATAAGAAATATTTTTTCTTAAACGAATTCAATGGGAAAGATCATCAATGGCTATTAAAGACCAATCAGTTTTCTTTTTGCCCATAATACAATGCATTGTATTGTTCTAATAAACCAGCGCATGGTTTGCCTGACTTTTGACAGCTTTATATCATGTGGGGTTGATAATCCACCTTAGATTAACTATTAGAATCCTGTGTAATTTTTAAAAATAGATTTTTGTGTTGTCTGCTTTCCGAAACCTTAAAGATCTGCTAAATTTTTATAAGAAAAGATACTCAGAATAGCAAAGAGGTTAGATCAGAGGCCAGCCGCCAATTTAGTTTAGCATGAAGTCCGTTTCAGCACTATAAGGGTTAATGTATTATGCCCAGAATCAGTTATATTTCTGAACCAAAATAATCAGACCCTGGCACCATGCAACAAGAGCTGCTTATTTAACACAAATCATACAGTAAAATACATTGGTGAGAAACAAAATTGGTTGCACACAAAAAGTTGGTTCATTCTCAAGTTGTCAAGAGCAAAAATTGACTGCTAAGCACAATTTTGATTCTAAATTCCATGCACTTTGGTCGTCTGCCACAATATGTCTATTACTAACGCCAGATGTTACTTTCGAAAAGGTTACATCGTCCTATAAATCTCTGGATTATCTTACCTCACTAACTTCAAGCAGCTCTGATTCCTTAGACTCAATCTCGATATCAAAATGTTTCTTAATTATTGATTCAATTTTCCTCTTTGTGGCTGCTTTTGCTGAAAGATAAATAAAAAAACATATCTCTAATTTGCTATCATTTTATAAGATTTACAAGTTTATATAAGGGACCATGTTTGTGCAGGACGAGTTTTTGTATCATGGCTAACATTTGTAGAAGTGCATTCAAAATGTCATGATTAAATGCCAAACAAACAATCAGAAACAAAATCTAGTCTAATTAAAATCTGAGATATTGGGATGTAGGCCTCGGACATGAAGCTAAACACTCACCAAGGCGATTGGAAACAGAAATGTTTGCTCTGATACTGAAACATATTGGCAAATTTTTGTTTTGTATTAGCTGAAAATTTGTAAAGATGAATTTATATCTTTATTGCTTTATTATCATTCCTATGGTTCTTCAAGTTTAGGCCAACAAAATGTAGAATGTTAAAGGAAAGAATCATTGATGAATACTTTAAAAGAGTTAAATCAGCAATTTGATTTGTTTATGGGAAATAGTTCCCCATGTGAAACATTATTTGCACATCACTAACAAGTATGTGAGCACAAGCTTGTTATACGCAGGTAATGTTCATGAGGGGAACATTCCCCATAAACTAAACAAACTTTTGACTAAATTATATATATATATATGCTAACAAAATGTCAAAAAACACCATTAAAACATAATTTGTGTAAATGCTCCAACACAAGTTAATCACAATACATTGACCAATTCCTTCATGCTGCTGCAGCACGCATTGGAATACAAGCTGCATACAGAATTTTTCATTAGAAGGGGAATTCCAAATAATAATACAATGACTGTTTGTAAACTATCAGAGCTGTAATTAGTTCCTACACAGAATTACATTACATACATGAGTGATTTTCTGTTAACCATTCAGTCTCTTATTGTTATGCTAGTTAACCGATTTTACGAAGTCTCACAAAATCACACCAATTAAAAGATTTCTTTTTTTTTTATTAAAACTGTATAAATCCTTGCCAAAATGTAATACAGTCAAACTTGTGTTAAGAGGCCAGCCTATGGATCAGAGTAAATTGGCTGTTTAAGACAAGTTGGCTGCTTAACACAAATAAATGTATACTATAAATCTAACAATGGGACTTTCTGTAGTGGTTGGTTTAGGCAGGTTGACTGCTTAAAAGGGTGGTTACTTAACACAAGTTAGACTGTACACCATCATTTTACCATGATTCCTTTTCAAGCAGAGAAAAAAAGAAAGCATCTCTTAAAAAAAGTCTTATCTGAACATCTCATATAACTACTCACCATCTTCCTCCATAACCTTTCTCCGTTTATTTTGTTGCTCGGAGACATCCTCGTAGTCGGGGTCCACCTCTATGTGTGCTCGTTTACCACTCATCTTTATGTTCACAATTTACTTGGTTATGAATAATAACTGCTTAAGTAATCTGAAAGAATGAAATGAAATATGGTTTATGTTGCATGATCTCCCAAAATACATGTCTTAACCCTTTCCCAAACAACAAATTTTCGACTGTACCAAATTGAAAAAGTTTGCAGACGACATTATGTTTTTTATGCAAAAGGTCCTTTTGTTGCAAATACTTAGAAATTTGATTAGCTACATGTTTTTCGATGATTTTCGAGATAACTGGTAAGATTGATATAGGTCGGTAATTTTCAGGAAGTTCCTTGTCACCTGATTTGTAAATGGGTCTTATTCTTGCTTTTTTTAAATCATTTGGGAACACATTGTTTTTAAAGCTTAGGTTGATTATATGTGTTAGAGACATGTAGATTTCTTTATTGGCTAATTTTAGGATTTTTGAGCTTAGACCATCCAGTCCTGTTCCCTTATTTGTATCTAATGTTTTGAGAGCATTACTTGTTCAGGTTTAATGAATTCTATTTTGAAGGAGGTCTGATCTGTTTCTGAGAATTTCATTGAGATAAAATTCTGAAGTAACCTATAATCAGGTGTAGGATCCTGTGTTTTGATCTTATCTGCTATCTCACAAAAGTGTGTATTTAGTGCATTTGCTATTTCTGGTGTTTGTGAGATTGTTTTATCACCTATCTTTAGTTGGGTAGGAACTTTTGGTGTTTCTTTTGGATGTAGTTCTTTCATATATTTCCACAACGTTTTTGTATCTGTATTTTGATTAATTGCTTCTAAAAAGTATTTCTGCTTTGACTTTTTTATCAATGATGATACTTCATTGCGCAATTTTTTATAGTTTGCCCAGTCCTGTAATTTATGGAATTTATCCCTTTGCAGTCTTAATAAATTTATACATGTATCATGATTAAGCCATTGTGGTTGGTGGAAAGACTTGACTCTCTTATGTCTGCGTGGTGCATGATTATCCAATACTTTAAGGAATTTTGAATAAAACATTTCAAGGCAGTAATCAACATCTTCTTTCTGAAAAATCTCATTAAAATGAGAGTTTGACAATTCAGACAAAAAAAGATCTTCATTAAAGTTTTTGTATGATCTGTACTCTATACTTATGTGATTACCTTTATAATTGGTATTATTGACTTTATGTGTTAAGCAAACAGGATAGTGGTCACTGACTGCATACTTGGGAATTTGAATTTCACAAATATGTTTTGGTATTGTGACATAAATGTGGTCTATTGTTGAAGAAGAACTTTCAGTAATATGTGTGGGTACATTCACTAATTGTGTTAAGTTGTATAGAGATATTGTGTGGAGCCATTTGCTATTGGAACATTCCGGATAAAAGTTAATGTTAAAGTCACCAAGGATGATTAATTCTTCATTATCTGCAGATGCTAATTCAATCTGTTCCTCAAATTGATTAATCCATGAAGTCAATGAGTTTGGTGGACGATAGACAAAACAAGTTAAGATAGATTTGGAATGTGGGAATATGAATTCTATCCGTATAGTCTCAGATTCCTCTGATTCCAAATCTATCCTTCTCTTATGATTCAAGTCATTCTTAATGTATACTAGGAAACCTCCACCACCTCGGTTTGGTCTGTCTTTTCGTTCAAATATAAAACCATTTATATTTAATTCACAGTTATCAATATTTGAGTTTAAAAATGTCTCACAAAGTCCAAGAACATGCATATTTTCCTGGTCATGGAAGCATAATTTTATCTCCTCAAGTTTTGGAAGTAAATGTCGGATATTCAAAGATCCTATTTTCAAACCTTTTTTAACAAGATTGAAATCTGGACCTTTTTTGGTTGTTTGTGCAGTACTAGTAAGAACAGTTTCATCTGCTGTGTAAGAGGGAACGTTATCAGTCTTGATTGTTCCATATAGACAGAAGTTGACAATTAGGATTAGAAGTATAATTAAGTATATACATAATTTTACTAGTGAGGCTGCCAATTTGTTATTGGAGCTGTTTATAAATGTTGTCACTGTATCATTCTTAATCTCAGAAGGTCTAATAGAGCAAATACAGCAAAAGTAATAATTTTCACATATAGAGCATACTATTGATGATTTGTTACCCAAAACACTATATTTATTCTTGTTAAAATCATCAAACGGTAATATATTGTCTTTTTTAGAGTCTAATGTTTTATCATTGAGAGTCTGTTCGGCTACTCCTTCCTCGCCTCGGTGTCAATGCCAGCACAGTTTGGCTTTATGACCGTGATTCCCACATCGATTGCATTGAATGTATTTTCCATGTCGGCAGACTTCTGTAGTGTGACCTGGTTCCCCACAATAGAAGCAGGTATTGCTGGTTGTCAAAGATTCTGATCTTTTAAGGATTCTTATGCTGCGGTCGATGTTTTTGAGAAAGATTGAAGTTCCTGCTCTTTTTATGTGTATTCCGTCTTTAGAGTATAAGTTTTCTTTCAGGTAGCCATCCCTGTTGACAAATAAGTCAAAACTGTGTATGAATTCAATGTCCTTTGATCTACACATTTCTTGTAGGTAATGGGTGACATGTTTTGTATCGCTGTCTGTTCTAGGAGTGATTTCGGTGATAAGTATTTTGACTTTGCAATTTTCTTCTTTGATGAAACTTATCAAATCTGTATAGTCACCATATATGTCCCAGATATTGTCTCCACTACTAACATTATTTCCACCTACATGCAGTACCACTGTCGAGATTTTTTTCAGATCATAGGTATCTTTCATTAATTCCTCTTATTTAAGAGGAATAAAATAACCACAAAGAAAGTATAACTAATTTTACTAGGGTAGTGATTCCATTACTTTTTGTCAGAAAGTTTTTGTTTCATTTACAATCATTACAAAATTATCTATCTATCAAACTCAATATAACATAATGCCTTTTATAGCAAACGACAATTTAAAATAGTGTAATAACATCCTGCACTTAATTTACATGTTCTAATTTAGTCTGAATGATATTTATTTCCATAATTCTTTAAATTATGCAATTTTAGTCATAAATAATCATAAAATTTCTTGCCAAATGGCTGCTACTGACATTTCTGCATATCAATTATAACAGGAAAATCATCACAGCTTTCTGTATTTCACTGCAAACAGCAAACTTGTTTTCAATCCCACCAAAATTTTATCCTTTACAATGCTGGATACTTTTCTAAAAATAAATTTTTGTGTCATCTGCTTTCCAAAACCTTTAATATCTGCTTAATATGGATGAGGAAAGATACTCAGAGTAGCAAACAGGTCAGATCACAGGCCAGCCACCAATTCACTTGCAGTCGGTTCGAGCACTATAAGGGTAAAAAAATCTACAGCTTTGTCAACAGGTTATAATGCACATGAAATCATTACTAAAATGTAAATTATTTAATTCTGTTTCAATGCTGTTAACTTGACCTTTGATAAAATTGTTTATACTGTTGGGTGTTAACATCAAATCAACAATTTTTGTTTTAATTGCAATGCCATGCTCATTATTGGTAAGGTCCATTATGGATAGAGGAAAACATCTAGCTTAATGACACTCCTGTCAAACTAGTGGTATCGGTTGGGCTCAAACCAAGGACCTTAGTTCTTAGACTGCCATCATAACCACTTGGCAACACAGGACCCAGCTTACTTAACTGCCTGTACGCTTACCTATTGTTTTACCTATTGTTTTACCTATTGTTTTACCTATTGTTTTACCTATTGTTTTTATATAGATTGTGAAGGAAGCATAAAGCTTGTTTAAGGTCACTCTTAATGACTGCTTCCTGGATACTAAACCAGTACTTGCGCCAATTTGTGGGTAGGTCTTGGAAATTTTCACCTCCCCTATGGGGATCCAAACCTGGGACCGTAGTAGAGCTGGGACAAGTAGCAATTTACTGCCCAGGTACCCGAGCGGATATGATTCTCCCTTATATCCATTTATTTTCCCTCTCTTAGATTACAGTTCAAATGTAGAATTGGCCGTGAGTAATGGTTCCAGGCGCTTGTGACTTACTGAAATGATTTGAAGATAAAACTGTTGATAGTTTCGATAGCTGATGAGCAGCCTTCAAGTTGGTGAGTATATTGTGTGTGACATATTTGTGCACATGTCGAGAAATTGGTTGGGGATGAATGATTGCTAGTTCCCGATTTAGAAATTTCTGATTCACCTGTCAATGAGTGTTTATTGTAACATTAACATTTAACCCAGGTAAAAATAACATCGGGTAACAGGTAAGTAACGGAAATTAGTTCTAAAACTGACAACTTTCAACCATGAATTATTTCTTAAAATATGTCTGATTACTTCAGTAGTTTTTGGTAAACATAGGTCGGGGCTGGAACTGTTAGTTTGAATGCGAATGGTTCCGGTCCTGACTGATATTTAATAGAACAACCAAAGTAATCCGACAAAAGAAAGAATTTCAAAATGGCAGATTATGGGTATTGTACCTTTATTGAAAAAGTTAGTTCATTGTCAAGAAAGTGTTGTTTTGATCAAGGGAGTGCAACAATATAATTGACACATTTGTTGAAAGTGACATTATCTGATAAACAAACCAAAGTAATGTGTACATTAATGATATTTTATGATTTTTTTTCCTTTAAAGAACAGGTTTACTCTTGGGCATATTGAACATGTTCCTTGGATAACATATCAGTATTTAAGAGGCTAGAAATGTGCCTTGCAAAAAGACATTCCATAATTGATCGCCATCAAGCATCAAACCAAGATCAAGCGGTCACTAACCCCTGGCTCTAAAAGTTAAGTTATTGTAGACCATTATTTGAGGGAGTGGGTGACAACCCCCATAAATCAGGAAGAAGTGTAATGTGGGAACACATGAGGTAAATGGATTTGCAATTGAGGATAAGGAAAGAAGAGCTTTTTTAGCATTCTAGTCGCCTGACAATGACATGTATGCATGCATTATCGTATATATAGGAAGCGCTAAAGAGAAGCACGAAACCCGTCTAATAAGCCACAAAGGCTTTCGCTTTTAGGAAGTGTGTCAATTCTTACCATGTCTGTTCCACGAAAAACGTGGTAAAAGTGAACTTCTACGTAGATTCATTAGGTAGAAAAGTCATTTAAACGAATACAACTTTAAACCTAATGCAGCGCGAATAAGCTCCGAAACTTATTGTACTAATGAAGTCAACCCCACCCACACAACAAGGAATGAAAACAAGCCCATGGACCACATTTTCTGCACAAAATTAGCCTGGAGGGTTCGATCGATGCAGGGAACAAAACTGAAATGTTTGAAATTGTTGTGAATCCTCTAAAGGGTTCTGACAATTAAACTTAATAAGTGTGTTCATTGAATTTGGTCCAAGTCGATAAAACAGTTCTTCCTTCACAAATGTAAATACCTTTATTGTGTGAATGGAAGTCGCCATTTTCCTCTCTCTATATTGGGGTCAAAGGTCACGATTCAGTAGCGCGTAAACCGGGTCATTACAAATGGTTACGCTGTACCAGGGTTTTCCCTTGACCCTTGATTAATGCTAATTTGGGTAACTTTTGACACCTTATACGTGGAATTGTGAATGCTAAATAATGAACTTGGGGGTTATATCCCGAAATTATGGGGCCATTTACTATATATGTCGGCCCTCAAGGAAAACCCTCGCTGTAGGCCTGGATTATCCGACTGTGCATTAGCCTGGGGTTCTGGCCCGTGCATATACCCCTAGCACTGACCAGAACCCCAGGCTAATCCAACTGGAACAGGTCTGAATTTGTGTCGAATATGTCAGTTTCGGGGAAATAAATGATTGACATGTAACCATCTCTTAGCCGAATTTACAAGCAATGTATTGTTTTGTAATGGAATTGAGTTGACAGGGGCATAGCTTGACTGAAAGTAATGTGTAGGTAGGCCTGCATCAGTCTGCGGGGGTCCGGGGAGATGCTCCCATGGAAAAAAATGCATTCTGAAGTCGCTCAGGTGCATTCTGACATGTATTTGAGTGCACAAGAATATATTTTCTTTAAGCAGGAAATAGAGACTCTTTCAATTGCATTTTCTTCTTCTTTTTTTGTTTTGCTTCCTGAAAAAGAAGTGTAGGCACGTGTCTATGTGCCTTATCCCTTTCCCAAACAATAACGACATTTGACGACTTTGTTGCAGACGAGTTGAGAAAGCATTGTAGGAAAAGGAGAAATTGCTCGTAATGAGCAATTTTTTCGTTTTCCCACAAGTTTTTCTGCTCTTTCTGAAGAATATTGTTCAATTTCATCACATTTCGAAATGTCGTCTGCAAACTCTTTCAATTTGGGACAATCGAAAATTTGTTGTTTGGGAAAGGGTTAAGGAAGTTACGCTAATGGATGGTGTTAGTACACCAAGTAAACATTAGGTTTTTGTTACTTTATAATTACGCTTGTAATCCCCTTATTACATCATTTCTGTCAAATTTGCATCGAATTCCATACATTTCTTCGGAGACGATGGTGGCGAAACGATAAATACTCGTATTGAGCAATTAATCCATCCGTCGTAATATGCGCTGACACAAAGAATAATGTTTTCGTAGTACTGCGTCGTCTGCGATTTCTTTCAATTTGATTGAATTTGATTTTTTTTTTATTCAAATCGATTGCAGCAAAGACTTACAAGGTTTTAAGTTATTACAACTAATCACTGTGCAATCGCTCCCTTGATCAATACAGTTGTTGTTGTCGCAAAGGTTTTCTTTTCTTTTTTTATCAAAGCCATCCGATCAGTGAAAAACACTGTCGTACACTGAGCGGTTGTGTTGTCTATATGTATACCTGCATGTTCTCTCAAGCAATACATGGTTCCTAATTTGCATAAACGTTCAACGAACGTTACATAACTCCCACTTCCGAGAAGACTCGTCCCGAGTCTTGGCCCTTGGGAAATACGTGGGGAATGCAACTCCGATAGAAAGAGAAGTCTTAATCCCACCGCTGCCACCAATGTAACGAACCGATCAAATGAACCTCTCAAAAACACAAACACATCCGATCAGTGAAAAACACTGTCGTACACTGAGCGGTTGTGTTGTCTATATATTTACAATGTACCTGCATGTTCTCTCAAACAATACATTAGGTTCCTAATTAATTGCATAAACGTTCAACGAACATTACAAAATGTTCGTCACGTCATTTTAGCATTGCTGTTTCATATTGTACGTTGTTCTTATTTTCTAATCAATCACATTGTCACGACGAAACAGAATCAATTGTTGCGGACAGGTGACCCAATCGTAACTACTCGGGTATTTCCGTGATCTGAGAATTCTGCGTTTTCATTGGATAAACCCGATGAGTTCAGATTGTGACAATAAAGTTTACGTTTCAGTGCTATTCTAGGGTCCTGGCCCATGTTACTCGCATAAGGCAGGCTAGTGTGGGGTAAACACACACGGGCCAGGCCCCAGGCCCAAGGCAAGTTTTGGTGCATGCATGTGTTTATCATGGGCCTTATACTACAAATATCAGCAGTTATCAACAAAGATACCATGCTGATGTTTTACTTCTTAGGCTGATTTTGTTTTCTTAACTCAAAGAAACCAAACCGTTAGTGTAATATAGACTATTCAACGTCTAATAAACTTGGAACACAACGTTGAGCGTAGTTGAAGCATCGACATTATTCATTAAAAGATTAAAAACAACAAGGCTATATGACTAGTCCGAATGATCTAAACGTTGATATTTCAATCTCCACGTACACAGTTAGGCCTACAGCTTGGATTATCCGAAATAGTATATGACTTACATTTACAGCTTTTTCATAATGCATTGGAATATATTGCTTAAACCAGAGAGATGCATTCATAAGTCGCCATATCTTAAACCATTTCAAAACATTTAGACTTTGTGTTTAATTCAATAAAAACCAATTCCAGACGAATGTCATGAAGCAACAAAGATGAACACATTTTGTGATATAATGTAACGATCGAGTAAATTCAAACTTTTGCCACAGTTTTTTTTATAGAGTTATTTTTTTTTGCACAAAGAAAAGGAAATAAAACAGGCGATCTCTCGAGTAGCTGCCTAACGCGAGTACAGTGCTAAATCCACATAACTCTGACAAAAAATGCTCCTGGAAACCAGAGACATAGATGGAGACGAAGGAAGGATTGCTTGTTTGAAGGACGGATAGTCCAGATTTCCGATGTCGAAGGCTATTGCTATCCTGACTTACGCCCTCGAAACACGATTAATATATAAATGTTGAAAAAAGCTTCGTTCACGGACCATTAATTATTGAGACTAGAAGGACGGGCATTTGTTTTGTTTACAAGTAAGGTACTTGATTGACAAAGAGTATAGATAATCTTAGTTACTGTGTGCCTATCAAGGATCCATTCAAACTCCGCGCATGGTTGCTTTACTTTGCGGTTTTTCTCGGTTGAGCTAGTAATGGATCGAAATTATGACGACGAAATGGATAGAGTTTTGACGCATATTTGCGACAACGTTTGCGACATTGTATTATATAGATCTAAATCTTCCTCAGAATGAAATTGAATACTTTGCATCATAAGAAATCTTATGTGAAACAATGAAAGATATAAATGAAAAAAAAAGATATTATTTATAAAAACATAATCCCTAACCCTAACCCTAACCCTCAATCGTATCAACTCGGCAATCCCCGTCAAAAGTCGGTAGATATACCTCGTAGGCAGTACATGAATACACCAGAAATCCTGGGGTAATTCGCCTTATTTCCGGCGGATAACGCAAAATGCACATAGGCATTAAATATGTAATTTAATATACACAAATTGGTTATATATCACAATTGAATAGTTTGTTTACCCTTTTCATTAAAGATGATCATATCAACACATCTTTGTTTCATATTTTGTCAATCGGCTCTTTTCGGCAATCCCCGGCTTGTTACGGGGATTGCCGAGTAGATACGATTGGCCCTTCGTTGCTGACCTACTTTCAAAAATGGCTCCCCATTACCTCCGAGGTTATTTTAAGAAATGGACGAGGTGTTCCGAATGCCTAACCCTAACCCATTCGGAACACCTCGGCCATTTCTTAAAATAACCTCGGAGGTAATGGGGAGTCATTTTTGAAAGTAGGTCAGCAACGAAGGGCCAATCGTATCAACTCGGCAATCCCCGTCACAAGCCGGGGATTACCGGAAAGAGCTGATTGACAAAATATGAAACAAAGATGTGTTCATATGATCATCTTTAATGAAAAGGGTAAAAAAAACATTTAATTGTGATATATAACCAATTTGTGTGTATTTAAATACATATTTAGTGCCTGTGTGCATTTTGCGTTATCCGCCGGAAATAAGGCGAATTACCCCAGGATTTCTGGTGTATTCATGTACTGCCTACGAGGTATATCTACCGACTTGTTACGGGGATTGCCGAGTAGATACGATTGACCCTAACCCAATCGGAACTACTCGGGTATTTCCGTGAGCTGTGAAATACACCTCGGATATAAGTGTAGGGTTACAATTTTTCGGGTAAATCGGCATCCGCCAATGAACACCTTTTCTAAGCGTGCACATTAAGTAGTTCAATGTGTATGGAAGTGTTGGACATCCTTTTAAATCACTTTTGATCAGAAACTCATACCAAATGGCGAACTTGTTGTTGTGACATGTATACTTGTTTCCTCAATCAAATTTAACGACTTTTTGGATTTTACATTCAAGATCTATTTTTAGAAACGAAAGAAAGTGACGTCATTCTCGCGGGAAACAATATGGCGTCATCCCTATTATTTCAGAGGTGTTTTCTATTGGATAAACCCGATGTGTTCAGATTGACCCTAACCCTAAGCCCATTTACGTCACCAGGCCACTTTACGGTTGTGTTAAAACTGAATCCGCTTTGTATATTCATGTGATCCATTACTACGTCGTCGGTTTTTCTCAGCCTTACATAGCCTGGGGCATTACCCGTGAGTAGGCCTATACCCCTTATGCGGGTATGCACATAGGCGTAGGAGCGTTTTCAACATTGGGGGGGGCAACTTCAGATGAGGAACGGTCTAAGAATAAATGTTCCTAAACTTTTTCATGACTATTCATGCATTTACAAATTCAATAACATAATAAGAATTAAAAGAAAGCGTATGAAAATGTGTATCTTTAATAAAAAAAAAGAAAAAAAGAAAAAGAAAAAAGGATATGCTAGGTCTCGAACTCACGCGGTTATCAAATCTATTGATCTAAACAAAAAGTAGCAGCGACCAGGCTGTCACAGTCACGGATTCTCATGATGTATATGATAAAGAATTAAATAATTGTTCAAGCTTTAGCTAACAATTGAAAACATAATTGAGTCTGACTCCTTAGAACACGTTTTACACCACGGCTTTCGTCAATCAAAACTTCCCGGGGATTTTTGTGAGCTGAGTTTTCATTGGATAAACCCGATGTGTTCAGATTGCAATTTGCGATGATGACATCAAAAAGATTTTGGTTATTGTTCGTTACAAAAAGTGAAGTGGTATTTAAAGCACAAAAATACACATTTATCTTTATTCTGCTGTTGAATTTCGTTTCTTTCATTTTTCTTTTCAAATATCTTCATTTGCCATTGTGAAAACTAGGGGGACCAAAGTATACTCTGCCCCCCCCCAGTCTGAATAGGGGGGGGGGGGCACCCCCTTGCCCCCCAGCTCCTACGCCTATGATGCATGGGTAAGAAAATGATATCAGGCTTATGATTATCGTACACTGTCATCACTGATGAAAAGGGAGGTAACTGCGTAGGAAAATGATAATTAGTTCGGAGGAGTTCCTTACCTTCCATGCAAAGCGCAATAATGGCGAGTTCCATAAGACGTCTTCAACAACAACACCATGTACGCTTATTTCTGATATGCCTTTGGTCTTGTTGATTAAATGGTTGCGATTGAAATATTTCTTTATATTTAGACGAGGAAAAGAAATGAAATTTGAAATAAAATTTGGAAAAGCAATGAATTTCCACAGGAATTTAGTTTACAAAAAGTAGCCTTGCAACCGGATGTTTTTTATTTCGGATAAAAGTGTCTTGCAGAGACAAGTTGGTCATCAAGAAACGATGTGCAACCATAGTCCAGCCGCTCTTGGAGTACAGTAATGCTGCACAAATTCATCTATTTGCTGGTGACTATTGATATGGACAAGGTGGAAAAGGAGGAGGAGGGCTAGTAGAAGCAATTTCTCCCTTCACATCAAACTTTTGAACAATTCATTTAATGGTTGATGTTGTGACAACATTTTTGTTGCAACATTGAAACACCCATATTTTCATTATCACAGTAAATTATCAAATGATTATTTCTTGTAGTTGTAAATTAAACCTTTTTTAATCAATCCATGTGCGTAACATGGTGGTATTCTGTATATTTACATTGTGAAAACGGATTAATTAACACTATGTGAAGGTTTTCAGCTCCCAATAAACTTCCTTTGCGTATGCTCACTGGAATGTGAAAAGCCTATTTATCGAATTGATAGGATTGAGGTGTTCAAATTTAAACTGACAGGGCCAGAATTGATCATGAAAGACTGTTACGCCTGAATATTGCTGATAAAACATAAGGACACAGCTTAAAGATCACAAACGTTATTGTCGATTGAATTTCCCGAAGTACATCTTTGGTCAACAAGATGTCAAAAACTGGAATGGACTACCAGACTGACTTACTGAGTGATGAAAGCTAGATACTTTTGGAATCATCTTCAATGACAAATTAGACAAACATTGAACGCTAGGGCAATATGTTAACCCTTTACCACATGCCAAATTTTCGACTGTCCCAACTTCAAAGAGTTTGCAAATGACATTTCAAAATGTGACGGAATTGGAAAATAATCTTCTGATAGGGTAGAAAACATCATGGGAAAAGAAATAATTGCAATATCTCCTTTTCCTACAATGTTCTCTAGAGTGGTCTGCAACGAAGTGGTCAAATGTCGTTATTGTTTAGTAATGGGGTAACTGGCACACTTGTCAAAATAATTTGATGCTTTTTATTTTCTGATGGGGCAATCTGAAAAAAATTCTCAATATTTTCTGATCGCGTCAAATTAGTTTGATAAACTGGCACACATGAACCAGTAGAATCAATGGAAAAAGGTCAGGTATAGAGCAGAATAACAGGCTTCTTAGCCTTTCCTCTGAAATGATGTACCATGGTATTAAAAGATTACATGAAATTTGTATTATTCTTGTTTCTCATTGAAACACATTGTTTGCTACCAACTGTGTATGAGGTGCCTCTGATATCATTCAGGGTCTTGACTCTTAGGGAAAAGACTGGGAAGGCTTGGATGGGAATGTCTCAATACCACTATGAGGCAGGGCAGATGGCCATTACTACAGGCCCAGTAAAGATTTAATACTATGAACTCTTCTAGACATGCTTTTAAAACTTTGCACTAGATCTACAGCTTTTCTTTTGTGTTCATGTTTTCACCACACAACTGGTTACTGGTATGTACAAAGGTATTTTTAAGAACTTATGAACTAATTATCAATGATTGTTGTTAATTACAGAGGATGGACCACCTTTACAGCAAGGGATCAGGGCCTTTAGTTGCTATAGATCATGACCATAATTACTGTCAACAAACGATGTCGCCAACGGTGATGCCAACGGTGATGCCAACAGTGATGCCAACAGAGATGCCAGGGAAAAGAAGGAAACGCAAGCTTAACAAAACATCATCCATTAGGAGAACACCATCACATCCAATGTCATTGTACCCTGAAATTGTAAATGATTTATTAACCCTTTACCAAACACCAAATTTTCAACTGTGCCAAATAGAAAGATTTTGAAGACCACATTTCAAGATGTGATGAAATTCGAAAGTAATCTTCTGATAGTGTTAAAAGTACTGTGGGAAAACGTGAAATTGCACATTATGAACAATTTTCCTTTTCCCACAGTGTTTCCAGAGTCGTCTGCAACAAAGTGATTAAATGTGGTTATCGTTTGGTCATGGATTAGGTTATCTAAAGGATCCTTGCACGCTCATCCTCTGAACCAT
The DNA here is from genome assembly GCA_947846245.1 of Cerastoderma edule. Classification (NCBI taxonomy): domain Eukaryota; kingdom Metazoa; phylum Mollusca; class Bivalvia; order Cardiida; family Cardiidae; genus Cerastoderma; species Cerastoderma edule. The sequence goes on from OX401409.1 coordinate 38,542,920, forward strand.
AGAGGCTGGGGCGATATAAGGGGCCTCAATGGCCTAGTAGTTAGACTACAGAACTTGAAATCACATGGCCCCTCTCTGCATGGGTTCAAATCCTGGTGAGGGCATTAGGATTTTTATGAATGGCAGTGTCTTGACTGACTTACAGAGTGACAATGGTTCCAAATAGTTTGTATGGGATATGGATTTTCATGAAAGGTAGTCTCTCGAATGGCGGTTCAAATCCCAGTGGGGGATAGGGTTTTTCATGAGAGGTAGTCTCTCAACCAGGTCTGCTCTCAACTGACATGCTGATGGTTCTATCTAGCATGACCACACCTTATGGACAGTTGAGAATGGGTCCTTCCTCCATGTAACAGAGTCTGGCAACATAACTTAAATAATGTTGACTAAATGAAAAACCACATATAAATAAATAAAACGAGATAATATGATTGGTAAAATTTTGATGATACTAGTCACAATAGAGGTTATTTTGTATAATTTACCAGCCATTAAAATGGCTCCCATGAGGCTCAGTGGCTAAGATGATGGACTCAGGACTATGGAGTCCCAGGTTCAAGCCCCATTGAGACCTCTGGATTCATGGGAGTGGCCATTGGTAAGACATTTCAGAGCCCAAGCCTAGAACTGGTGAATCCAGGAAAGCCATACAAAACTGAAAAATTTTGGTACGGCGCTGGTGAAGAGGACCCTGATGGGACCTGTGTCAGAAATAACCTTAACTTAAAGATATAAGCCCTCCTTACCCAATCTGATTTGAACTTCTGAATAAACAAACTTTTTACCTTGCAAAATGTGATGATATGGACATGTATGTACATCTTTGAATTTTTTTGTTACTTGGAGCGGAAGTTTTGAATGAAGATGACGACTCCTTTTAGCCAGATGTATGAGACATACCTATTGAAGGATATATTTGTCACTTCGTGTAATTTGTCAATGAAATTTTATGTCTCTTGCTGGAGTATGGTTAGAATGTTTATTAACTCTTTACCAATCACCAGATTGTCAACTGTCCCAAATTGAAAAAGTTTGCAGACGACATTTCAAAATGTGATGAAATTGAAAAATAATCTTCACATAGGGCAGAAAACATTGTTGGAAAAGGAGAAATTGCTCATTTGTTTTTCAAAGTCGTCTCCAACAAACTAGTCAAAGGTCGTTATTGTTTGGTAAAGGGTTAAAGGCTGATGAAAGGAGACTAATGCTAAACCAAACTATATTATTTGGTAATCTTTTGGTCAGATTCAAATAGTTATCACAAACAAACCTATCAACACATCTTGAATGTGAAAGCCAACAAGAAATAATCCAGATTAGCCAGTTTAATAATTCAGATTGCCATATTCTTCACCTTGAACCTGGTCAGGTGACACACAAATGTTTTAACTGACAAATCAGAACTTATTTTTAATATATAAACAAACGGATTGTTGTTAAACACAATTAAATTAGAGACAACTTTATTTCGAGCACAAAATAACTTATGTTAAAGAAATTTATTAGATAGGGTCTAACAGCATTCATAAATTAATTTTCATTACTTTTATGAACATAATAAAAAAAACACCATATATTTTTTCAGTAATTTATTCATACTCATATCCTTTCATGTGCCTTTAATGCTGTAATTGGTTAATATATTGATCATTTCAGCATAATAGAAATATCAGTTGGACCGAAGAACAGATTAACCATTTTCGGCTATATGTACTTAAAACACCAAGAGGAAATGAAACTCTCGTGGAATACTGGAAGAATTGTGCTTACAGCTTGAATAATCGGTTCCACTGTGCAAGAAATGGTAGGTATTGTTAATTTCTAATACATATGTTTAACCCTTATAGTGCTGGAACTGACTTCATCCTTATGAAGACAGGTTAGATCACAGGCCAGCTGCCAAGTCAATTGGCAGCTGGCATGTGATCTTACCTATTTGCTACTCTGAGTATCTTTCCTCATGAAAATTCAGCAGATATTTAAGGTTTTTGAAGTAGATTACACAAAATCTATTTTTTAAAAATTACACAGCATTCTAAGGGTTACTCTTGATTAATTTAAGTTGCAAGATTTTTTTTCACAATCAATGTAAAATACTTGTAAATAACTTTAACCAATAACGAAACAGGAACGACATTTCACCACTTCTTGCAGACCACCCTGGAAAACATTGTGGGAAAAGGAAAAATTGCTCTTAACAGGCAATTACTCCTTTTCTCACAATGTTTTCTGCCCTATCAGAAGATTGTTTTTGATTTAATCACATTTTGAAATGTCATCGGCAATCTCTTTCAATTTGGGATAGTCAAAAAATTTGGCATTTGGGAAAGGGTTAAACTAAACGACATGTAGATATATATTGAATCACGTTCACCCAGTTATCCACACTCTTTCTTTATAGGCCATGAATGCAAAGGTCTGGCAAAACGATTGTGTCTCAAAGTGCCTGACGGTGAATCGTCAAACATATCCAGTCAACCAAACGATGAAGCCAGTTCTTCCTGTCAAATAAAGTGCCATGCCTGTACTGTCCGTCAAACAAACTGTGATGCCAGTTCCCAAACAGATCTCTCTCTCCCAGTAGATTTAAGAAGGTACATATTTTTAAAGGGACCATCTCGCAGATAGTGTAGATTGAGTTAGAATATTAAAATGGTGAATTAAACATTCCATGTCACTAAACAAAATGCATTTTTTTGTTTGGTCAGACTGAAAATGCTTACCTCATATGTTATCAATCAGAAAAGTGAAACAATATTCTGTGCCATTCAGTACTTAGAAGCAAAATTCTTACCAATTTTGCATGATTTCACATGAGAGAAATAAGTATAGTCATGCACAGTTAAACGTTTCTGAGTCCTGGGAGAAAATCGTTTCTCAGAGTATATTGCTATTTTTAGACAAACTCAAATGTTAACAACAAAGTCAAACTGTGTGCTACACAATTCATGTAAAAAGCCATTTGAAACATTGCAAATAAATAGTGCAGACGTTATATTGTTAGTTGATGTGTTGTCGCAATCTTTCGTAATTTGACACTCATTTTACACATATTTTTGGTGACATTCTGACTCTAATCTTAAAATGGGCCGCGTCATGCGAAAAGGGGCACTCGGACATAAACCGCTGACTCAGCTCTTTCTTAGCGCTATTATTCCAGCATCTAGTCACAACAGTTATCATTTGTATTTATTTAAAGGTAGAACTTGATGTCCTCTAACATGGCAAACAGTGTAACCCCAAACCAGCCGCTGATGTGGCGGCTGGTCTGGGGCTACACTGTTTGCTATGTCAGAGTGCCCCTTTTCCCGTGACGTGGCCCAAATGATTTAAATCTCAATCTGTAAGAGAGTCCTTTCTACATCATTTCAACAGTATTTTAGTCTAATTGTGATACACAATTCATCAGTGATTCTTAAATTCCAACCGCTTCATTGCCTTTATTTATAACTGTCCGAGTCATGCTGCTGTTGGTGTCATGTTTCAGTTTAATTTCAATACAAACGTCATGCATTGTGTTTGACAGGTGCGCTTTGCACTAATGTGTGTACTATTGCCTAAAGAATGTTAGGTAAATCAATCCATAAATAGAAACGTTGCTGTTGTTGTTGTGACATGACGTTATAAGCTAGCACTCAAATCAACAAGTGTACATTTGCACAGATATTCTTGTTCTACGAAAAACTCCAGTACATATTTCTATTTGCCATCTGGATATTAGTTCAAATGTTAAATTAACCTGTTTTGTAGTTATGACATGTCACAGTCAATTCCTTGGGTACTTAAACTATTTCCTTGCATATGTTTCTACTGTGATGCGGTGCGTTGGTACACAAAAAGCCATATCTTGCTGTGATGTGTCGTAGTTCAGGGGTCTGTGTACTGATGACATTGACCCCTGAACAGGATGATATGTCATGTGATCTCACAATAAATAAAGGTTTAGCTTACCTGTGTATAAAGTTCACAAGATGAGATTGTGTAAACATGTCTTTCTTGTTAACCCTTTACCAAACATAAAATTTTCGTCTGTCCCAAATTGAAAGTCTTTTACAGAGTCATCTGCAACAAACTGGTAAAATTTCGTTATTGTATGGTAATGGGTTAATCATTTTGAGTCCTTAGCCACTATATTTATCAATTTTCAGTGATAAGAATCGGAAAGCAGATTGGATATTCATTGAGCCCAAGAGGGAGTTGAAGGTTAGTTTTTGTATATTTTATGATCTACATTTTAAATGAAGTCCACACTGTGTACAATAGTTTTTATCTGTATAAAATGCAGAACATTCAAATAACCTTAATCCCAAGTGACGTAAGGCTTGCTTCAAAGGTTTGATACTTATCGAGAAAGTCAAGTTCTGATGAACCTAAAACAGACATGATGCTTTGAACATCAATAATGCTTCCTACAATTTTTTCATTTTCGCATTGATATTCTCTTTAAACAGCATTACAAACACAAGACCTGACCAGATATATGATAATGCGGAATGATAAATATTACCTCACACTCATTTCAAGGGCTTTCATTCGCAATTAATGAAAGACGCTTATCTAGTTTAGCATGATTGTAATTATGTTGTGCACATCTTTACAAGCTTTGTTGTCTATGGGTATGCCTGATTTTAGAGCAGAATAGCAATGCCTTGCTCAAATGTTTATATCCATTATACAGAGTTTTGAAGACATTTGATGAAATGCTTCTCTCTCACTAATTCTAAATGTGTGTTGATCCTTTCCCAAACAACAAATTTTCGACTGTCCCAACTTGGAAGAGTTTGCAGACGACATTTCAAAATGTGATGAAATTGAACAATATTCTTCAGAAAAGGTGGGAAAAGTAAAAATTGCTCGTAACGAGCAATTTCTCCTTTTCGCACAATGTTTTCTAAAGTCGTCTGCAACAAAGTTGTCAAATGCCGTTATTGTTTGGGAAAGGGTTATAGTAGTAGGCACCCTGAAAAGAATGTTGTGAAGTATTGACAAAGACCTACAAGACTGTATAGACAGAGGCACCTGAATATCAATCTAAAACTGTGTATCAAAAGGCACTGAAACAACTAATCGTCTTTCCTATAAGGAATTTTCATTGGGGTGTGATTATTTTATTATATAGAAATGTGCCAGTCAATCTAAAACTACATGTATGTATAAATATGCCAGTCCTTCTAAAACTATGTATCATAAGGCACTGAAGCAACTAAGCGTCTTTCCTAAAAGGAAGTTTCATTGCAACTTAGCATCTTTCCTAAAAGGAATTTTCATTGAAGTGTGATTATTTTATTTTAAAGGATTGTGACAATCCAACAGTTCATAAAGTTCACGATACAGCTTCACAACGTCTAAGAGAATATGCGCCATTGACGGATGCTGACAAGGCGGCCCTGGTAGATGTCATAAGTAAGTCATCATTGAATCATGATTAATATTTAATGATGTTTTACATAGGAACAGTCTGTCTTGTTTTAACCAATTACCAAACTATAACGACATTTAACCACTTTGATGCAGACCACTCTGGAAAACATTGTGGAAAAAGGAGAAATTGTTCATTACTTGAGCAATTTTTCCTTTTCCCACAATGTTTCCTGCCCTATCAGAAGATTATTTTCCGATTTCATCACATTTTGAAGTGTTGTCTGCAATCTCTTTCAATTCGGGACTGTCCAAAATTTGCGGTTTGGTAAAGGCCTAAGCCACTAGCCTAAAGATGAATCAAATGTGGTCTACAAGACAGGTAACAGCTTAAACTGGAGTTTACTCCTGAGCTTTCAGGATGGCTAACCTCTGATATTTAAACGACGTCTGGCTTAAGGTCAAACCATGCTTTTCATTAAAACAATTGGAAAATAATCTTCTGAAGGGGGATAAATCATTGTGGAAAAAGGAGAAATTGTTTGTTAAGAGCAATTTCTCGTTTTCCCACAATGTTTTCAAGAGTCGGCTGCAACAAACTGGTCAAAATATATTGTTTGGTGAAGAGTTAAGGCAAGCTTGAATGCCCACATTTAAATGTATGTATTGTATAGTAAACAAATCTTTTGCATATACCCAATACCTCTATTGATTTGGGCCACATTTGCTCTAGTGTAAAAGAAATGGAACATACTGTTTGTTAATCTTATTTTCTTTCTTAAACACCATTACATCGCTATCTTTTTTATTTCTTTTTGCAAACTTATTTCAGGCACAGGGGTCTATAGTTATCTTGGGATCAGTACTATGTAATATGATAATATTATTATATTATGTAGTATAGGTCAATGTAGCTCTTATGCAATGTTTAAGTTTCAATCAACCAATCCAATACCTGAGATAAGGGGTGATCAGAATATCTGCAGTTATCTACCTACTGTTGCATTTAGCCTATATCCCCTGTGTACATTTTTCACATTTTTTTAAACTCTGCCATATGCCGTGTTGGACCTATACCGACTCCAGGATAATTATAGACTTGGGCTGGATATTTACTAAGATGGTTCAGATTAGTACACACAATAAAGGATTTAATGTTTATCTTAAAGCAATACATGCATGAAATACTCTGATAATCTCGCTATTCTGGGCCCTGTATACATTAACTGAATATTGAATCCTGATACTTTTTTTCTACTTTCAGCAAATGGTAACCCAAGACAAATTGCGAGGACTGCAATGGGTATACACTGTCTCGGAGAAGAACTAAAAAACATGTTTTTGTTTGACATTGAAATGGATGCAAAAGAATGTGCAAATAAAGGTAGCACACTTTATTGTAAAGATTCCGGAACTCATCAACAATTCAAGTGGGATAACATTATATCTGAAATTATTGATAAACAACAACTACTAGCGGAAGTTCTCCTATCAGTCTGTCTTCCGAGAGATAGAATTGGAATCACATCAACTACAGAAAGCCTTGTACCTGTCCTAGGTATGCTGTATGGTATTCTGATGAGACAACGCTATTCTGCGCTGAACGCAGTCCAGAAACAAGTGACAACAACTCTAGATAATGAACAGACACGTAAAAAGGTATGGGATGTCTTGTTTGAAATACAATAAACATGTATGTAGTCTAGTTCAATTTGATTTTGGTTTGATCAAGTTTACCCATTACCAAACAATAATGACATTTGACCACTTTTTTGCAGACGACTCTGAAAAACAATGTGGGAAAAGGAGAAATTGCTCTTAACGAGCAATTTTTCTTTTACCCACAATGTTTCCTGCCCTATCAGAAGACTATTTTTTCAATTTCATCACATTTTGAAGTGTTGTCTGCAAATTCCTTCAATTTGGGTTAGTTGAAAACTTGGCATTTGGTAAAGGGTTAAGGGCTATACCACAGGTGAACAATCTTCAATAATGTCCAACATTATATGTACGTACTATATACTATATAAGAGTCTCTAATGTAGTATATAGTACATATAGTGAAACAACATTAATGATTGTGTCTAGGACCTGTGGGTTCCACCTAGGAAAATGTATATAGTGGAGAGCAAAAGGCATGTTAAGAATTGACTTTTCATGGGCAAGCCTCTCAAGATAAAAAAAGAAGGCGGTATAAAGCACAGGGGTCTATTCTGGGGTTAATACTATGTAATTTACTATAGTATATGAGACATACTAGTATATGACATACTATTGACTCCAAGATAACTATAGACCCCTGTTGTAAGGAGAAGATGTTACAGTTGGGTAACAGAATTTCAACATGCCTCCTACCATTTATTTTCCTGAAAAGGTCCCTAGTGGCACACAAGGGTTTGAGAAACAAGACTTTGTACTGGTTATGGTTATTGTCACAGGTTTGGAGTGAGCTGGTATACTTGCCCTAGTTTCAGTTTTGAAAGAGAGCTAAAGCATTTTGCCAATCTTGTCAAACCAATTATATGCCTTGAATAGATGTATAATCAGAGACTTAAGTTATGTATAATCAGAGACTTAAGTTATGTATAATCAGAGACTTAAGTCACATCGAAAAACAACTCCTTACACATTCAAATTATCATCAATGCTAATCATTTTCTAATTGTATAATTAAGCTTCTGCTACAGTTTTTTACTGTTGTTTAACTTTTATATTATTTATGTTTTTCATGAGAGGCAGTCTCCCGACTGACTTACGGAATGCCGAAGGGTCTACCTGCCTTGACCAGCCCTTATTGGCAGTTGAGTATGGGGTCTTCCTCCATCATTAAGAGTCGGGGATCGCTACATAACTGAAATAATGTTGATGTGATGTAAAACCCATAAAAAAAAAAAAAAATATTTATGTAACCGGTTTGATGTTGTCTGCTGCAAATGGCTGTATTGGCTTTATCTAAATTATCTTCACTCCTTTCATCCATTTAACATTTAAGCAGAAGTTATTAAGTTGTGGAAAACGAAAAATTACTTAAAACTAGCATCTTTTCCTTTTTGGTCCTCAATCTTTGTACAAAACATTTTAATCAATCATAAAAGATGTGAAATTGAAGCTGTAGGAAGATTTTTAATATTGTGTTAATTTTCATCCACGAAAATAGTGTTCTGAACAAGCTTTAAATTGTGATGTTGTTTTGCAGGTGTATGAGAAACTACAACCATTGGGTGTTACTCTTAGCCACCAAGCCATGCTGTGCAATAGGAAAACAATGTCCGGTAGTTCTAATACAAATTTGGTGGACTGTCCCAAGGATGGAAAATAAATTTGACTTGTTGGTGATAATGCAAGTGGGGGTGTTACCAAGGAGTGGAAAAGTTGAGGAAAGACAAGTCACATGCAGGAATGGAATTTGTGAAGCTTTTGACAAAGACACATCTGCTTTTATATCTGCAGACATTATTTTTTTACTTGAAGTTGAAGCAGACAACTATAGAAAAGCTTTGTAAACATGTAAATACATGTATGTGAAAACCTTTAAGTTCTGCTATTGTAATATGCGAATAGATTGAAAAAGCATTGTAGTAAAAGAAGAAATGTGGTGTTAGGTGGTAATGGGTTAAGGCTACTTGTTTACAAATATAGCAAAACTTACATTAAAATTATTTGTCTTTAAAACTATAAAACAGCTGATGTGTTGTATGAGATTTAATGAAAAATAGCTTTAGGAAGTAAAATAAGTTCATTTTGAAGTATTAAGAGGCTATATAAAATGGAAAAATATGTTTTCAAATCCAAAAGCGTTACAACGGTTTTAAAATCTGTCACATAAGGCAAGTAAACTCTAAGATATAGTGACTCATTCTGATTTGATTTTGCGTACAATACCTATTTTCATTAAATACACCGCAATACAAAAACTGACATTTTATTTTGACTTGCAAATTGTCTCATGGGTGAACAGGCCTCTCTAGGGAACATGGTTGTGAAATGAGAAATAATTTGGCACAATCTATTTCTGCTTTTACCATGACAGTTTTGTAACTTTTTACCATCCAATGGCTCATACTTTCATTTTGCAGCAGATAACTTTAACCTTTAGAATGCTGGGTAATTTTCTAAAAATAGATCTTTGTGTCATCTTATTTTCAAAATCTAAAATATCTGCTTAATTTTGATGAGGAAAGATGCTCTGAGTAGCAAACAGGTTTGATCACAGGCCAGCCGCCAATTAACTTGGTGGCTGGCCTGTGATCTAGCCTGTTTGCATAAGCATGAAGTCGGTTCCAGCACTATAAGGGTTAATGAAAGATTGTGACAAAAAGAGGAATTGCTTGGCACACTGAAAAATGTTGTTTCAGGTTATGAGCATTTTTGAAACTTGTAGGAGGTGAATTTCGAAAAGCATGTTGCATCCAATCTCTCTTTTGCCTCAATGGCTCTTTGAATTATTCACATGTCACAATTGAACTGAAACTATTTTCATATATTTACCTACTATATTTAATGAGCATTTCTAAAGTCATCTGTTTTAATGAAAAATTATGTCGTCTGCAATTTTAGAGAGCTAAGGAAAGTTTTAATTCACTGGCTGCTGATAATGTATAATAAAGCAATGTATTTGATAAGGACTGCGTAATTATGTTTATGATGAGTTTACATCAATTGTCTCTTGAACAAACAAGATTTGTGAAAAACAAACAATCAATTTGTATGTATAAATGTATATGGTTGCATAAATTGAATGTGTATAAATTGTGTTCCTGGATGAATTGTTTGAAGGATAAATGACAGGTTTGGATAGATGAATCGATAAATAATAGGTTTAACTATGTTTTGAAGTTTTTCTTCAATACTATTCCTTGATCTCGTATGTTTATAAATAAAAATTTATAAATGGTTTGTAGAATGTTTTTTCCTTACTATTCTGCAATTTTGTATATTTAAAGATAAACATTTATAAATGAGTTGTAGAAAATGGTTATTACTTTTCTATTGCCATCTACCATAGATGAGTTGCCCTTTCCACTTCTGATTCATCTGCATAAGAAGAATACCCAAGAATTTGTAAATTGTCTTGACATTTCATATTCACAACACATCACGAATTTGCAGTATATCAACGCATTTTGAAAGATAACAAGAAATAACCAAGATTAGGGAGTTTAATAATTTAGATTGCCTGATTCTTCACCTCTGACTTGGTCACATGATATTCAAATTTTTGAACCAACCAATCAAAATTGGCAGTTTTCAAATAGCTTAATGACAGACTTGAGGAAAAGAAGTATATTCTGTCAATTACCGTTGCTATGAATTCAAAACGGCCAAAAGCTCTCAGATAAGGCAATCAGTTAACCCTTTTAAAAGGTTCGAACATCGCATGGACAACAAAAATCGTCAAACACATAAGGTCTCGCACCTGTTACGGAGTACTTCCGGGTCGTAATACACAAAAGTAGTCCCATTTAGAATTTTTGAGTTTCGACTTCTGGTGCATAGTTTTGCTGGTAAGAGATGAGCTGGTAGAACACTGATGTGTTTCCTGTATAGATTATAGTCCTGCAATGCTCCCAAAGTTTGTTTTGATTGCTTATTGCAGGACTATTTGTTTGGGATGTATGAACACAAATGCCGGTACCTCGGCTAGATTTGACAGCTAGTGCACTGACTTTCGGACGGTACTAATACACTTTGCTCCGTAGAAAAAAAATGAGACGATTGAGGTGTCCATTTTATTACAGTTTCTGAGATTTAAATGGCCAAACTTGATGTTCCTGTATATAGCTAAGCGTAAACAACACTATTCTTCATTCAGCAGTCTCTAAAATGCCTGATTTAACATTGGAGTCAATGGGAATTCAAGATCTCAAAAGTAACAGGTGTATGACCAAATACCCAATGTAATCACATGCTGCGTGTCATCATGACGTAACTTTCTGATTAACGTCACATATAACGTCATGACGTCACTTGACGTTATATCTAGGATACGTACGTTCATGTGCTGTACATGGTTACTACTGTCACAAACGAAGAAGTTAAATTAGCAATTGTTCTTGTTTCCATGAAGTTATACCCGGAATAGTTTTTACAATTATGGGTAATTGTTTACCAAAACGTAAAAGCAAGCGACGTAACAAGGTTGGGCCTATGCCAACTGCTCCTGTAAAGGAACGTAAAAAGGAGAAACAAATCTCCGAGATATTGAGTGGGTCCAATACCTCCATAAACACAGCTCTCTCAGAAGAAGAACTGACGAAGGTGCAAGCGTTTGAACACTCCGATGAAGAAAGGACATCCGTTAGAACGTTCATTATGCAACCAGTTGAAACTGCACTGGAAGAGGTCAAGGCAAAAGGTGTGTCAAATAAACGTTTCTCTCTTATAACCTTCATAAAACTACACGTACTTTGTCGATGTCAGACAATATGCCTATCTTTTAAGTACATTTAACGAACCCTGGAGTTTTCTTATTGTTGTTTGAACAAAGATCGACACCAATCCTGACCAATAGAAATTTGCTCCGCCACATCTTTATACAACTTATTTGGTCTTTGTAATGTAGAACAGCCACACTGAAAGGTTTGGAAAGACAGTGGTATATATGCATGGTACTACATGTATAAAGGGGTTTGCAGGATTCCATTACATGGGCTTTGTGTTGTGCATGTATTATAGTAGATAAAAATTGTAAAACTATTTAACATATGAAAAACATGAATATCGTTTTTATTGTTTAGCGTTCATTTTAGAGATCAACATGATTAAGTCCAATGTAGTGTGTAAACTCCATTTATTTATTTCTTCCATATTGTTGTATTATCCTTGATCAAAGTCGACTTTGTGACAATGTTGTACATCGAATTTTAGTTTCGAACATGATTGAACAACTATTATCTTGTTTGCAAATGAGATTTATTTTGAAGGCGCTTAGCTACCTATACACAGAGTACGTACCTGCGTACACATTGTCCATAGAAAATGAGAATCTTAGGTCTTCATTGAGCGTCCTATTATCAGTTTCGTGATTTTTCCTCATGTGTTATATGTATACACGTATCTCATTGTTCGAAACATCCTTAGTTTGCACTAGATGAAGCGTAGGAAATGAAATATTCTCTTGGGGAGTAATGAGTATGCCCCCAGATTCCACCCCACTGACCGTGCGTACACTTACTAAATGCCTAAGCTACGCCCCTGTTTTGTGATGAAATATAAAAAAATGAAACACTTATACGTGGATATTCTTCACACAGAAAAAAATGAGAAAATTCGCAAGCTGATTTTACATGACACGTATCAAAACATGCACTGTAACCGTAAATAGGATGCGTAAATGTCTAACCCCATTGTTGGTCAAGTGTCGATCTATCAAAATGAACAAGATCGGTAAAATTGTGTTTTGTCTAGATCTAACTAAAGCAATTATTCCACAATAAACAAATGCGTTTAGTCTATTAAATCTACGTTTTCTATTGCAGACTCAGTTGAAGAGAAGGTAAAGAAAGCTGTCTCCTTCCAAATTGACTATGTCCAAGGGATGCGCCGAATGCCTTCCAGACTTGCTGAGCGATTGGAAACAAAACTGGATGTGGTGAAATCTCAGCAGGTAGCTTGCAATCGTTACATTGAAAACATAAACGTCTTTATCTATCGTATTCCTAGATATCAATAATGAGCTTTACCTCCTTAACACTTTACCAAACAATAACGACATTTGACCAGTTTGTATCCGACGGCTTAAGAAAACATTGTGGAAAAGGAGAAATTACTCTTAACGGACAATTTCTCCTTTTCCCACAATGTTTTCTGCCCTATCAGAAGATAACCTTTTCACCACATTTTGAAATGTCGTCTGCTTGGCAAACTATTCAAAATATTGACAGCTCTTTCCGTTGGGTTTACTCTTAATATCAAATATTATATTGGCCAAGGGCGAGTCAATTTGGGCAAATACATTTATCTATATCAAATGAAGTATATTTAATGGACACTCCTTTGTAATGGATTAGTCGTAAGGAAGTATGCCCAAAGTATTTTCTCCAGTTCTGATATCATGTATATACTTTATCCTATTAATAAAGCAGTCTTCGGTTATCAAGTTAAAAATGTAGAAGTCTGCCTTTACCTATACATATTTCTCTTTCTGGATATATTCCGTTCACGCCTCAGTTGACACTTTTGTAGATACTCTTTCTTCTGTTTATATTCGTGTTTATGATGAAATCTCCCATAAGTACCTTTTTGAGACCGACCTGTTGCGCAATGAAAAAGTGTGTTCAATACGGCTTCAAAAAAGGAGATATTTCATAGTACCTCTGTGAAGAACTTGGAGTGATGCACGAGTAAACACACTGGCAAAATCGAGCTGATAATCGTCAGGACTGTCATAAAACGGTATTAAACATATATCAAAAGAATTGCTCTATCCACATTTTCAGTTAAAACATATATCATTTCCGTCTCTCTCAGGTGGTATTTACCGATGAAGATGAAGCTCTAATGGACGCCATTCTGGCAGAGTCGGAAGCAAACGAGAAAAGGCGAGCATTGGAAGAGAAACAGAAAGCTGCAGAGTTGTTAAGGGAGGAAAAGCTCAATGCTATCAGAGAAAAGGCAAAAGTAATGCAATCCAGACCACCAACAAGGGCCGGTCGGGAGGGGGCAGTGGATGGTTAGATGGGATAGGGAAGGGGTATGGGGTGGGAGGGTAGGGAAGGGGGTATGTGGAGATGGGGGTGGGGATGGGATGGGCGGGTACGGTTTTAATGGGAAGGACAGGTATGGGTTTGGAGGGTAGGGTCGGGATTAGATGGGTGTGAAGGGTTTGGGAGTGTAGATCAGGAGTAACGGGGAAGAAGGGTAGTGTTGAACATGGATGAGGAGGGGGTTAGAGAGTGTAGGACAGGAGTCCCATGGGTAGGGCTGGGAGACGTATAGAAAAGACATGGCGGGGCGAATAAGTTGGGAGGATAGGTTGTGGGAGCGTAGGGAGAATGCTGTAATGTTGGGCGCGGGCAAAGGTGGGATTTTGAAGATGAGGGTATATGATTACATGTGAATTGTGATTTTAACAAAATTCAAAACGAATTGTAAAAAAGAAGCATCAAAAATAAAATGAACAATAAATAAATGTGTATTTATTTTATGTTTATAACTTAGCCAACCTAGTTTGTGACAACAATTGCGTTAACCCAGTGCTGGAACCGACTTCGTGCTTATGCCAACATGTTAAATCCAGGCCAGCCGCCAAATAAATTGTTGGCTAACCTGTGAACTATTATGTTTGCTACTCTGAGTATCTTTCTTCAACAAAATTAGGCAGATGTCTAAGGTCTTGGAAAGCAGATAACACAAAAATCTATTTCTAGAAATTTACCTAGCATTTTAGGGTTAGAGACGCAACACCTTTATCACAAGGCGAATAGTATACTTATTCCCGAGGAAAATACGAAGACATAACACATAGGCAAAAAATGCTAGCTTAGTACTGATGGTATAGATGGGCATCTGGATCTATCACTTGTCTTTAGTTTGTCGACTTGGACACAGTTTGTCCTAAAATGGACACTTGTACATGTATCTAACACGAATTGAACAACCCAAGGAACTTGCAAGTTTCTACAGACGACACTTCTAAAGTTAAAGGACAAAGGTTAGGAGTTTTGGAATTCTTAATCTTGTTGGGACCCGCTTAAACGAAAGTTCAGACAGCAAGTCAAAACTATCCATCTATCGACCAGGTTCAGTCAAGGTAGGATGCCCATAATCCACCATTTTGAAACAAATCCTTTTGTCGGATTACTTCGGTCGTTCTCGGTATACATCGGGCGTGGTCGGAACTATTCGATGTAAAGCGAAATGCGGAAATTTTCCATCACAAGCATTTTCGGTTTCGTCAAAAGGGTTTTATATCAAAAACAACTTCCCAAATGAAAAATCGTCAAAAATCCTCAAAACGAATATTTTTAGCGGCTAGCATAAATAAATAGAATTGTGTATAAGAAAAATCTCCGACATACAAATGTACGTTGACATTGCTTCAAATATTTATCATTCCAGGTTTGAGTGCAATATGCCTTCTATAAATAGTAATCTCGTCTCATACTGAATTATGTACTATGTACATACGTATACATATCTATATCTTTTGTGAGCCGGGGCCTTATTACTGAAATGAATTATATAGCATTGTATCGAGCGATACATCTATAAAAGTACGTTTTGTCATGTGTCTATCACCGTTTTAGTATTTAATCAGGCCTGATTTTGTTTATCTTAGACCCCGATTTTCCACTTAAATATAAGATAATATCAACGATCTGTCCGTTTTATCACAGAAGATGAAATCGTTTAGGTAAAACTTACTTTTCTAACATATTTTGTTCAACAAGCTCTTACAAATAGAGTTGTCAAACTCGATTCTGTTCTATGTATTCACATATAAACACGTTCTTTATAAACTAATAGTCCTCTAAATTTAATTATAAGTAAATATGTTCAAAAACTAGTCTTTCTAGTTCGATACGGGTAACGATTCGGTCCGATTGGTACCAATTTGTCCATTCCTGTCTTTCGTGGCATAGCATGTTTGCATGATACCGGAAGTTGTCAATTTATGATGGCTGGTTTCCGATTTTTCACCAAAGTCAAGAGCTGAAACACTTATAACAAAAATAAACAAAAAACGCACTCAATATCTTTCATTTGTTTTATTTTGTCTAACGCACAATTTAGTGTACATGAATTAGAATTTGCCGATTTTTATCTCCTGTCTTCTTTAAGCATAAATGATTATTTGTGTAGGCACGAGATCGCGGATGGCCTCGCTTTGAATAATTCGTCTGCATTGTTTGATGACTTGCAAATTTGGTGAAAAAAAATGGCTCAAACCAGTAAGGTAATGCTCAAACTTAAAGCATAATTCATCATTGATAGATCAAATTGAAAAAGAAAAAGAAAACAGATTAGAAATCTACCAGGTTGGACAGTATTTCCAATGTATCCTTTATTAAATATATTTCTAGAGAAGTATTTGGGCACCCACAAGTGAAAACTTTGGTCAAAAATGCCAAAAGGCATGTCGATTGTTAATGTGTTATCACAATCAAACTGTAACTTGCATATAGTTTCTTATCAAATATGCCAGCTTAGAACAGTGTTTGGAGATACTTTGAACAGTGTTTATATGCAGCACAGAGCAAACTTGGTAGAGCATCAAACATGTTGAAACACCTTTGCCTCCTATTGTAGAATGCTTCTTTTCTAAGTTTTTGTGTAATGTGATAGTTCACATAGTTCAAATAGTTTTTGAGCCAGATGTGAACATTGTCATGGATCTAGGTGGAAATGTTCAGGATTATTTCTGAATTTCAGGTTTTTGAGACTTTTTGTCCCTATATAATGCTTAAGCAAACATGCCTTTACAGGAAAAAGAACTATCCTTGATTTTTTTGGTTTCAACCTTTCTTCTCAATCCCACCCCTTAGCAAAATCGGAATTCTTGCACGTGTAGTCCCGTGTTACGGAATCAAGAAAACTCGAATTTACTCTTTTCGCTCGTTTTCATCATCAAATGCAAGAACAATGGGTTAAAAACAGGAAAAATGTATCTAAACTACAATCTTAACCTACTGTGATCTAAGCAAGTATATTTCACCAAAATCTGTAAATAGTTGATCAAAATATTGGCTGAAAAATCAATATTTATTTTGTAAAATTATTTAAAAACATGTTCCATCTTTTTCTGGATGTTTATAATATTGTGAAACAGACTATAATATTTTTTTCTCTTTGTTATCTTGTCCTTGTGGCTCATTTAATATCAGGGGGTTGAATTTAGAGGAAAGAATCTGGCTAACCAGGAGCACTGACCTTGACTCATAAATGTAAACATCATTACTTTTCTATAAGTTTGATGGTTATTGAATTATTTCATGAACTCAAGAATTGTTTGGGGTTATTTATTATCCATAGTAATTTATCCTAACTTACACTCCTTCTGAACATACACCAAATTAGAAGCTAAGGAGGTTGAAACCAGAGCAAGACAGGCTACCAATTTCAGGTTTTTGAAATTCTTCAACTTTCACCCATGCACTGTTCACATAATCCTTAGGATTCTATTGGCCCTTGATTTTATTTTCCCTCATTTAATGTCATATAGACACATTATTACAAGCAATTGATACAAACTGGGCGATTAGTTTAATGTAGATCATCAGGTAACTTGCATTGCTGAGATTGCTTAATTATACTCACAAACTTGTATATCGAGGGTTAAATGCAAGACTATAGTAAGTGCTTCATGTTTGTGAAGCTCTTACTATAGTCTTGCATTGAACCCTCGATATCCCATTCAAGATAAAAACATGTTAGAATTTTATTTGAAAGGAGGCTTCTAGTGCCTTGCCAGTAATAGTGCACAAATCCTTGACCAACCCTGATGTTATATCAACACTAAGACAAAGAAATTTTCTAATTAGACGTAAGTAAGTACAAAACATTTAATTGTGTGCTCCTTTTTTCAGTCTTTTCGTTAATGATATGACCACAAGGCAGACTGCATCTTAAAGCAGATGTCATTTAAAAATAATTGGATGAAATAGTTTTTCTCATGCTGAGCTTATTTTCTCTATTTCACAATTGCAAATGTCAAATATCGTTTGTGCAAAAAATTCAAAATGGACAAAATGATGTTCCTTTTACATCAATTTCAATTTAACTGCTGGTGAAAGTGACTTGGCCATGAGTGTAAATTTACATTTATGTCATTTTTTGAACATTTTAACAATTTCATGATGTTACTCATTTGCTCAGACAATGTTTACAGCAATTATCACAAAGACTATATTTAAGCAGAATTTCTTTTTGTCACTTGGCAACCATGGGGCTTGAACAATATTGACATACAGAACTGCATACTACATTGCGTGAGCATGCAATTATCATGTATCATCTACAGTACTGCTGCTCTCATTTTCTGACCAATCACAGCCCTCAATTTCTGACCAATCACAGTCCTCAATTTCTGACCAATCAAATTACTCTGTAAGGTAAAATGGACAATGTTTCCACTTTATAACTGCAGCCTCTGAGAGTGTTGTGCCAGGCAGCGTGATTTTCCCATCATCAGCTGGTGTTGCCTTTCTCATAGTGTCACTGGACCAAGTAACCTGCTTAGATTCACACACACAGACGAATGTCCTGACTGCAGAACTCACACAAAGGTAGCTTAAAGGGCTCAGTGCAAGACTATAGTAAGTGCTTCATAAACATGAAGCACTTACTATATTATTACACTGAACCCTCAGACTGGCCTTATTGGTTTAAGGCTTTGACAAGGATAACTCCAGGCCCATGTGATTCTTAACATACATGTAGTCACATCTGTTATACTGTGATTGTTCCTGATTTAAAGCAAAATCAGCTAGAAAAAAATTAAACCTGAAAATAGGATTTCTTTTAAAGCCATACTTTTGCTAATTCACACTTAAATTGTGAAAGTTTTAGAATGATTGAAAATTAACTAAAAAGGAATTTAAATTCCCCTTTAAACAGGAATTGAGACTGTAACACATTCACATGATGCTTTTAAAAGAGTGAATTCTATAATGTTTGTTTACAATTAGCTATAAAACTAGGTCAGCCGAGAAACGTTGGGATCCAATTAAAACCCTAGAAATTTTCCATTTTAAATGTTCCAGTTGTTAATATTGGATGAATGACAGTATTTTTGTGTGTTTCCATAATTTTTCTAACCAGGTGATTGCCACTCATTAATCCGAGCGCTTTTTGCTATTCTAGATGTTACTCTAATGTAAACAATGAAGTTAAATTGGTGGGCACCAAATTTGTGAAAATAGCACTTTGAAAAATAGATGATAAATAGTGCAAGCATTATATTGTCATGGTCTTGTGGTTTTGCCCTATTTTTCAACATATTCTATCATAATGTATTACTCATTTTACCCAGTTTTGCAGTTTTTCTGAGCGCTAGTATGCTTTTAAGAATTAGATAGAAGTCATTGTAACAAAATCATAAATTGCTCATTCATAACCTGTATTATGTCATTTTGTAACAGTTATTAAAAAAGACTTGGAACAGCACAGACATAAAACTTTCAGTCAAGTGTGGTATGGGGTAAAATGTTTTATCTCCAAAGTATATTTGGTTGCTTATTGCCATCTACAAGCTTTTTCAATTTGGGTTGCTAAAACTTATATACCTAAAGATCTAAATCATTCACTTGTATACACAAGTTTTATCATACTCTTTTAAGTAGATAACAAAACAAAACAATTATGACAAAAAAAATTGAAATAACAGTAACATCTTGTTGTATAAGATAAAGGAGATTACAGAGTTTATATTAATTTTGCTGTCTGTGCTTTGCTAAAAGAAAGTCCAGTCACCGAACCCATAAAAGTGTTATACTATAAATCCAACAATGGGACTTTCTTTCATGGTTGTTTAAGACAGGTTGGCTGCTTAACACAAGTTGGACTGTATAAGATTATGTGACTGGCCTTTATGAATAGGTAGCCACAGATGACATAATTGTTTTATACCTTTGTTTTGTTTTCTGTTTTTTCAGAGTTGACAACTTCATCAAGGTGCACAGACATTGCTATATGTTGTGTAAGGCCCCTATACATGGTGCGATTGAGAGACAAATATACTCACTGATTCAACAATGGTATGCATATATCGTAATATATTTCTTATCAAATTGCTTCTTTTGTCTTGATTACTGACAAACTTGCGGAGAGCAAGATACCTTAACGAACCATTGGATAAGCTTCTTTCCACTGCATATTACATATTAGTTCTATTCTCAACAATATTTTGTATTACTGGTAAACTTAATATTAACTTTCTAAATGTGATCCCTAAAGACCATTATTTTCCATTCACAATTCCATATATATAAGGGGTCCAAAGTCTCCCAAATTAGCATTAGTCAAGGGAAAACCCTTCATAGAGGGAAATTGTTCATTGTGGGAATTTTCCCCTTTAGTCATTTCATCTCCTGCTTTCTAGGTGAGTAATATTTTTCATTACCCATAGCTGCTGTCATCTGTGGCTACCTGTTCATAAGGGCCAGTCACATAATATTATATAGGAAATTGATTTAAATCATTCCTGCCCCTCAAAAAAGCTGAAATAAATCATGGAGTTCTTTTTTGTTCACTTCTTAATGATCGTTATGCTGTATAATGGTTGTTTCATGATTGAATCTTCTGTTTTCAGTTACCTTACAACCAGATTACAGTTGTTACCTGTGCACAATATACAAGAGGCTGTTACATCAATGGTTACCATAGCAAAGGTAAACAGCCAATGTTTTCATCATTAACCCTTATAGTGCCCAAAACCTTGAATATCTGCTCAATTTGATGAGGAAAGGTACTCAGAGTAGCAAACAGGATATATCACAGACCAGCCGCCAATTACTTGGCGGCTGGCCTGGATCTAACTTGATGCATAAGCATGGAGTCAGTTTCAGCGCGCTAAAGGTTAACCCAAAAGAGGGAGCAATTTGTAGCTGCACAAAGGGTAAGATACATCTAGTATTTAGTCAGCATAATTGTGACATTGTGCCTAACTACCTAAAAATTCAATTCTCATGAAGAGCAAAAAAATCATGATGAGGGTTTTTTATCTCATTGTTTTTTAAAAGACTCCAGCAGCATATATGGTAATTTGAGGTGTTACAAAGTAACGATAAAAGCGAGATTTAGTACCTCCTAAGTAATAATAACAAGATTAAGGACAATCGCCATAGTTTTTGTTTGACATCAGATTTTTCTTATTTTTGTATATGTTGGCATCCTTAAGTACGAACTTGTTAAAATAAACATTCACTAATTTCAGGGCCTGTGTAAACCAAGTGCGGATGTTCTGTTTTCAAGACTTGAGGAGGTTGTGTCAAGCATCCAACATACAGACATTCAACCAGAAGCATTGAAAATACTTAATCTCAACAACCAAGATATCCTTTAGTTATCATATATACACAGTATGATAGCATAATTTTAGGGGTAAAGTTCAACCCTTTAGCAAGTCCTTAATGATTGTGAAAAAGCTGATATAGCCTTGCACTATTTTTTTTGGTTCTTTTAAGACTCATTATGATGTTGAACCTGTTTTATTTAACTAAACCCCGATCTGAGTTGTTGCAGTAGGTTAAAAACAATCATCAAAATGCCAGAAAATATGCATGGAACATGGCATAGTTTATTCAATAGCATTCACAGCCAATGTGATAATATTAATGGGCAAATTTTCCTTTTGTCCAATTACATTCATATAATGTGTTCCCCCAAAGATAAAAAAAATGATCAAACATCAAATCAATCAATCAATCAATCAATCAATCAATTAATTACTTTGTTATGAATCAGAAAAGCTAATGTCAAAAAAGTTTATTATGAGACTTTCGATTAAAAATGAATGGATGTTAAGCAACATATTCAAAACAAACATTTTTTTCAATGATAAATCAAATGACGAATGCTTGATTAATCGACTTATCTTTCCACTTATTGATCAGTCTGAATACATCGACATGGAAAAGGCTAGAGGAGATTTTAATCATTATTATTTCCTTCCTTAACTTTGTTACAGATTTTGACAGTCCATGAACATTTCAGAAATATTCCAAGTGTGGCATCAGCTTCAGAGGCGAATTTTCTACACATAGGTCTAGATAAAAGAAGTGCAAACAAGATTTCTAATTTCTTCTTCCATTGATGATTTATGAATTCAGTAGAAAAGGAGGTGGTGATCATATAGCCTTCTAACTATCCATCAATAATGGTTTAATGCAATACTTTTAAAAGTCCTTCATCGTTTGGATGAACTTCATTTGGGTTTGTACTCAACCTACATTATACTGTCTCGTAATATTTTGAAAAAACATTATTATTGCATTGGAACCTTGCTGTACTCATTATTATGTCTATTGACATCGTCCTACATGGAGTTCTGATTTTTCATAGTAAAGCTTCTATTTTCTCACAACAGATAAGTATTTAGTGCCACTAATGTTCAGTGTAATTGTTCGTTCTACAGTGTTTAATCAAATACATATGGATTGAAGAACATCGAACATGGAGTTAAAAACTTTGAACATAATGTTATACCGTTTTCTTTTGATCATTCGACAGTTAATTTTAAATGATATGGATAATCTTACTAAGTATGAAGAGGGAGAGAGAAATTGACTCTTTGTAAGAACAGATATTCTCTTCCTTTGTCATGGTTTTTAGTCTGCTACTGTTAATGACTAAAAGTGGTCATATCTGTTGAAATAGGTTGACAAAAAATTTCAGGATGATTTTTCTACAATCTTATATGAAGCACATTACTTCTGGAACAATTAAAGAGATATTATATCATGCATCATGTGATTTGTTCTCTTTTTTTTTTACACAGTTTTTTATACATTTCATAATTAACAAAATGTGTATACCTGTATGTGTATACCTGTATGTGTATACCTGTATGTGCATACCTGTATGTGAATGATTGCAATAGTAAGCCATATAACTCCCAAATGAATGCAGGTGCTCATGACTTCAAAGTTTGTACATATAACTCCCAAATGAATGCGGACGCTCATGACTTCAAAGTTTGTACATTTTTGTATTCTATGTTTGGGACTGGTGATAAGATACCGTTGTGTTAAAAAATAAAACCTCTTTGGTTAAATAAATGAAAACGTAAGAAATGTATTTGAATAATATATTGGATTTAATGTCCTATAAAAACCTTCATAAAATCTTAAGAAAAAAAACAATATACTTGATGATAAGTATAATTCAAACAACTTCACATTTGATTAAAAACTAAACTAACTTTAGTATCAAAATCACAGTCTATGTAAAAACAATGTATACATGTAAGCAGCCTTATGCAGTAGATATCCCTAAATATATCCAACAACACCTTTGTGATAATGACTCAAATTTGTGGTTTATGCAATATGAAAATCGTGGGTATCAAATTGGAAATCTATGCAAAATGAATAAGCTTAAACTAAACTAAATTGGAAATATTTCTCTGATAGACTAGAACTACAGTTGGAAGATAAAACTTAAATAATTATCAATGTCTATTTATCTCACAAAATCTTGTACAAAAAGGTTATAAAGTACCCTTTAAGTCAATGGTTAAATCAACTTCTAATGAATTCATATTATAAAAGGGAAGCACCTCATAACAGTAAAATGCTTTTTATTACCATGTGATCATTCAAAAAGATTTAGTAATTTTAAAACAACACTGTATCAGCCGTTAATGAATTGATAAACCTATTGTCAACATATTTAATCTTATCCCTAATCCATAAGTAGTGTAAAAGCATAGGATTATTGTATTAAATCAGTTACATATTCCACAGTCTATAACGAATTAGAGAAATCAAAGGGAAAATACCTGGAGTAGGAAGTCATTCTTCTTCTGAAGTTCCATTAACCCTTTCAAAAACTATCCCAGGATATAATAGGTCTGCAGAGGATAAATTTCTTCCTACCAGAGACGTGTATGTCTTTTTATTCTGGTCTGATAAGTTGCCCCCTTAGAAATATTAATGTTTGGTTATAATTCAAAATGGATTTGAGTTTATAAAAGATACATGGATTTAATCATACTTTGTGACAATTAATAGACACATCTCTGGGTAATTCATTTGTAAGAGTATTCTGCATTCTAAAGCTATTTGACCATATCTTTACTGGTAGTCCATATTATGTATTTAGTACAGGATCACACAAAGACTGGATCTCCCACTCTAATAGTTGTCTGCTTGGCTGGTGTGTTGTGACTGATATCTGAACAAAGGAGAACACCAAACGATGTCTGAAAGGAAAAACATTTTTTTTTAATACATATTCATGCAATATCAATAATCAGTTTTACATTATAAAATGTTGATTGTAATACTAAGGTAAGCCCCATTCTATTGGCTTGTAGTTATCCCTCAATGTTTACAATTACAAAAGTATATTGGTTGGAACTTTATACATGTACTATTTTCAACAGCATTTCAGTCATATCAAAATATCAGTGGTTTAGAAAAGATATTGTAAAGTAAAAGTAAGGAAGTTTGTCTGGTGTTTAACACTGTGTCAACAATTTTTAAGTTATGTTATGGCTTTCCTTAATCCACCAATATAAGGCTAGGGCACTGAAGTGTCTTGTCAAATGACATTCTCAGAAAACCAAGGGTACTTGTGGGGCTTCAACCCCATAGTTCTAAGACCTTTACTTTAACCACCGGGCCACTTAGGACCCTTACATCATAAGAGTACCGAAGAAACCAAGCTCAAGATAAATGGAAGATCACAAACTTAACAGCTTATTTGGAATGGCTTTAGATATACATTGTATCGAATCCTCAGCATTCAGTTAATAAGTCTTGAGGCAATATTTTATGTATACATTTGTTTGAATCTACTAGCACCATGATTTGATCCCATATGGAGATGATCTCTCTACATTTCAGTACAAACCTTTCTATTAGTCCATGTTGTCAGGGCCTGTAAGGGGGATTTATTTCTGTCCCCTGTCTGCTGATCTAAACACACCATCTGACATCTTGTACACACACCCTGACTCTGGAATACACAAACATTACTACACACACCAGAGACATAGATAGCATTGAGCTTCTTAATGGTACAAACATTTGTCTTTTTCTGTTATGTTTATATGGGTCTTTGTGTCAACATTATTTCAGCTATGTTTTGATGTCCAACTCTTATTGATGGAGGAAGAACCCCATACTCATGCTCAAATAAGGGCTGGCCATGCTGGGTAGAACCATGGGCATTCCATAAGTCAGTCTGGAGACTACTCTCATGAAAATCCAAATGCCATCACCAGGACTTGGACCTAAGTGGAGAGGTGCCATGTGATTTCAAGTTCTGTACTCTAACCACTAGGTCACGGAGGCCCTTAGGTTCTATACTTCAGCAAAGTTGAACAGCTGTTACACTGGTTATTATAATTTTTTGAAACTTTCCCTTATTTCCAAAGAAGCTTCCTACATTATGTCTATTTGACAAAAGTAATGCCAATGAAAAGAAATAATGACACTACGCTTCCAATGATGTGCCACATTGCAATATTGTACTTTCCTTGAAGATACTGTCCATGTGTATCCATTATGACTTACGCAAATATTTTCCTTACGTTGTTTAGTAAAACCCAGGACCCAAGGCTATAAATGAGTTCATAAGCGCATTTGAACTCTTTACCACCTGCATAGAATATTAATTTTACTTAAAACAAAGGACTTTAGAAAAGCTTTGTAAACATGTGAAAAACCTTTCAGTTCTGCTGTTGTAATATGTGAATAGATTGAAAAAAAACGTTGCGGCGAAAGGAGAAATTGCTTGTGTTGTGACAAGCAATTTCTCCTTTTGCCAAAATGCTTTTTAAAAGTCATCTTCTGCAACACACAGTAATGTTGCGTTAGGTTGTAATGTATTAACTGTTTTGATGCATTACCTTTAATACAACGACTCCGATTTGTACATCCAACCAACTATCCTCCTCAAATGGTTCACACCCACTCACAATCAAATTGGCTCTAAACCTATCCTCTAGATTTTCTAAATCTGAAACATGCAGTGAACAATGTTAACCCTTTCCAAAACATCAATTTTCACCAGTCCCAAATTGAAAGAGTTTGCAGACGACATTTCAAAATGTGATGAAATTGGAAAATAATCTTCTGCCAGGGCAGAAAACATTGTGGGAAAAGGAGAAATTGCTCGTCACGAGCAATTTCTCCGTTACCCACAATGTTTTCTAAGGCCGTCTGCAACAAAGTGGTCAAATGTCGTTATAGTTTGGGAAAGGGTTAAACAAACACTTAGAAAACAACCAAATTTATTGTCGTACATGTACATATATATAAATGTGGCGGTTTGTTGCAAGGTGACGAGTAAGTCATCATTCATATCAAATGTTTCATCCTCTTCCACTTACAGTATAATTCATTTTCACATAATCTCAAAAGCAAACATTTGAATTAACCCATTGACAAACATAACAACATCTGACCACTTTGTTGCAGATGACTCTTGAAAACATTAAGGGAAAAGGAGATATTGCTCTCCTTTTTCCACAATGTTTTCTGCCTTATCAGAAGATTATTTTTCAATTTTGTCACATTTTGAAATGTCGTCTGCAAACTCTTTCAATTTGGAACAGTTGAAAATTTGGCATTTGGTAAAGGGTAAAGCCATTTAGTCATACTTAGCTGGTTGTGCATCTGCAGAAAATGGCACCGGAGTAATTGTATCTTTTCTTTGTTAGAAACCATAAGAATAAAACTTGATTACCTTATACATAGGATTTGGCTGTAAACTATAGCATTTTCTCTTTTCCTTTATATACCATCAATCTACCTTTTGATAATTTATCTTGTGACTTGTTAATATTTCAAAGGATTAGCAGAAGAAGAACATTCAGAACAAAGAATGATAAAGTCGATGTGAAAACAGTAGCTCTCTACTTTTGTCTTTATGGCCAGGGGTGTCGAAGTCAATTGTCCGTATTGCCCAGCTTGTCCCTTTGCCTGAACGGACAAGCGAATATTTACTGAAATTTTCTATATAACCATTATACTGACAAGTGCAGGAAAGGCTTTTGCATTTCAGACAAATAAAACAAAATCTAGTTTCACCACACCTGATAACAGTGTGTTGAAAAAAATCTTCAGATATTATTTATATAGATTTATAAAGATGAACAAAGAATGTAAATTCAATAATAAATTCGCAAGGGTCTATAGATATCCTCGGGTCTTTACTATGTAATATAATAACACAGTACTGACCCCAGGATAAATAAAGACCCCTGTGATTAAATCCTTACCAAAGTGTTCATTGAATTGAGTAAGAATCTGCTCCTGAAGTGCCCTTATGCTGTCCTGACTGATAAGTAAATACTGACCCTCGTTAGCCAAGGATAACTGAGACTTCTCTCCCACAGACTCTGAAATACACAGGGGAATATATGATGCTAGATTTTCTACTTTCTTGTGTGTGCAAAAATGGGGTGTAATCTCTGCAATTATTAGATCAATCTGTAATTAAAAGATCAATTAACAAACCAAAACCATCCCTAATGGATTTGCCATACATTCAATAGGTGGAATAATTACATAAAAAGTTAGTAAGAATCATTTGACCATTCTCACTGTGTTCCAATATTTAAACTAAGTGTGCATGGTATCAATTAACCCTTTCCCATATGACACATTTTTGACTGTTCCAATTTGAAAGAATTTGCAGACGACATTTCAAAATGTGATGAAATTGAGAATTATTCTTCAGATAGAGCAGAAAACCTTGTGGGAAAAGGACAAACTGCTTGTCACGAGCAATTTCTCTTTTTCCCACAAGGTTTTCTAAAGTAGTCTGCAACAAAGTGGTCAAATGTCGTTATTGTTTGGGAAAGGGTAAATGCCTTTCAGGAAAGTTAAAGAATTACTGCAAGCATACCAAAACATAATACAGATATTCAAAGTACACTAATGGCCAGGGATTTTTTAAAAGAAAATCCTTTAAAAGTAGCCATTGGTTTTGAATAAAAAATAAAGAACAAATGGTTGATTTCATGAATAGGAAATGTTATGGGCAAGGCGGAGGAATATTACCGTATCTGGTGAGCCGAAGGCGAAATGGAGAATAATCTGAAGTTGAGCTCAATAACCTTTCCTATTCAAAGACACCAACCATCTATTCTATTAAACAAACAACAAATTTTTGACTGTCCCAAATTGAAAGAGTTTGCAGAAGCCATTTCAGACTGTGATAAAAATGAAGCAGAAAACATTGAGGGAAAGGACAAATTTTCTCGTCACAAGCAATTTCTCCTTTTCCCACAATGTTTTCTAAAGTCGTCTGCAACAAAGTAGTCAAATGTCGTTATTGTTTGGGAAAGGGTTAACCATGTAACCTATATGGATTATCATAACATCTCTTCACAATGTGGATCTTTACAATGACATGCATTCATTTCTTTTCACTTGTTTAGTGTATTTACAACAGAGGGATAAAGGAACCACTGTTACATAATGACAATCATATGATCATATATTTATTTTTACAACAATATTTTGCAAATCTTCCTCCTTTGAAATCATTGTGTATGGAAAAGAAAAGTAGTTCACACTATTCGTACCTCCCTGTACAATAAGTTTTGATATTCTTGCGTCATCTAATTTTTGGCGTAGCAGTCTACATCCTGTTCTTTGTAAAGCTTGACTTAACCAGTCTGCTACTTCCTGTCCACAGTCTAAACTTTGTACCCTGTCAAAACAGAAGGTAGACAAGAGGTTTAACACTTTGACCAGTTAATGTAAACCGAAGCTGCAAGGACATTGCTACAGGTACTACACAGCCTAACTTGAGTGTTGATAACTAAAATCCAATTTGTTTACATTGCAAAAGAACATTTACACAAGTTTATCAATTGGACCAGAGTTCTGATACGGTACTTGACTCAAAAGACTGGTTTGAACTGAATAAAGATGTAAAATGTCTTATTAAAACTTATCTAGAATTTTAGGAAATGAAATAAGACATTGAGGGAAATGAAATAAGACATTGAGGTAAATGAAATAAGACATTGAGGGAAATGAAATAAGACATTGAGGTAAGACATTGAGGGAAATGAAATAAGACATTGAGGGAAATGAAATAAGACATTAAATGATTCTGTTCATTACAGAAAAATATGCTACTTTCCCTATGTTTTTAACCAAGTTATCAACTTAAGCTAGTGAACATTAAAAACCATTTTCCACTATATGGGATTTTGCGACAGGACCAAATTGAAAGAAACAGCAGACAACAAAACCAGCTAAAAAACCAAATAAAAAAATATCCCATATGATGAAGTGAAACTATTGTGGACATAAGAAGAAATTGCTCTTTCTTCATTTGTCACAATGTTTTACGCTTCTGGTGTATACATAATGCATTACATGAGTAGAAATAAAGGAAAGAGTTTTGCTGGTGTTGTTTAAATCACACTCATTTATCATCACATTCTTCAGTTCCTTGTATCCAAACTATTCTACAATCCTTTCTAGACATGGAACCAGGTTTACAAGGCATAATGGTTTTAGTTAACATGAGATTACGGTTGGGAACCAGGTTTACCCTTAGAATGCTGGGTAATTTTCTAAAAATAGATTTTTGTGTCGTCTGCTTTTCAAAACCTTAAATATCTGCTGAATTCTATTGAGGAAAGATAACAAGAGTAACAAACAAGTTAGATCACAGACCAGTTGCCAATTCAATTTGCGGCTGGCATAGATCTAACCTGTTTGCATAAGTATGAAGTCGGTTCCAGCACAATAAGGGTTTTTTAAAAGTAATAAAGTACAAAATCACGAACCTGTCTCCACACACCTTACTGTTACACATGTAACTGTTCACATCACACTGATCTACATATCTCATACTGATGGTCACTGGATCCATACCTAGAATGACAGGTTTATTAACTATTCATGCAAATTTGAAACCATATTCAACATATTAGAAAAGAAGCGGTTTAATCATACAAATTCAGTGGTAGACAGCAGTTCTCACATTGGCGTAGCTTCCTTTAGGCTTTTTAGGCATGTGCCTACACTTTTAGTTCCGGAAGCAAAACCAAAGAAAAATAAGGTAATTGGCAGCTGACCCCTGATCTAACCTGTTTGCTACTCTGAGTACTATTCCTCAGGTTTTAGAAAGCAGATGACACACACATCTATTTTTAGCAATTTACCCAGGATTCTAGGGGTTAAGCGTTGACCTTCACCTACCTGGATACGTCAAGGTCAATGTCTCCTTTTCTAGGTCAATGTAGGGTTTAATGAGACACAGGTTCTTCTCTCGTTTTTGACTCATTGCGATCCCTGATTCAGTGACAACCATCCATTCCCTGTCATAAACCAATCCACGAGAACCCATCTGCCACTCATTTACCTGTAAATAGCAGAAATGAGATCTAGTAAAAAACAAAAGAATCCATTTCAAGTTAAGATGTTCTCCTTGTAAGAAATATGGTCTGTCATAGATAAATGAAACACCTTTGAAGGACTATCTCCGATTGAGATTTTTTAATCTTTTTGATATAGAATTTTCTTCTATCAAAAATTGATATCACAGATCTATCAATTTACAGGAAACTAGAATATTGACACACTTTTCATCTCCTTTTACAACCATGTAGTTGAGAAATAGCGAGTTGCTGTTGTATATTTAGTTAACCATTCTGTTAACCAATCTGTTATCTTATAAATAATTATCTTTTCCTTTCACTCTAGGAAATAATTGTAATGGGTATTGTAAGAGTGTCTTGGACCCATATTATCGCATGAAACCAGCAAATGTGTCCGAGAGCAACCCATCACTTTTTATAAACCAAGTTTTTCAATCAAACGCTGAAGGCCCTAATGTGCCATTCACAAGTATCATATGAAAACACAGGTTGAAATAAGAAAACTATCATTAGTGCAAAGAAAAGGTAGGACTTCAAAACCGATGTGACAAAAGAAGAAATTGCTCAAAAAAAGTGATGCTCGTTTTGTAACAATAGTTTCTTTAAATTCACATTTGATACTTTAAAAGTGTTGCTGTATTAAAATGTGGAACTGTATTGGGTAAAAAGTAAATACAAAAGTTGCATTGGTTACCTTTAATGCTCCGCAAGACTTAACTGGATATAAACAGATCTGTTTCAATTGTTTGTGGTGACAGGTGTGGAATTCAGGATCCTCATGACGTCTGTGACTAGAAGGCAAACTCATTTTGTTTCTTTTCAAAACTGACCCCAAATTGAAATCATCACTTTTCTCTTGCTTCTGTGTAGGGTTTCTTACTGAGGGACATGAACTGCTGTTTACGTCAACATTGTTCTGTTTGATAGACTGTGATTCTGTCTGCTTTTTCCAAAATACAGGTTTTGAAGTGTTTTCCAAGAAGCAGTCTACAATAAACTGGAGGCACTTTTTGGCATCCTGTAGAGTTGACATATATCCGAATGATATCCGAATAGAACCAGTTGGCCAGCCCTCTATAAGGTCATTATTGTCTCCACAAACATGACCAGTCTGAAACAGAAGAATCTTTTATTTAAATGTTTATACATCATGCGATTAATCATCAACATTTAGTTTTGACACATTAAATTCTACTATATACTTATCTAAGAGAAAGATTAGTTTTGACACATTAAATTCTACTATATACTTATCTAAGAGAAAGATAGCCCTGTAAATAATCTTATAAAGGAAGACATTGCTAGTTTGTGCAGATGTTATTTCACACCATTCTCTTTCAAATCACAGCGCAAAATAGTCAATGTTGCATATATGTTCTGGCAAGTCTGCATTAACCCTTTCCCAAACAATAACGACATTTGACTTCTTTGTTGTAGACGACTTTAGAAAACATTGTGGGAAAATGAGAAATTGCCTTTTCCATTTCCCACAAGGTTTTCTGCTCTATCTGAAGAATATTTTTCAATTTCATCACATTTTGAAATGTCGTCTGCAAACTCTTTCAATTTAGGACAGCCGAAAATTGGTTGTTTCGGAAATGGTTACCTATCTGAGATCATAAAATGAGTGAAAGAGGATGTTCCAGAGCACATCTATGAAGATTCTGCTTCTGTTTATGCATTAGAAATCAATTAGAAAAAGAAATAAAATTTTAACACATAAAAATTATTCAATATTCTTCGTAAATGTATGATCAACAACTGTCTTTTAAGTGAAATATGTAGAAATATGATTAACAGGATTGTAAATTTCAAAATTAGAAATGACTTACATGTCTTGTGAATTCGGCTTTGTGTTCTTGACAGATTATATTTGTGTTTAGCTATCAGCAAGTGAGATTATCAAGGAAATTAAAACTTTTTTAATTATATTCACTAATCCTTACACATTTGTTTAGCTTGGCAAATAAGGTAAACACAATAAAACATTAAAGGAATAAATCAAAGGTAACAGTTACATTTCATTCACACTGATTTTCTTACCACAAAATTGTTCTTTATTTGATCATCTGACAGATTGAGGAATTTCTGGCATGCTCCGATGTTGCAAAAACATCCAGTTCTCAGGTGTATGTTAAACAAATGTGCCAGCTTGTCTACCTAGGAAGAGAGTACAGAATAATGTTCTTAAAGACGCTACTGTAAACATTACAATATCCATTTTTTGTGGCAAAAAAAAAAGCCCTACCTAAAGTCAACGTTTGTTAATCTCTGTCAGAGACATTAATGACACTGTTATCTATGTCTTTGTCTCATTTAAATCTAAAACTGCATTTGACAGCTATGATCTTTGAACATAATTACAAAAGTAGAATCAACTGATAATTTCAAATGGTTTTCCAATTATTATAGTACATGCCCAAAAATATGGCTCTTATAATATTTTAGTTAATTCACTGCCTCGAATAAGAAAATGCAAATTTTCTTAACCCGTATAGTGGTGAAACCAACTCCATGCTTATGCAAACAGGTTAGATCCAGGCCAGCAGCCAAGTAAATTGGCGGCTAGCCTGTAGTCTAACCTGTTTGCAACTCATGGTATCTTTCTTCAAAAAAATTTAGTAGATATTTGATATTTTGGAAAGCAGATGACACAAAAATCTATTTCTAGAAAATAAACCAGTATTCTGAGAGTTAGTATAAAGCAACAACAAAAGATAAGTTACTTCCAAAAAATAACATTCATTGGGAGATAATGGATTGAAACAATTGCAAAGGAAAGAGAAAGTACTTATTACAAGCAATAACATCTTGTTTCAGCATTTTGAAAAACTTTAACTTCAACCTGAAAAGGAGAACGGATTAAATTACCTCAGCGAACCCCACAAACTCTCCAGAACGTCTCAGCAGGTTGAAGTTTACAATACCGCCCTGTGTCTGATTGTCTGAATAGTCTCCCACACAGTATAGTACAGCTAGTGGGGCCCCGTTCTCATGGAGACATGACGATAAGTTATGGTGGAAATACTGCGCTAGCGTGAAGGTATGATGGGATATTCGGGAAATTCCACCTGAAAATAGGGTAAAGTGTTAATAATTTCATACATAAAAGAATTTGTTTGTAAAAAATTCTACAACAACATGTTTTTTGTCAAATCATTATAATATTGTTTCAATGCTTTGGCTTACGCTTCATCAGGATAATGAATTTGAATATAAGCAACAGTTGTGACATCATAGGTGTGATGTTTTGTTATAGACAAGGAGGCTGACATATTGGAACTACTTTTAATGTATTCATACATCATCAAATTATCGTACTTACACAGAATGTATATTGTGCTTACACCAACTATTATGAAATATCTAAGTATGTGACATCTCCCTTCTTTTAAAGTCAAATTTAAAATAAATTTACTGAAGCGATATCTTTAGTGATAACTTTCCAACTTCATCGAAAGTCTACATCAGTCTTTATCTTGTAGTGAAATACGAGTCCAAAACTGTCTGCTTCATGTCTATGTTTCTTATTAAATTGTCAATTGTTTTTCATTAACACTCTTTTTCAATAAGTCCACTTATTACTTGATAAGTTCCATATTCCTTATTTTTTCTTTTTTTTCAACTAAAAACTACTTGAAATTATTAGGTAGAGTACAGTGATACCTCAATAGGCTACCTAAGTCTAAAATACTTTAAATGATAAAATGCATACATAATTGACTAGAAAATCTGATTTTTTCCATATGTATACATATGAAATTGACTAGTGCCTTTGACTATGAATTGTATTGCTTTTGAAAAGTAATATTGAGGTTGCACTGTAGTCTTTACATTAATCTAGATCAGATCTTTACCATCTGATACCTAACCACTTTAAATCACTGATTAATAACTAAAATTATCATCCCTGTACTTGAGTGGTTTTTTTATGTTTCTTCTGGCCCTGAGTTGTGGAGAGTTGTATGATGGTGGTGGTTCTTCAGGCAAGCTCCTACTTTGTGTAACCCGTTGTTGGTTGTCATCTTGGTGACTGGAATTACCCGAAGCGTTCTCTTCAAATTGGTCATTTGGTCGCATGATTGGTATTGGGTTTTCGTTTGTTTTTTGGAGGTGCACTCGGTTTCTCCTTAGCTCATGCCCATATTCATTTGTTATGAGGTATGATCTCGGTGAATTGTGTTTGTTCACAACGACTGCTGGTTCCCATGTTTTTCCAACTCGATATCGGACAGAATCTCCTCTATCTAAATCTTTCATGTCCTTTGCACTTTTGTCATAATGTTCTTTCTGTGTTATTTGCCTTTTCAACAATTGCTCTCTTGCGTTTTGAGGTATTTTTGGGTGTAACAGTTCGGGTTTCGTTGGCACTTTATCTCTTAACATTCTGTTCATTAACAACTGTGCTGGAGAATAGTTACAGTTAGCTAAAGGAGTATTTCGGTATTCTAACAGAGCAATATGTTCATCCTTTCCATCTGCATTGGCTTTTCTTAACAGGTTTTTGATTGTCTGAATGCTTCTCTCAGCCATCCCATTACTCTGACTGTGGGTTGGACTACTTGTAGAGATTTTGATATTGTTTGTTTTGCCAAACTCAAGGAAATATTTACTATTAAATGGCATGTTGTCTGCGATCACTTCTTCAGGAAACCCATGTACACTAAAGATTGCCATGATACTGTTTACTACTGACTTGGCCGTTTTTCCTTGTAACAGTCTTATTTCTATGAATTTGGAGTAAAAGTCAACCACAAGGACATAATCATGTGATTTGTATTCAAAAAGTTCTATCCCTACTTTTTGCCATGGGCGTTCTGGCACTTCATGTTGCATAAGGGTTTCTTTTTGATTTTTTCTCTTATACGTGTTGCAAATTGAGCACTGTGAACAGATTCTTTCTATGTCTCTTGTCATGTTTGGCCAGTAAACTGAGGTTCTTGCTCTTGCTTTACATTTCTGAATTCCTAGGTGACTCTCATGTAATGCTGCCAACACAATTTCTTGTTGATCTGCTGGAATTACTATTCTATCTCCAACAAAAACTAACTCTTCTGCTATATGAATTTCTTCTTGAAAATTCCAGTATGGTTTGACTTGCTCAGGAAGACTCTTTTTGTGATGAGGCCAGCCTTCTTTAACAATTCTCTTTATTTCTTTGAGTACTATATCATTTTCTGTCGAAACCCTTAAGGTGTGTAGCCTCTGATCACTAAATGGTAAGTTGATTACTACACTGTGTAGCATTGTTTCCATTTCTTCTTCCATTTCTGTTTTCCCTTTTTTCTCTCTTTCTATATATGCTCGTGACAGTGTGTCCGCTATGTACATGTTTTTTCCAGGAGTGTAGTGTAGTACCAGGTCATATTTTTGCAGCCTGAGAAACATTCTTTGTAGTCTTGTAGGAATCTTATGCAGCGGCTTATTTTGAATCGTCTGTAATTGCTTATGATCTGTTTGGACTGTAACTGTCTTGCCATAGATGTATTGATTGAACTTTTCACATGCGAAAACAATCGCCAGTAGTTCGCGTTCAATTTGAGCATAATTTTTCTCAGTTTCTGTCAGTGCTCTTGATGCATATGCGATAGGATGTCCTTTCTGTAACAGGCACGATCCTAATCCCTCTTGTGAGGCATCTGTTTGTATAGTGACATCTTTGGTAACGTCATAGAATTTCAGTACTGGATCACTGGTAAGAATCGTCTTGATCTTATCCAGAGCTGCTTTTTCTTCATGCTGCCATAAGAATGATACATCTTTTCTCAACAACTTTCTTATTGGTGAGGTCAATTGTGACATGTTAGGGATGAATGGTGCTAAGAAATTTACTGTTCCAAGCAGTCTCTCTACTCCCTTTTTGTCTTCAGGATCTGGGATTTCAACTATGGCTTTCACTTTTTCTGGATCTGGTTTACAGCCATCTTTATTCAAAATGCTTCCCATGTATTTGACTTCTTTCACTTTGAACTGCATTTTGTCTTTGTTGAACTTGATATTTTTCTCCTGTGCTCTTTTCATTACTTTCAACAGAATTTCATCATGCTCATCTTCATTTACTGCTGCTATTATCATGTCGTCATGAATCATGTGGACACCTTGTATGTCACCAAATGTTTCTATATTCTTTCTTTGGAAGACTTCACTAGCAGAACTGATTCCAAATGGCATTCGGGTATAGCGATATCTGCCAAAAGGTGTTTGAAATGTGCACAATAGTGAACTAGAGTCATCCAATTCTACTTGGTGGTATCCATCTTTTTCATCGAGTATTGAGAAAGTAGTTTTTCCACTGAGTTTTGAAGTCACATCGCGAAGTGTGGGTATTTGATAATGCTGCCTTTTAATTGCCTTGTTCAATTCTCTCGGGTCTAGGCAAAGTCTAAGACTTCCATTTTTCTTTTCTACTATGACTAAATTATTCACCCAATCTGTTGCTTGTTCAACTGGTACAATGACACCATCTTTCTCTAACTTATTCAGTGTTTCTTTTAGCTTGGGCATTATAGTCTGTGGAACTACTCTTGGTGGATTCACAACTGGTATGCAATTTGGCGTCAATTCAATCTTGTATGACCCTTCAAACTTTCCCAAACCTTTAAAATTGTCTTCGAAATCTTGAAACACTGACTTTAAAGTTAAGTTCTGTTTCCTACCCTCCATGACTTCTACTTTCTCAAGCAATTTTAATGATTTACATGCTTGTAGACCCAGAATAGGAGTGGATTTGAAGTTGACAACATAGAAGTCAAGCTCTTGTTGGGTTGTTGTACCATTTTTTCCACAGATTAATTTCGTCTTTCCTAGTGGATTCACAATGTTGTTTCCGTAGGTGGATAGTTTCGACTTGGTCTGCCGTAACTGCTTTACCCCTAACTTCTGTACTAGTGATTTTGGAATTACGTTGGCCTCTGCTCCAGTGTCCAACTTGAACTTCACTGTTTTGTTTTTTATTTGGATCAAAGAGTACCATGCCTTTTCTTCGTTTGTTATGGTGTTTATTGTCTCTGTTATAACTCCGCAAAAGAATGTCTGATCTTCTTCGTCTGTGTCTATTTCTGTGACATGAACATTTTTTCGACTACTTCTGCACTTCTTTGCAAAATGGTTGAATTTTTTACAGACATTGCATTTTTTACCATATGCAGGACATTCTCTGGGACCGTGTCTTGTTCCACACTTTGAACATTCAAATTTGTCGACTGTGGGGTTCTCGGAAGCTACAGCTCCTCTGCCTTTGTAACTATTATGGGATTTTGCTTTAGGCATTTGGTGTTTTCTGTCATATCTTCTTTTCCTTTTTAATGCTTCAATGGGAATTTCACCTTTGAGAGTTTTGATTTGATTTTTGCTTATCTCTGTAGCTCTGCACATTTCTACGACTCTTTCTAGTGTAGGGTTTTCTGATGTGCGCAATAGCCTTTCTTTTAATTGTTCATCTTGAATTCCAAAGATTATCCGATCTCTTATCATCAGATTTGTCTGATCTCCGAACTCGCAATTCTTTGCTTTGGTTTTGAGTTCGTTAACAAATTGATCAACTGTTTCACCGTCTTTTTGTTTAATTTCCCAAAACATGTATCTTTCCATTACGGTGTTTTTTCTCGGATTACAGTAATTTGTCAATTTATCGAGGACAGTTGCCAGATTATCAGGGTCTTCTGCTTCTACTTCCTCATTTCCTGGAGTCCAAGTGAAATTATTAAAGATTTCAATTCCTTCCTCGCCTAGCAAATGTAACAGAATAGCCACTTTCGTTTTCCCGTCCTCATTTACCTTTCCCGACGCTGTCAGGTACAGGTTGAAACGCTGTGACCATCTTCTCCAGTTCTCGGAGATATTCCCACTAAATATTAGCGGATCTGGGGGCTTGAATTCGTTCATCTTTTAAAATGATTCGCCTTTTTCTGACACCATGTGATGTTTTGTTATAGACAAGGAGGCTGACATATTGGAACTACTTTTAATGTATTCATACATCATCAAATTATCGTACTTACACAGAATGTATATTGTGCTTACACCAACTATTATGAAATATCTAAGTATGTGACAATAGGATTTTTATATTTTTCTATACATGAAAGCAAGAATATGACAAAAAGATATCAAGCCATCTCTATATTATTCAACAATACCCTTACCTGAGGGTTTTACCTAAAATATAAAACAACAACTAACGAACTATCACATAGAATAACCATGATCACATGTTATTTCATATATCAAGGGTTCAATGCAAGACTATAGTAAGTGCTTCATAAACATGAAGCACTTACTATAGTTTTGAACTGAACCCTTGATATGACTTATAACTTTAGTTCAAAAGTTGAATTTGACCATGAAAAACAAAATCCTATTTGTTGAAATACTTTCAAAGAAACAATAAGTTGAAGATGTCTGTAAACTAGAAGAGACGTGAGACGTCTAACTTTGTCTCAATGGGATTTTACTTTTACTGCATCCAAGGTACTTCAATCAATCAAAATATTCAGATTAAAATGTTAATGAAGATCATTTTTTACTTTTAGAACAATCTCTCTATATGTTTACATTTTCATCAGAAAGTCCATGAAAAACAAAATCCTATTTGTAGAAATACTTTCAAAGAAACAATAAGTTGAAGATGTCTGTAAACTAGAAGAGACGTGAGATGTCTAACTTTGTCTCAACGGGATTTTTCTTTTACAGCATCCAAGGTATTTCAATCAATCAAAATATTCAGATTAAAATGTTAATGAAGATCATTTTTTACTTTTAGCACAATCTCTCTATATGTTTACATTTCATTCAGAAAGTCAATGTAGCAAAAGACATTGCAGTTGCTTCTATTGCGACAAAGATTTCTACCAAAAATAAATGTGGATTAAAATAATGTACCTTGTTATTTGTAGAGAAATTGCAATTGTCCATGATGAGACAGGTCAAAAATGTCTTTATGAAGAAGATTGTTGAATTACAACCATTATATATGTTCTTACCTGCCAATGCTGTAAGTACATCAAATCCATGTTTCAGTGCAATAATATCAAGATATGGTAATGTGCCATCTTCAAACCTGTGGGAAAATGGAGGGAAAGAGTACATTAAGTGGTTTATCATTGGTCTTATGAGTGTTCCGAATTGAAACCAGATAAATAAATGAAAACCTTAACCCTTTCCCAAACAACAAATTTTCGACTGTCCCAAATTGAAAGAGTTTGCAGACAACATTTCACAATGTGATGAAATTGGACAATAATATTCTGGCAGAAAACATTGTGGGAAAAGGAAAAATTGCTCTTTACGAGCAATTTCTTCTTTTCCCACAATGTTGTCTAAAGTTGTCTGCAACAAAGTGGTCAAATGTGGTTATTGTTTGGGAAAGGGTTAAGAGAGTTGTATTACTAATGTTATTTCTTTTTTAAACCCTTTATTGTGAGTATTCTTGAAACTTAAACTACCAGTTATAACAAAATAAGATTTATAATATACAAGCAGTTTTGAAATTTTGCTTCCTCAAGACTCTGTTCTCATCTTACCTAAATCTCTGATTGAGTGAGTAAATCTTCATCTTCATGATAAAGTGCAGCGCTCACTCTGGAGCATCAACGCACTGGTAAACTTTTTACAAATCTTGAGACAAAATAAGTTTATAATTATAAAACATTACAAATATATATCTGACCTTTCGCTCAGAGATGATCTTGACACATGGAAACGTTTCCGAGGTAAACTGACAGCTACTGTCCCCCCTCCAAAATAACTCTTCTGTAAAACATCCAGAGCTGTGTTCTTTACAATCAAAGCACCTGTAAAGCAGAGGACCATTCAATTCTAGGATGAAAATTCAACTTAATATATCATATGTGATTCGTAATTTCTCCTTTGCCATTATTTCCAAAATGACTTCGAATTTCTTGGAATAGGCACACTTTAATCAGTGCAAATAATGGGATACAAAGACTTTTTGACAAAAGAAGAAATTGCTCAAAACAAACAATGTTCCTTTTGTAACAATAGTTTCTTTATATCATATTTGATACTTCATATTTATCAATTCAAATGGATTTAACATCCAGTCAACATCATTTCAAATACTTTGCAATGCTCAACCCCAATACTCAACTGCCCACAAGGGCTGGTCAAGCTGGGTAGAACCTTCAGCATTCAGCAAGTCAATTGGGAGACTACCTCTCATGAAAACCAATAGCCCCCAAAGGGATTTGAACCCACACAGAAGTTCTGTACTCTAACCACTAGGCTATGAAGACTCCATAATTTCTCCTTTTGCATTGCTGGCTTCTACCTTATACCACAAAGACAATTATATTTTCATAACTTATAACAAAAAATATGGGTGTTCTCAAAAGAAACGCCGTACCCACAATAATTTTTATTTGAATCAAGCCATTTGAACTAATTGCATCAGGGGAACAAGGCAAAAAATTATGTTTGCAAAATGAGCCCTCAGAGCTCCATAGAAAATGAATACTATTTCTTAACTATTCGTTTGAAATATCGACACCTAAGAAGAATTACATTACCAACATTTTTAATACCTAGCCAACATATAATAAATATTAGCATTTATTGAACAGTCGAAAATTATGAATATGATTAGAAATAGTGTGTGTATGTAAATGTTTATATGCATGTAGCAATGACATGTAAATGGTATGATTATAAATTGTTTAACCAATTACCAAACAATAACAACATTTGCCCAGTTTGTTGGAAGACATTGTTGAAAAAGGAGAAATTGCTCTTTACAAGCAATTTCTCCTTTTCCCACCATGATTTATGCCCTATCAGATGATTATTTTTCAATTTCATCACACATTTTGAAATGTCACCGTCAAACTCATTCAATTTGAGACAGTCGAAAATTTGGCGTTTGGTAAAGGGTTAAAATAGTATTACCTAAACCAGTTGGATATCCAAACATCTTATAGAATGACAAGGTCACAAAGTCTGGCTTGACCTTATCAAGGTTTAGTGGAGAAGTACTGACTAGACTGGCCGCATCCAGGCACACAAACCACCCACCATCAGCACCTGTTGACCCAGTATCCCTGGCCATCCCGTCAGAAGTACATTCTTGTTGCCATTGGAAACAAACATCCTTGACCTTCGTGACCCAGTCCAGAGGATACTTTGTTCCGTTGAAGTTTGATTGAGCCGGGTACACAAAAAGATGGTTGCCCCGTCCTGTGTAACATGAACCTTGCTTGAGAATGTGTTGTGAGGATGGACTAAAGTTGAAATGTTCATCACAGTCTATACATTGTACTTTCCCCGCCCTCTGAAAGGCAAGCTCTCGCATGCCCTGTACAGAGGTATGGTTGTCCAGGAGATATGTAAAACTTCCCTGGTGAACACAATCTTTTCGTAGATATTGATCGCTTTGGATGATGCATTCATGGCAATCCTTATTATCCTTTAATTCATAACAAGACCTACCATCCTCATATTTGGCCTTGACCGCAACACCAACTTTATCAATTCTTTGTTTCACATCATTCGTAGTTTTGGCCTTCTCACCAACTGTATCACATTTCAAACACCGTCCTTTATCAATAGACATTCCATCTTTATAGTCACAGATATTTTGGCTGTTTTCCGAAAGGTTCTGACATTCATGGTTGCCATGGAAATTAAATGATTCTCCTAGCAACTTGAGTGATGCTGTACAGCCAGAGGTGAATATCACAGTGTAGTCCTCAAATGTGGTGTTGAAAAACTTTAGAATGCTGAAAATTGTAATAGTTATTCAGAGTGAGATTGTGATACAAAAAAGGTTGTTAGATGTAAATCCTATAATACAGATGGAGGGAATCACATGACCAATGTTTACGATCTTATGTCCAAACAAGATGGCCGCACCCAGGTATTTTGGCTTTTTTCACCTACTTTTTCAAATGATAGCCACATTATGTACCTTGCATGAGTTGACCATCAACTTTCCACTTCTGATGGTTTATGATAATCCATGCATTACAACGGTATTACGTCTAACACTTGGCAGAGAAATTGTTTTTGTTTCGTGGTATCAATCAGTTTTAACGATTCTTTTGTTTGGTCTTCGGCCTGACCTGACCATATCAAAAATAAATGTATAAATGCAAACAGGTGGCACTATTTTTGAACATTTTCATCAGGTTACTTGAACTTGGAGGCTCAAATAGAAATTCTACTGCACATCATTTTTGATGGTTATGTAATTAAAAAATGTAACTATCCAATACCTGTATCTGACTTGATCAATGGTGTCGGTAGCCAGCTGACTACTGGGACTACGACTGTGAGGGTTACCATAAACATTCTGTAAAATGTCGTCTCTGTGTTTGTCAAGCTGGGTCCTTGATACCAGTGTTGAGGCAGCATGGTCAACATATACAATACCTGCAATCAAATAACCACAGTTTGTTTGAACTGATTACTGACACACATATAGAAAGTTAAAACTGGATCAAGCAAAACACAACAACAGGCAACATGCATTGATCATGGAATATTTTAAACTCCTTGCAGAACGTTCTTCTGCTATGCTACAGTGTCACAGTTCAAATCTAGAACAAATCACAGACATTTTCTAGGACATTACATAAGTAACGATGTGGCCTGTGCAAACTTGTATTAGATATCTAAATATTAACCCTTTACAAGATGGAAAGTTTTCTTTTCATCATCTTGAAAGTTCCTGTATCAACGGAATATATCTATTCGAATTGCTAAAATACTGTACTCTTACTGCAATGTATTCTTCAAAGGGAATTTTATCATTAACAAGACTAGACTAGAACGTTTACATTTTCGATTTTACTATCGAATCTATTCGACAGCCACAGTTGTTTACATCAATTCAAAGAGATTGTTTCACTTATACGAGAAAAAGTACCTTTTAAGGCGGGAAATTCTTCTATCAGGCTATTTTCATCGATTTGACGAGAAGATGCAAACTCTGACAGTCCGTCACAGGGAGCCGACATTTTGATCGTCACGTGATCTCTAGCGAGCCACATGACCTTTGACCTAATACGGTCTCCTGTATAAAGGAGCCACACCTGTTTTATTTTCCCATAAAATAGCAATCGGAACTACTCGGGTATTTCCATGAGCTGTGAAATACACTGTGTTCAGATTGATAAAATAGTAATCATTGCGCATTTTTGACGATCGCATTCTAAATCGGCGACGTTCGGTTCATCTAAAGGTCATTTCAACTACATGTGTAATATAGTGCCAATGTAGACTGTGATGGTCATTGTACAGTCTATGAGGTGCGAAAGTGTGTCAAACTGTACCAGTGTACTTGATTGAAGAAGATTGATCCTGATCATTATTTACCTTTAGCAAGTCATTATTATGCCTCCAATTTTCAAATGTGAATTCTTCTAAATAATTTAACTTATTTGTCTTCCACTTACGGTCAGGGGCCTTTCGAACGTGGTAATAGACCTGAATTGAGTGGGCTATCTATCTCCCTCCTTTTAAGAAAGGTTTTTGTGCAGGTTACTTTGGCATACAATTTTACAAAAGAAACATGAACATTCAACAAGGCAAATGGATTATTAGGCAAAAGCGTTTGGTGACAAGTTCTATCAACTTAGGTTCGGTTATCTATTTTGCAAGTAGCATATTATAGTTATCAACAATGTGTTCACATGTCCATTATTTAGATACACTTTAAATGTATTGATGTCCCGGTAAATGTGGGGAAAAAAGTAACTTCTCCCAGAGACTGTTATCTATGTCTCTGCTTCTCCTTATCTATGTCTCTGCAATGATATAGCAATTAAGGGTTAACAATTGAAACCAAAATAATTTGGAATTGAAAAATGTCAAATAAATGAAACAAGTGATGCGAATTATGTGTTCGGTCAGGCTAAACGACCCTAGGTATGGGTTATTGTTTGCATCAAATGCTACAAGAACCTTTGCTATCCTTGATGAAGGTATAAAGGGTACTGTCCAGAAGACTTCACAGTTGTTATTATAGCTAAGGTCTACGGAGCTACACACCAGTATTTAAAACTGCTCGCTTACCTTAGCTAATCATGAAAAAAAATCGGTACTACTTCTGAGAGCAGAGACTGTACAGGTTAAAAAAACTATAATTGTTACAAGCAATTTCTCCTCCTGCTACAATGCCTTTTAAACGTTGTCTCCTGCAAGACGCAAATGTGGTGTTAGGTGATAATGTAAACGCAATATTTCCTTTCTAGACGTTTGATTAAAAAGCATGTTCTGCATACCATTGCTTAAAGATCCTGGACGTCATACACTAAATATATATATATAGGTAAAAAGTAGAATTTGCGTATGGTATTCAGCTATGATTCTAACAAATATTCATTAAAAAAAATCGCCGAAATCGTGGTATAAATGAAGATATTGACGTAAAACCCCAACGGCCTCGACTTTTGTAAGTTACTACA
Organism: Cerastoderma edule; assembly: GCA_947846245.1. Lineage (NCBI taxonomy): Eukaryota > Metazoa > Mollusca > Bivalvia > Cardiida > Cardiidae > Cerastoderma > Cerastoderma edule. The sequence continues at coordinate 38,587,713 of OX401409.1, forward strand.
GCTATATGGTAATTAGTTACGTCACGTGGGCTGTCAAGTGCCTGTCACATGACGATGTACGCCTTACTAAGAAGATACTAGCGTCAGCGTCCATTTTGTTTTCAGCGTGTAGTCTTAGTATCAAGTGAGCGTCACGTGACCGGTTGTTCATAGCTTGACGCTATATTTAGATAATGTCGGATTTTCCTCGGATTTTTATAAAATGAAAAATGTCAGAATTCATCTTATATGCTATTGGTTTCTCTGCTGAAATGTTAAATTAATCTATATTCCTCTATTTCCGAAAGTTTCAAAAAAATAATCCTATGACGCACAGAAACTTTAATCAAACACGGGTAATTTTAAGCATGTCTTTTCTGTCAGCGATGAAATTTGACTAGATAAGCATATATATATATCTAGACCACAAAGTCGAGAAAAGTTCTGAAACCACCCCCTTCAACTCTTCTAACAAAATTACAAAAGCTAGACTCAGATTGCCAGAGGAAATATATATTCTTCTAAAACTACATGCGTGAATTGCAGAACTAGTTGTTCAGCTATTTGTGTCACTTTATCAACTATATATCGCTATGTTAATATAGAATTCCGTAGTTTTATAGGGCTGTCAAATGCATAAAGCCTGACCGTACTTATGAATAGTTAAACAACGCCTTAACAACTTAATAATAAACAATTCTTAAGAAAAAAGATATCGAAATTTCAAACCAATACCATTTTTTTCTTCTTCGGGTCATAAGATTCCTTTTCGAATACTCTGTCGTGTTTGTGCCCTTTTTGCGAGTCTTTCAGTATTACGAAATAGGGATGAGTTAAGAGAAATAGTTTCCGGCAAAGTCTATAATCATTTTTCAGATTTCTATATCCACAAAGCAATCGATACATGTTTGAATGGCTTATCAATCGTTTGTACAAGTGGCAAAACTCCCGGAACAATCAAACTGCGTTTGTGTAAACAAACAAATCCAATGAGATGTTTGAAGAGGAGGACAAATCAGTAAAACTGTTCGATATCATGTTTAGAAAGTAGTGCAAAACGAATTATACGTGCTGGCTTATTGAGAACTGCACTTTGGTCTACATTTAATTCTTAACACAATGACTAATTACAAATGTTCCTGCGGATTTCTTTTATGATTTTCTTTCCAACTTAAATGACAGAAACAGAAAGTGGGATCCTATACAAATCTTTTAAAGTGACTATGTCACAGTTTGAGAGTTTTAATCTTTTAAGAATAGAACGTTTTCTACAGATAAAAGGACAACAGAACCCTATTTCGCTTCAAAAACTTGGAATACAGATCTACATCTCAACCCAATTCATAACTGTTTGGTAAAGATGTTACATATTCATCTTGCAGATAAAGAAAACCGTTTAAATGGTTTATCTTGTAATCGCTTATTTGTTTCCACCCTGCAAACTCATTGAAACAAGATCGTCAGAGGATAATACTACAGAGTGGACAGACACTCTTATAGTGTGACGCTAGCAAGGTGTGTCAAGATGCAGTTTTCATATAAGGACTGAAAAGCACGGACTTGTGTTTTACTTTTTTAATTAAAGACACAGGTTTGCAGTAGCTTTAGATTAAATATACTGAAACTGCTTGTTTGTTAAGTGATGATGATTGTTTAGATCACTTTTTGAATATGTGTTATTTACAATACAAAATCGGTTAGCCCTTCACCAAACAATAACGACATATGACATGTTTGTTGCATACCGCTCTGGACTCTTCACGAGCAATTTCTCCCTTTCCCACAATGTTCTCTGTCCTATCAGAAGATTATTTTTCGATTTCATCCCATTTTGAAATGTCGTGTGCAAACTCTTTCAATTTGGGACAGTCGAAAATTTTGCGTTTGGTGAAGGGTTAGATGATCCCTTTAAAAGATCGTAACTGGATCGGAATTGAGTTTTGAGTAATTCGTTTGGTCCACATCCAAATATTCACTGTTGAAAGTATTTCTCCCCCATTCGGTATGCCGTGATTTGATTTATGAAATACCAACCGATTTCAAATGTACATATTTTCTTGATATGCAATGTACGACCTCAAAGTGTTGTGTTGACCTTAAAGTGTTGTGTTTGTAAAACTTGTTTAACCCATTACCAAACAATAACGACATTTGACCAGTTGTTGCAGACGACTCTTGAAGACATCGTGGGAAAAGGAGAAATTGCTCGTAACGAGCAATTTCTCCTTTTCCCCAAATGCTTTCTGCCCCATCAGAATATGACTTTTCAATTTCATCACATTTTGAAATGTCGTCTGCAAACTCTTTCAATTTGGGAAAGTCGAAAATTTGGTATTTGGTAAAGGGTTAAAAGAAGCCTGATATGGGTATATTTCATATTAACAAAGTCTCGTTTCACCACAATTGATGCATAATACTTTGCTATAAAATGTCAAAATGCCGAGAGAAGTCCCACCTGCTTGAGATTTTATCGCATTTTCTCACAAATAATGTACCTTTACCAGAACGGACAAAGTCCGAACGACCCAGCCGTAGATATTTAATTCTGCACGCAGTTACAGCTTGGATTATCCGGGTTAGTACGGGCGGGGATGTTCGATATTGAACAAGTCACTCAGAACATTAAAATCGAACATGATTTTAACGTCGATGTTTCTACTTGGAACTGTAGCAGTATCAAGTGGTAATTATTTGACTGGCATTAATTAGTTTTGGATTTTACCACTAGGTTTTTCCCCATTACAATGAGTCTCTCTTTTGATATTTTTCTATAACAAAGAATATAAATAGGTTGACAAAATACAATCATGAATAACTATATATACCAGTCATTCCGTCAGAAGTATATATAACATATATTTTTTTTAAGCCACAACATGATACTTATTTAGGGTAATAATTGGTATATTTAATAGGTCGTGATTGTAGTTTACTACATGTACATCATTGCACATTTCTCTTTCTGACCACAATGACTCTGTCATCTTTTACAGATCAGTTTGATGGTTGAACAAAATTAAAGATTTTAACTGACGATAATGATAGATAAAATAGTCAAAACATATGAAAATTCATAATTTGTAAAAACATTTGATTCTGACTTTGATTTATATCATTCTTTTTAAGTTCAACAACGCATCTTATGAATGTTTGATAATTGATACAGTGGCATTGCAATTCATGACCATACTAACTACATTATTCAACTGAATCTACTAATAGATGCATCTCTATGTCTATATATCTTGCTACAAGATTATGAGACCATCTCGTAAACCTTTTCAAATTACCGTTTGCGTAATTTCACAATTAATTGGATACTTTTCATATTTCATACGTGTCTTAGCTGATCTCATTTTAGATTTACAATGAAAACATGATAGCAGATTGTCGCCAGTTTTCATTCTCAAGACTGATTTCACATTTTTTTCTTTTAAACATATTAATATGTCTGTTCCACATTCCCAGTTTCCAGCAATAACGAATACACATATACCAAAGACTTCGGTACGTCAGGCAGGGTACCATCTGACGTCAGTCCGACGTCCGTTAGAAGTCGGACAGAATGTGCCGCCCTCTGTAGCCTGGAGAGTCGATGTGGGGGATTCTACTTTTCGCGACCACAACAAGAATGTTTCCTCGAGTTAGACACTGTGTTTACAAACTTCAAAGTCAACGATGCGGGGCTTCACTATACAAAAGATGGTACGTATGTGATGTGTTGACTACAATTGCGTTGCATGTATATTGATGATTATGTTGGTATGATCAAAAACGGTTTGAAATTAACATTTGTCCTCATATGTGACCGCTTCGAAATAAGTTGTGTGGCATAGTATCTGTTGCAACATTGGTAAACATGTATTTTCCTTAATGTACATACTGTGTTAATTCAACAACTAACAGTCAGTATATGATTTCCAACTGCCAATTTCAATTACCAAAAGTCGATTTTTAAACAATCAACAAACAGTAAATAATTCTAACTACCATTTTCGACTACCGAAAGCCGACTTTTTTCAACAACTAATAATTAGTAAATAGTTTCAGCTACAAATTTCATTTACCGACAGTTTTTTTTTACAATCGACAGTCAGTAAATAAATTCAGCTACCAAATTCTTTGCAAAAACCAACACTCAGTAAATAATTTCATCTACCATTTTCGACTACCGAAAGTCCACGTGTACATTGAATATCAAAACTACTACATTGTTAGCTTTGAGATTTTATTTCAACGTTTCCCAATACACCGCTTTGGACCGAAACGGTTCCATATTTTCATTCCGAAAAAGTTACCAAACTCCCCATTGAATTAATCTTATGGACCGATTTCTTTTCGGATGTATCACCTTCCATGGGTTGGTGGAATAAACCTTTTTGAATTCGTTAAGTGTGCGTCAGTGTTATATTTATGTCGTCCCTGTCAAACTGAAGGGTCTACCTTCAAATTGATAAAGGACTCCTGATTTATTGGTCAGGGAGAGATGATACAATTTCGAAAACCTGCTTTTATATTACCTTTATATCACTGTGTGGTTAATAAATGTTTCTGTGTCTTTCCAGCACCCGTTGATACAGGACCGACAACAACAACAACTTCTACTTCTACATCTACACCGTCACCACCACCAACAACGACAATACCGTCAACAATAACAACAACACCTCCACCACCACTACCAACAACAACATCTCAAGAACCACCAATAACAACAGCAATAACTCCACCACCAACAACAACGGCAACAATACCAACAACACAACCACCACCAACAACAAGTCCATCACCACCAACAACAACAACGGCAACACCATCAACAACAACAACACAACCACCACCACCAGTAACGACGACAACAACAACAACAACACTTCCACCTCCATTAACAACAACAACAGCAACACTCAACTGTTCGCCAACATTTACTGAATGGAATGTAACAGGTACTTCTGGTTTGAACTATTCCTTCAAGATCTCCGATGATACGGTCAACCAAGGCGAGGCTGTGACTCGGTGTGCCGGATGTGGTTTACAGTTACTCCAGCTGAACGACGTCGCTAAATTTGAGGCCCTGAATACTTTCCTTGTGGCAAGCGGTAAGGTTCAACATGTTTATCTTTATTTCATTTGACAGCCAAGACGGCCACATGGCACACTTGCACTAATGTTCAGCAAAGCTTTTGAAACGAACTGAGCAAATTAACCGCCCAAAGAAACAAACACACCCGATCTGTAAAAAACACTGTTGTCCACTGATTAGTTTTGTTGTCTGTTTTCATACCTGCATGTTCTCTAAAACAATGCATAAGCTTCCCGAATTTGCATAAACGTTCCACGAACGTGCCGTCTATATATGTATATACCGGCATGTTCTCTACAACACTGCATTACGTTCACTAATTTGCATAAAGTTCAACGAACGTTACAGAACTCCCACCTCCGTGAAAACTCGTCCCGAGTTTTGGTCCGTTGGAAATACATGGGAAAGGCAACTCCGATAGAAGGAGTAGTATTCATCCAACCGCTGCCACCAATACAACTAATCGAGCAAATGAACCTCTCCAAGACACAAACACATTTGAACAGTGGAAAACACTGTCGTACACTGAATGGTTGTGTTGTCTATATTATGTATATACCAGTATGTTCTCTACAACAACGCGTTAGGTGCCCAAATTTGGACAAACATTCCGCGAACGTTACACAATGTATAAGGTGCCCAAATTTGCATAAACGTTCAACGAACGCTTCACAATGTACTTTTTGACCATTTGCATAAATGTTCCGCGAACGTTACACAATGTATAAGGTGCCCAAATTTGCACAAACGTTCAACAAACGTTACATAATGTATTTGGTGCCCATTTGCATAAACGTTACGCGAACGTTACACAATGTATTAGTTGCCCAAATTTGCACAAACGTTCAAGGAACGTTGCACAATGTATTCGGTGCCCATTTGCATAGACGTTACGCGACTGTTACACAATGTATAAGTTGCCCAAATTTGCACACACGTTCAACGAACGTTGCACAATGTATTATGATACCATTTGCATAAACGTGCCGCGAACGTTAGACAATGTCCTTTTTGACCATTTGCATAACCGTTCCCCGAACATTGCACAATGTATTCGGTGCCCATTTGCATAACCGTTCCGCGAACGTTACACAATGTATTCGGTGCCCATTTGCATAAACAATCCGCGAACGTTTCACAATGTATTAGGATACCATTTGCATAAACAATCCGTGAACGTTTCACAATGTATTCGGTGCCCATTTGCATAAACGTTACGCGAACGTTACACAATGTATTCGGTGCCCATTTGCATAAACAATCCGCGAACGTTACACAATGTATTCGGTGCTCATTTGCATAAACGATCCGCGAACGTTTCACAATGTACTATTTGACCATTTGCATAAACGTTCCCCGAACGTTACACAATGTATTCGATGTCCATTTGCATAAACAATCCGCGAACGTTACACAATGTATTCGGTGCTCATTTGCATAAACGATCCGCGAACGTTTCACAATGTACTATTTGACCATTTGCATAAACGTTCCCCGAACGTTACACAATGTATTCGATGTCCATTTGCATAAACGATCCGCAGACGTTTCACAATGTATTAGGTGCCTATTTGCATAAACGATCCACGAACGTTTCACAATATATTTGGTGCCCATTTGCATAGACGTTCCGCGAACGTTACACAATGTATTCTGTGCCCATTTGCATAAACAATCCGCGAACGTTTCACAATGTATTAGGTGCCCGAATTTGCATAAACGTTACGCAAACGTTAGACAATGTATTAGGTGACAATTTGCATAAATGTTATGCGAACGTTACACAATATGTTCGGTGCCAAAATTTGCATAAACGTTCTGCGAACGTTACACAATGTATTAGGTGCCCAAATTTGCATAAACGTATTGCGAACGTTACACAATGTATTATTTGACCATTTGCACAAACGTTCCGAAACGTTACACAATGTATTATTTGACCATTTGCATTAACGTTACACGAACGTTACAAAATGTATTAGGTGCGATAAGCGACAAATCCTTTTATAATTACAATATGCTTCGAGAAATATAGTGAAGAAAATAGATTAATAAAGAAGCGGTGACACCAGGGTTGCGTTTTACAAAACATTACATCTTTAAAATTTGCAATAGATCCGGACAACATGTCCTTTCATTTCAATGTAAAGATACGCAATATAGCAAAGTAACACATTGTTGGAACTGTCTCTCCGTAACGCTTCCAACGACATGTAACATTAAATTATCAGGATTTACATTTTATTTAAAAGCATAGTAGCGCTCAGAAAAACTGCAAAACTGGGTAATATTAGTAATGTAATCTGATAGAATATGTTGAAACATAGCGAAAAACAACAGAATCATGACAATATAACGCCTGCACTATTCATTATCTGTTTTTCAGATGTGCTAATTTCACAAATTCGGTGCCCACCAATTTAACTTCGTTGTTTACATTCGAGTTACATCTAACATAGCAAGGAGCTTTGTGATTAATGAGTGGTGATCATCTAGTTGGAAAAATTGTGTGAAACACATAAAATACTGTCATTTTACCAATATTAACAACGTGAACATTCAAAATGGAGAAATTCTTGGGTTTATTGGTTCCTAACGTTTCTCGGCCGCCCTTGTTTTATGGTTAATTGTAAACAAACCTAAGTATTCACTCTTTTAAAAGCATCACGTGAGCACTTAACTGTCTCAATTCATCTGTAAAAGGGAATTTAAAGTACTTTTAAGTTAATTTTCAATTATTCTACAACATTCACAATTTAAGTGTAAATGAGCGCAAGCATCGCTTTGACCTTTTACCAAACACCAACTTTTCGACTGTCTCAAAATGAAAGAGTTTGCAGACGACAATTCAAATGTCAATGTCATGAAATTGAAAAATGGTCTTCTAATAGGGCAGAAAACATTGTGGAAAAAGGAAAAATTGCTTGTTACGAGCAATTTCTCCTTTTCCCATAATGTTTTCCGGAGTCGAATGCAACAATTTGGTTAAATGTCGTAATTGTTTGGTAATGGGTTAAGATATTATCCGTGATTTTCATCAGTTTCGACTTACGCAAATATTTTCCTAACATCCTTTAGTAAGGCAGTGCCTTGATCCCTTACGATGTTTGAGACAGGTCGCTTATATACTTTAAACTGTTCCATGAAAAAATAAATTTGAAAGTGAAAGGGCACTACAGGTTTGTGCAATGGAATTACCAAATTCTAAACAAAAAATATCTTTTAACAAATGATCGTTTGACACTCGAGGGGTCGAACCCCTCTTTTTTAGGATTATCATAAAACGTTTGTCGTCACAAACACTATGGAAAGACAAACATTTTATGATAATGCATGAAGAAAAGGGTTTTCTTTTTTCCTTTTATAAAAAACAAGCTATTTACTTTTATAATTGTTTGATTGTTTTATGATAACCCACGGAGACAAGGGGTTTAATTTCTTACTGTAGAAAAAGCTGTTTACTTTTATAACTGTTGTTTGATTAAGCCTTTTCTTTGAATCAGTTACAAAACCCAAATTATATAACCTGATTTTGATACGGGGTGTGTTTAAGACCTAAAGCTACGATAAACAACAGGAAAAAACACAAAACCAATGCTATTTATGACAACTGTTTCATAAGGGGTCTACTGCTTTTGTGAAACATGAATCGGTTGTGGTTCAGAGGTTAAAACGATATCGTTTATTACAGACCGCTTGTTGCAACAGTACTGGACGGATGCCATAAGGTTCACCTCAGAGGTCGGTATGCATGGAAGAATGCTGCAGGCGGTAACGAATTGCCGACGAGCGTCTGGTGTAATGGGAGCCCTGGGACAGATGCTAACAAAAACTGTGCCAGACTCACCAATTATTATGGATGTGGTTACTATTTAAAAAATGAAGCATGCACATCAAACCTCGGGGCCATTTGCGAATGAGCTGTGATTAGTATCGAGAGTGTTGGAAAACAAAATAGAAATATGTTGCATTTTTTTTAAGTATTTAACGCACATGAATTCACAGGAATCAACTGATGAGGAATGATTTGATTCTCTTCCCTCAAAGGTATTCATAAATCGATTGTCATCGAATTTGTGTATGGTTTATAATGAAATAAAGGTATTGGTGTGATGATGATAGAAAACTTGATATTTTGACGGTTGCAAAATAGCTGCAACTGTCTTAACTGAAGAAAATACTTACAGGAAGGTTTTGTTTTGGTTTTATTTCTACGTTGTTTATATTTATCTATAAGGTATATCTGCACTTAAGGTTAGAGGAAAAGATCACTTCTTAGGGGACAGTATTAAACTCCTCACTGTGATCTCCCCCTGTAGGATTGATCACTGCCACCACAAATGCCAAATGACCCTCTGCTTTGAAAAGAGCAAAACGCGTTTAAAGCAATCGGAATTCTCGGGCAAATTCCGGCATACTGGAACAGTGTGACCAGCCAACATCAACGAGCGTTGCGTTTAAAAACAACGGCAACACCCCAAAATTTCATCCATTCATGCTTTATTTGTACATAAAACGATATTCGTTTCAGTTTAATTGGTCAGAAACCCACAAAAGAAGACATTACTAAATTAACAACTTTATCCGGTGAAACATTGAGAAAAAGCATCATTTAAATTTCATTGAAATATATATGAAAATCTTGAAGCGGCATTGATCAATGCAGCATAGCAAGGGAAGATTACTGAGTTTTGGTATGTGTACTTGTCCTACTACTCACCGTACTCACAAATGACACCATAACTCGTAAAGTTAATGTTTAACCCTTTACCAAACGCCAAATTTGTTACCGTCCCAAATTGAAAGAGTTTGCAGACGAAACTTCAAAATGTGATGAGATTGGAAAAACGTCTTCTAATAGGGTAGAAAGCCTTGTGGGAAAAGGATAAATTGCTCGTTAAGAGCAATTCCTCATTTTCCTATAATGTTTTCATGACTCGTCTGCAGCCAAGTGGTTAGATGTCGTTATTGTTTGGTAATGGGTTAAGCATGTTCATTCATAATACTGTATGCGTGCTGTCGAATTAACTTGAAACATAAAACGAGCTATATCAATCTGGCTTATATTGGCCAAACAAATATGAACTCTATAGCCAATACATGTATACATGAGCTAGATTGTTGGAGCAACAAGCGGTCATCAATATGGCTGTTTGCTTTCGTCTCTCCTTCAATCCTAAATATCTTTTTACATTTTTTTGACATGCATGCACAACTCCCTTGGGGTGAAAGAGTATTTAGAACACTAGTTTGGTTTATGCCTAGGCATATTGTATATCGAAAAGAAAGAGAAGAACGGATGCAAAAAGGTTTATTTACCACTATGCATGAAGGGTTTCAATTTTAAAGGGACTGTCTAAAAAGATTAAAGCATAAACTGTTTTAAAGTGAACTGTCGGATGAAATGACAATAGAACTATTTGCAGAAACATCATACTTGACTATAGATTTTCTTCCCAGCATTCATTCATTACCGTATTTGGTTAAAGGGACTAACACAACGATTTATGCTCTTGGAGTAATAAAAATATATTAACAATCATCGTCACTAAACCAAAGACTATTTTCAACTTCTTTACTCCTAATTTGCTGGAATCGCGAGATATCGTTTACCCTTTCCCAAACATAGAATAACGACATGTGACTACTTTGTTGCAGACGACTTTAAAAAATCTTGTGGGAAAAGGAGAAATTGCTCATGACGAGCAACTTTTCCTTTTCCCACAAGGTTTTCTGCTCTTTCTGAAGAATATTTTTCAATGTCATCATATTTTGAAATGTCGTCTGCAAACTCTTTCAATTTGGGATGTCGAAGATTTGTTGTTTGGGAAAGGGTTAAGTAATTTTAAGTAAGCATTCGCGCCTGTCAGTTATTCGATGGGAGAGCTGATTTATAGATAAACGCGGTAATTCCTTCTAATGCCGTGCCTTGCTAATTGCCTTGCTAATATCACCTGACAATCAAAGCGCTGATAGCGCTGAAGGACTAATTTGCGTTTAAAGCAAGATGGTTGAGGATGCATTTGAAAATTTCTCGAAGAAAACAGCTGCTCCTTTTACCACCATTACTATAACTTTTATTTCTGTGAACATAGACTGAACGATAGTCTATTTTTCGAACCTCTGGACATTTCACGATTCCCCATGAGGCAACAGTAATAATAATATAGAGAATCAAAGCGCTGATAGCGCTGAAGGACTAAGGTACGTTTAAAGCAAGATGATTGAGGATACATTTGAAATTTTATTTGAGCAACATCTCAAGGAAGACAGCTTCTCCTTTTACCACCATTACTATACTTATTATTTCTGTGAACAGAGACTGAACGATAGTCTATTTTTCGAACATCTGGACATTTTACGATTTCCCATGAGGCAACAGTTATAACAATATAGAGCAAAACAAAGCGAGTAAATCCGGACTACATTCCTAGTTCTGAGAAGGTATTAGTCCGCACAATGAAGGCGGATTGTTAATGAGTAATTGGGATCAGACCGCTGTTTGTGTATCGATAAAGGTCCGTCCCTCAAAAAGTGGTACGTAAATTCAATGGACTAAGGTGCTGACGCACCCTTAGTCCAAAAACGGTTAAACGTTCCGAAGGTCCACGCGACGATGGTATGTAAAAGTAACAACTCTCATTCTAAGTTTAGCTTGTTGTTTACGAAAGAAATCCGTTTAAACGGTTTGCAACATCTATGTCTTTTCTGTCAATAATTTAGTCTTAGGTTACTTGAGCAATCTATGTTGTCATTTCATCGACAAGAGAAAAACTATTTTGAAATATTAAAATCAAAATATGTGAGGTAGTCCTTTTCAGATGTAACACACTTACCTTGCAGATACAATAAACCGTTTCAACTGTTTGTTTTGTAAACAATACTCTTGAATTTCAGCTCTTTGAAATAATCCAAGTGGATAAGAAAATCTGTGAACTAGACCACGAATACTTGTATATCGACACTCTACCATACACGGGACACACGTGTAGCAGACTGAATCCCCGACGACTATGTATCAATCGAGTTTCTTTCAAAGCAATAAAGGGTGCTTAAGATTGTTTCCATTCTTTTTTTCAGTAAAATAGATAAATAAAAACAAAAACACAGCTTTGAAGCAATATTAGTGTACAGAAACTGGAAATGGGCATTTGTTTAGTGACATAGATTTCCTAAAATCACCCTTTTGACATAGATAAAACTTTAATTCAACTGGTTAGACACACTTTCTTGAAGGATTCACTAGCAAAATAAAAACAGTCACTTAAACCTCATTAATGCAGATGAAATGATTTGCAATGTTCCAGCACGCAATTATTTCACGTAAAATTGCTTGAAATGAAGAACCTTCACAAGATAAAATTTGAAAAACTTAGGTATTTATTTCTCTTTGCATTTAACCAACCGTTTTAATCGTATCGTACTTATAAATGCAAATGATAACTTCCCCTTTGGTTTACACCCATTTGGATTATTTCTATTTGGTTTGTTTTCCGTTTGGTTTGCTCCCATTTGGATTAAGTCCATTTGGTTTACGTTCCATTTGGTTTACACCCATTTGGATTACTTCCATTTGGTTTACTTTTCGTTTGGTTTACTCCCATTTGGATTACTTCCATTTGGTTTACTTTTCGTTTGGTTTACTCTCATTTAGATTACTTTCCTTTGGTTAGGTCCATTTGGTTTACTTTCCGTTTGGTTTACTCCCATTTGGATTACTTCCATTTGGATTACTTTCCGTTAGGTTTATTCCCATTTGGATTACTTCCATTTGGTTTACTTTCCGTTAGGTTTATTTTCGGTTTGGTTTACACCCATTTGGATTACTTCCATTTGGCTCACTTTCCGTTTGGTTTACTCCCATTTGATAAACTCGTTTATAGTCTCCTTCCATTTTGTCTACGATTTAAATATTGCTTTCTCATTTGGCTTACTTATCGTTTGGTTTACTTCCATTGGAGTAACTTCAATATCGCCTCCTTCCATTTTGTCTACGATTTAAATATTTCTTTCTCATTTGGCTCACTTTCCGTTTGATTTACTTCCATTCGATTTATTCCCTTTGCTTACCTCCTTCTTTACATCCTGTTTGATTTACTCCACTTTGGTTTACTTCCCGGTTTGGTTAACTTTCATTCGGTTAATTTCTCGTTTGATTTACTCCCATTTAGTTTACCCCCATATCGTCTCATTCCATTTCGTGTACAATTTTGATACTTCTTAAACAACATACGTGCATTCTGATGGTGTTAGATTTTGAAGCAGGGAACATGTCCCATGTGAATATAGTAACATAATAAACTTCTATTCTAAATACCAGCCTAATGGCAGCTCCATGAAGGGAATGTAGGGAACAATTGGTAAGGTTTTCCCCTTTTGGTTGTGTAATGAAGTTGTAAGAACATATCAAAGCTCATTGTTTGTCACGGATTCGTTATTCTTTATTTCCTCAACAGAAGAAGATTCTGCAATACAAACAAAGCCATGACAAAACCATGGATACATTTACATGCATTGACCAACTAAATGATAAAGGAGAAAAGAGAGAATGATGGAGAAATAGACGGGAAATTCAGGATCAAGGAGAAAAATAAAGAGAGACACATGTTAAAGAAACCTCGTTTAATAACACGCATGGATAACAAACGTTAAAACCGAAAGGAAATGTTAAGCCAAATGTAACATTATTATTTTGCCTGCGATTTTGTACTAGATCTAGAAAAGATGACTAAACCGCTTGCAAATTAATGACTTAGCTGAAAGGAAATGTATTGTCATTTACCATGTTAGCCTCGGTTGGGCCAATCCGCTTGTTAAGTTTTAACATCCAGTTGTATAGATACTTTATTAATACATAATGCCATTGGCCCATCAGTACACAAGAAATTAACATTTAAGAGACAAACATGTATCGTGCTAAGCCTAGATGTAGGACATAGTTGCAAAATATCAAAGTATCGTTTAAAGTATTCTTTATCAAAATGAAATCTCAAACAAGGTAAGGCCTGTAGTATTTTAAAAGATGAAAGCTACAACAATGTTTAGCAAAGTACTGGTTAACACAAGGTCAATACAAAAAGCAATCGCTAACACTTTACTATACTTACTGTAGCTGTAAGTCGCGTATTGCTTTTGTGGAGAAGAATAGAATGATACATAAGACTAGAATTTACATATAGTGGTTTATTTGTTCATGTATATGCATACACATATAACCACAGACACATACATGCACTTGCCTACTATTAGATAGATGCACATATAAGCACTATAAGCACACATGTATGAGTACATATAATCACCTAAACATAAAACAAGATTTCTATAGGCATTTACATAGACACAAACAAGGCAAATGGTAACAGAGAATGGACAATCTACAATAAGTTACACAGTTAAACTTATTAGACATTGTTGTAAAATGTTCTTTTTCTTATTTCGAAACTTTTATAAACACCAGCCAAGTTTTTCTGTTCTTTTTCACTTTCTTTTTTCATAATACTTGAGAATTTAACAATATTTGGATGTTTCCAATAGTACTTCTTTATATATTTCTTTCTGCTATGATGGTAGATAGGACATTCGAGGATAAATGAAATTCGTCTTTTAGAGTATCACAAGATAAACATTTGCGACCATTCCGTGGTATTGGCGTTGGTTTGTGCCAGCGTCCTGATTCTTTCTCCAGCCTATTGGGGATGTTCGTAGTTGACAAAGTGACTGTCTATATTTTCTTATATCAACATTAGATAAAAAAAACTATGGAATCCAAATTCCGAATATAATTCATAAGAGTCTGTTCTTGACGAGGAGTAATTCCTTCTTGCCATTGCTGTATGAAATGATCATTTACTCTTTATTAAAATGTGTGAAGAAAGTAATTTTTATTTCCAACAATTTTTGTTGTAACCAAACGTCATTGAAACCAAGTGACTGCAACAGGGTTTTCACTTTTAATAACCAAGACCGTCTGTGTGGAAACCTTTCTAGGTCGTTAAACATAAAATTGTAGACACACTTAGTGCGTTTTATGAGTTCGTAATGAACTAACATTAACAAATACTGAATTATCAAAATAAACACATACTCTTTTAAAGGTGGCTCTGTCTGGCTACTGTTTGTCTGGTGAATCCCTTATTTTGGGAGACTAGTCCGTCGTCTGTATCGGTTTGTGTTATAGAGATATTTAACTTTTGATTTTGAACATAACATAACATAAATTTTATTGTAAATAAAGGCCTCCGGCCCAGAATACACACAATGATTAGCATAGCAATCATGTTAAAATGAATTGATTAAACATACAACATTAATTTACAAACTAATACAAGTGCATTGATTTAGCAGATGCTTTTTGCATATTCAATTAGCCGTATAGAACTAGCAGATGTACATGGATATGAATCGACGGCCCGGCGCAAGACCGGACAAAGTCATATTTTGCAAAATACGGCTCGGTCCAGTCATGCACACACCCATCGAAACCCATCGAAATACATCTGCAAGTGAGTAAATGAAATAAAACACGCACCTGTATTAGAAACAGTATCTGAATGATATTGGCTTGTCCAGTGTAATGAACGACTAATAAAGCAATAATAATAATAATGAAAAAGTGTTAGCATCTATTTTTTCTCAATTGTTTTTAAGTACTCTTCTCTTAGAAGTGAAGCCCTGTATATATACGTAGACAATGATAGTATACTGCTCTCTCTGGGATCCGACATAATGGTATAAAATACTTCCCTACAAATGGCATTAGTTATCCACGTTGTATTGAAGCATTCTAGTCTTATATCGCAATACAATTTACAGATAAAAAAGAAATGGAATTCGTCTTCAATAAGAAACAAATCATGATTAATTAAACAATAAGTACAGTATCGTATTTCTCGATCGATATTCAAATGCCGCCATTTCTCTATCATAAGTTCGTGTCCTGAGCATCGGAAGTTCGAAAGCGCTCTTTTTTTAGGAAAGGGCATTTTTACAGATAAATATCGCTCTATGTTTAAAAGAGTTTTATAGCACTTGTAATGTTCTGCCTTTGGAGAAGCGTTGATAGTCGATTGTAACTTTTGTATGGCACAGGCTTTGATGCGATCTGTAAACGCCGACATGAACATCCTGGCGTCACCCACGTTCTGGTTGATCCACACGTACCCGAAACCATTCTCAAAAAGTAGCTTTCTAATGTTTGTAGCCCATGTGTTTCGACCTGCGTCGTCTATGTGTTTTATCATAAGATAGCACTGATGCGGGTATCTATCATTTGGTAACTATAGAAGTTTTATCCAATACTTAACACACTTAGTCATATAATTAACGTAAATAGGTGTTCTACCACATTCACTCAGTGCAAGGAAACCTGGGACAAATTGTTTAAGACCACATATACGTTTACAAATATTGACGTGAATTCGTTCTGTGCAGTCTGAGTATTGATATCCCCAAATATCCGATGCGTAACATAAAATTGGAAGTACCATGCTGTCAAATAGTTTAAAAGCGTCTTTTGCTGGAAAATACCCAAAATGTTTTTGGAATTTGAAAATAGTTGCAACTGCCTTTGATGCCTGTTTTGCTAAGTTTCCCCGTGTCATTGTCCAACTCAGTTTCGGTGTAAAAAACGCACCAAGGTATTTATAGTGTGACACTGTTTCTAACTGTTCACCTTTATAATACCATTTCTCATACCTCCTTAAATACCCACCATTCCTAAATACCATGACTTTCGACTTATCAGTATTAAGCTTCATTCCAATGTCTTCACAGAACGATTCGATTTCGTTAATTTGTCTTTGTAGATTTACACATGTATCGGCAAAGCTTGAAACATCATCAGCGAACATAAAGGCGTATAGGCAACCAGTAACATCGGATACATATATTCCCCGGTTATTATGTCTTTGTAGGTATCTAATTAAGTCATTCATGAACATAGAAAAAATTATCGGGGACGACGTACAACCTTGCTTTGTTCCAACTGTGCACCGGAAAAAGTCTGTAAGACCGCTGGGGGTGTTGATGCACGATTTTAACTGCCTCTACAAAGATTGAAATATCTTTAAGAATTTCCCATTTACTCCTGATTTAGATAGACACTCTATAAGTTTTTCATGTGAGCAGCTGTCGAACGCTTTATAGAAATCAACATAGAACACATAAAACCTACCCCGTCTGCGAGAGATGTACTTTTGTATAAGAGATTGCAAGTTGAATATATTGTCTATTGTCGAGTAGTTCTTTCTGAAACCTGCCTCTGCTTCGTGTATGACATTGTTACTTTCACACCAATTTGTTAATCTCTTGGTCAGTATATTTATGAATATTTTACTCATACTATTTGTAAGAGATATTGCTCTATAGTTATTTGGATCCGTTCTTTGTTCTTTTTTATGTATTGGTGTTATAATATTTTCACGCCATTCCTTCGGAAAATAACCATTGTCGTAGATAGCATTAAAAAGATCGGTTAGATAGGGTAGTATTGTGTCAATAGTGCACTTGTACATTTCGATGCATATACCGTCAACTCCAGGAGAACAGTTTCCCTTTAAGGACATAACACTATTTCGTATTTCCTCTTGCGTGAAAGCGTTATTCAGTTCGTCCGAGGTGTTCTCAACATTAAGGTATACGTTAAGCGTCAAATCTTCTGCGGTCCCATAATCTTGTGTTGAAGAGAAAAGTTGTTTGAAGTAACCTAGCCATTGTTCGCCCGATATCGCATTCTGGTCCTCACTTTTAACTGGAGCCAGTTTGATTTTTTCACAGAATGCTTTGGGATTCTTTCTATTCTCAATTAGTTCATCGCGCCGTTGGCTTTCTAACGCTAGCCTCTTTGATTTACACCTGGTTTTAAACTTACTTTTATTTTCTTTATACATCACAAAGTCTTCTCGGGAGTTCGTTAAACGAAACAACCTTAAACTCTTGTATTTTGCATTTTTCAAGTTCAAGCACATTCATCGTCCCACCACTCTGGCTGTTTACATGTTATATACCGCTCTCTTCTTTTTACGCATTGTTTTTTCATAAACGAACCAGCCTGTTTAAAACATCCTTAAAGTCATTTAATTTGTTGCATGCGTTTGTCTCTGTTGCATCCCCATCGAACTTTGTGAAAAGCTCCGAGAAATTTGACTCAAATGTATGTCTATTCCCTTCGTTCAATTTGTATTTTATCCTTGGTGTAAGGTTTTCTTGTAAAACACTCTCTGGTTTCCGGTCGCATTTCAACGAGCACAATAGCGGAAAATGGTCTGAGAAGTCGTGGTGACCAATTTCGAAATTTGTCACAGTTTTAAACAAGGGAGTTGATAGGATAATATAGTCTACCACGCTTTTCCCATTATTTGATATACATGTGAAGTTTCCCGTTTTATCCTGAAATGTCCGACCGTTTAACACGTGTATATCATGTGTACAGCACATTTCTATGAGAGATTTGCCAAATTTGTTAATAACAGTATCTTTGTTATATTTGGGAATATCAAAATCGTCTGTCGGATAATCACAATCGCCATGGATATGGTACAAATCGTCTTGATGTATATAATCTTGAAGATTACCGATGCGCGAGTTGAAATCAACACAGATCATATAGTAGGATGTTGGGAAGTCCGATACAATGGATACTATTTTCTCGTTTAATATCTTGATACCATCTGAGTCCGTTGAAGCGTAGATAGTCGATCTTTCCGGTGAAACATACGTAAACATTATGATCAGATCTTCACCCAGGTTACTCCACGTTTTTGATATAAATAAAACCACACAATCCTCGTAGTTTTCATATAACCTAAGACACGTTTTAGCTAGCCAATCTTTGACGAACACTATAACACCACCCGATCCACGTTTATTTTTACATTGTCTGGGTTGATCGAACGCCGTGTACCCTTGTAATAATGTGCTAAAGTCGTCTTTGCCAGTTTGCCACGTCTCACATAATCCTATAATATCAAACTTTTTACAAAAATCATGAAAACGAATATCGTTTTCGAATTTTCCAAGATCTTGGATATTCAATGTACATATTTTTAACTCAAATTGTTTAGTTATGTTACAGGTGTATTCTGGGCGTTGGCCGCAATCCTATTTAGGTACAAGGATTGGCTGTTTCTTTATGTGATCGTATGCGTATTCTTGTCCATCGACCACGAGTTTATCCAATCTAAAATGAGCTGTTCTACCTTCCTCATTGCTCTTTTTGAGTAGAGGGAATAACCCTGTCCGAGATGTTACGATGGATTCTGGAAGACCTTCCACTACCCTTCCTTGTACAGACCCGGTTTTGCGCTTATGACGGAATGTCTTAAGGACTAGGTCTCTTACAGAAAAGTTTTCAAATTGGACGAGTATTGGAGTATCCGAGTTGCCACGAAATCTTAAGACGTTACTAAAGCGCATTGTTTGTCCATCAAGGCCGAGATTATTCGAGATGTAATTGCGAACGATCATTTCTGTTTGTTCTTGTATTTCCTGACTTTTACCCTGCAGACCATATATTTTTACAATGTTTTTACGTTGCTTCATATCGAGCCTTTCCTGTTTTGCTGTGTTTTTTGACAATTGTTCTTTAACTTGATCCAGTTCACTAGTTAGCGAGTTCACAGTTTGTGCGAGCTTTGCGTTTTGTTGTTTGTTTTCTTTATTTTCACGCTTAATCTCATTCATAGATTCTTCCATTTTGTCAAATTTAGAATTCATTTGTCGAACCTCGGAGCGTATCTCTAACAAAATGGACGCCATATTGATTGCGCTGGTACCTTGAGTCGAAACGATTGAACTGTTTTCTGAAGTTTCATCTGCGAGCATATCACTGATGTTTGTAGCTGGTTCTTGCTGGTTACTAAGCCATGATGTTAAAGACAGTTGATTGTTTGGGCTTACACCCGGTTGTGACATATTCTGGTTCTGAGTCGATTGGGCCGACATTTGGGGTTGTATACAGGTATCTGTTCGTGGTAATGGGTCATGACTGGGGGAGGCTGTGTTACTATTATGTTGAAGTAAAGATGTTCTACGTCCTTTATATGCAGCGTTGCTCGGTCCAGCCTTGGATTTATTGGTGCTGGTTTTAGCGTTTCTCTCCCTTAGATCAGGTCCTGGATTGGTTTCTATACATAGCGCCGCTAGTAGCAGAAAAAGTACTATGCGTATGCATAGCGACACGTTAATCGGTTGTATATTTGTGGGTAGGGATGTAGTGTTGACCTTTGCTGGTTGTGAGAATGATCCGATCCGTGCACGCCACAAATCAATGCTTATCCCCATGTTCGTTTGGATTGTCACGGTTGTATGTACCGTTATACGTCCGTTGTGTGTCTATAAGAACTAGTGCGTACAGGTTGGTGATTAACAGTAGACCTGCTCATGCGTGACGGCGTACCGGATCAGTAGCAGGTGAAATTCGCTCACAATATCTATATTTGTCTTCGATTATTTATATACATGTCTAACAGAGAACAAAGGAATGAGCGTTTCCTATGTCTAAATTCTTCAACTTTTAGTAGAATTATTTCAAAGTTCACCGCGTGGTAGAAGAAGTACTTATCTCGTTCGCTGTCTATGTTGTAGTAGGAACTATATCCATATTATGTATCTTTTAACACTTTTTCGACGAGCCTTTACAAATACGTCCAAGTTTGTTTACACCGGAAACCGGAAAAGAGATTTTTTCAACAAGATTTTTAATCTTAAAATGCATGTTTATACATGAATGTACATAAATAAACAATATTTTATCTGAATGTAATAAATGTCGATACTTTCGCCATCTTTTACAGCTCTTCACAAATCGCTCTGTACATAAAAAGTACACCTGAACACCAAACATCTCCCAACAAATAACTTGCGCCACTATCTAATCGTGCACAATATTGTCCCAAATCGGAGCACGGAATTCCGTCTGCCCAAACACTAAATGGTACAGCACCTTCACCTTAATTCGTCCATGGCGTTTCTGTTTCGTTCACCATTTTCATAGCATCAGCCCAAAAGCTCAACGAGTTGTAAGCTGAAAACACATTTTGATAAAATAGAATATCCATTTTTGGACAAACTACCTGGATATGTTTAACTTGCGAAATTGTCAAACATAATTAATATTAGCTTAATTTGAAGTTTAGAATTAAAAATTTGAGACGAAATATTGCCCAATTGTAATTTTCCCGAAAAATTATACTAAAGAAAAAAAAAATATTTTGGAAACTCCGAAGAACATCCATGTTTCTGGAATAATCAAAGTCTTCATTTTTTAAAGTTTTTCAGGAGCAATCTCAAATGGCAGGGAATTTATCAGCATTAAGGAAAATCGTTTACCATATCCACAAATAGGAAGAGAGAGAAAACTCCAAATTTATTTTATTTATCTTAATTTTAAGTTAACATGCGAGAGAGAGAGAGAGAGAGAGAGAGAGAGAGAGAGAGAGAGAGAGAGAGAGAGAGAGAGAGAGAGAGAGAGAGAGAGAGAGAGAGAGAGAGAGAGAGAGAGAGAGAGGAGAGAGAGAGAGAGAGAGAGAGAGAGAGAGAGAGAGAGAGAGAGAGAGAGAGAGAGAGAGAGAGAGAGAGAGAGAGAGAGAGAGAGAGAGAGAGCGAGAGAGAGAGAGAGAGAGAGAGAGAGAGAGAGAGAGAGAGAGAGAGAGAGAGAGAGAGAGAGAGAGAGAGAGAGAGAGAGATAGAGAGAGAGAGAGAGAGAGAGAGAGAGAGAGAGAGAGAGAGAGAGAGAGAGAGAGAGAGAGAGAGAGAGAGAGAGAGAGAGAGAGAGAGAGAGAGAGAGAGAGAGAGAGAGAGAGAGAGAGAGAGAGAGAGAGAGAGAGAGAGAGAGAGAGAGAGAGAGAGAGAGAGAGAGAGAGAGAGAGAGAGAGAGAGAGAGAGAGAGAGAGAGAGAGAGAGAGAGAGAGAGAGAGAGAGAGAGAGAGAGAGAGAGAGAGAGAGAGAGAGAGAGAGAGAGAGAGAGAGAGAGAGAGAGAGAGAGAGAGAGAGAGAGAGAGAGAGAGAGAGAGAGAGAGAGAGAGAGAGAGAGAGAGAGAGAGAGAGAGAGAGAGAGAGAGAGAGAGAGAGAGAGAGAGAGAGAGAGAGAGAGAGAGAGAGAGAGAGAGAGAGAGAGAGAGAGAGAGAGAGAGAGAGAGAGAGAGAGAGAGAGAGAGAGAGAGAGAGAGAGAGAGAGAGAGAGAGATATTTCAATGGCTAACTACTACTCTCTTGCAGGAAAACCCTCAGGTTATCAAATTTAACGACGTGGTTCAGTTGAATTAACTATAACAGTTAGTACATGGTTATTTCGGTGTGCGTTATATGGACCTGTTCATAATACACCCGTAATCCAAATTGTTTGTCATTTAACTGGTTTGATAGATTTTTCAAATTGAAAATTCTTACACACGAGAACTTCAGACTCTTAAAAAATAGCGTTTCTCATGTGAAATAAGAGCAATTCTTTACTTCTAGAATTCTTTCTTCTTTGAGTCGTTTAAAGACTGATGACTTTTTAACACACATATTTAGGTGAGTAAACTTGAAGGAAATTAAAATCGAGTGACTTATGTTGATTGTAGAAACAGTTGACCCATGGTATTTATTACTCAAAGTCTATGCTTTCTATTTGAACAAAGTTGTATTTCTGTAAAAGTAAGAAAACACTTAAAATTAATTTAGAAATTGAAGTTATTTAAGCAGTCACACTACAAGCAATTTCTTATTTTTTTTTGCAGCAAAGTTTACTAAAACAAGAAGAAAAATGCTTTATTTTAGTGTAGACATCTTAATTGGCAAATACTTTTCATTCTTGCTTCGGATAATTTAACATTTTCATTACTTGACATCAAATTAAATTGTGACTTGAAAGGATTCTTTCAATTCTACAATTCCTAATTACGAGCCTTAACGAATACCCATGTTATTAATAAATGTGTTTTTGTATGGGTATACATATATAAAAAGACAAATAACCATTCGTATTAGTAATAAATTAACATTATTAAAGCTAAGTAATTTCAGTTTCCCGAACTTGACTCGCTAAATATATAAACTTACTTAAGGACAATTGCTATAGTTTTTATTTGACATCAGAATTTTCTCATTTTTTCATATGTTTGAGAAAAATATGTATGATGATGAAAAACAAAATAAAAAACATAGGCAACGGTGCTACTTTTTTTTTTATTTCCTCCCAAAGACCCTGGGGTTTCTAGGGTTTTAGGCTAAATTGTTTCTATTGTTTTAGCGGATAAGAAATGGTCCATCATTCAAAATCATTGGGTTTAGTTCAGAAAAATGGGCTTTTTCTACTCTATTGTACAATGCTTTTGTATAAAATACCAAAATAACACAAGGAAAAAAAATATTTTTTGAAATAAATTGACATGTGTGAAAGTGGGTGGGGTAATTTTACCTGAGCCCATACCAGACAAAAAGGCTATTTGGGGGAAAATATATAAAAACTTGACATCAGAATTTTCTCATTTTTTCATATGTTTGAGAAAAATATGTATGATAACGAATAATTAAATAAAAAACATAGGCAACGGTGCTCCTTTTTTTTTTATTTCCTCCAAAAGACTCTCAGGTAAATAGGGTTTTGGCTTTATATTTTATGTAGATAAGAAATGGTTAAATCATGAAAGTAATGGGGTTTGGTTAAAAAACCCAGACTTTTTCTAATCTTTCTTACAACGCTTTTGAATAAAATATCAAGATAATACAAAGAAGAAAAAAATTTGGAAAAAATTATTGACATGTATGAAATTGGGTGGGGTAATTATAACTGAGCCCATGCATGACAAAAACGCAATAACGGGGGAATATTTAAAAACTTCAGAATGTTCTCATATATGTGAGAAAAATATATAGGGATCTGAAATGAATAAAGAAACATAGGTCATGGTACTATTTCTTTTCTTTATTCCCCTTTGCTGAAGCTAAGGGTGACATTATTTCACAATGAATAAAAAATAAGTGGAAAGTGAGGTATAATACAATGACAAAAACAATGTATTTCGACTGACACATTTTCTAGCTTATCATACTTAGTTTGTGTATGACTTTTCAAAATATGATACAAACATATATAATTTTTGGACTTCTTTTAAAATGGATTAGGTAAGATTTACCTGAAGAATATTCAGATTCTAGCTTTATAATTGAAAATAAAGAATGTTTAGATTCTAGCTGTTGAAACAGAGACATAGATGTATGTCTCTGGTTGAAAATAGTAGAATCTTAAAAAAACACACACACACAAAACACCATTTACTTCTTAATCTATTAGACTATGCAACACAATGACATATCTTAAATCCATTTTGTCAAACAATCCCTATGTGTGGCTCAGTGGTTAAGGTGGTGGACTCAGAAGTCCCAGGTTCGAGTCCCACAGAGACCTCTGGTTTTCGTGGGGGTGGCCTTTGACAAGATACTTCAGGGCCCATATAGCCCAGTACTGGTGGATCAAGGAAAGCCGTAGGGGACACAGGCTTAGGCCTGGTTTCTGGTTTCAACTGTCTTAACTTCAATTACACTTAAGAAATAAAAATCTTTAAGAAAAGAGCGTTTTTCAAAAATGAGATGATTTGATTTTTCTATGAATATAGTTCAACGGAAATGAAATTGCCTTCATGAAGATGGAAGAAGCAATTTTTAACAAGTTGTCAAAAATCAGGGATTCCCAGTTCTAAGTAAATCATCAAAATACAAGACTACAATGGAGAAAACTTCTGTGAAAAGCTTTTAGCTTAGCTTAGCTTAGCTTAGCTTAGAGTCATTACCCGACACAGGTCCCATATGGGTCCTCTTCGTCAGAGCCGTTCCTACATTTTTCAGTTCTGAAACTTTCCTGGATACACTAGTACTAGGCTAGGGTTCTAAAGTGAGTTGCCAAAGGCCACTCCCACAAAACTAAATGGCCTTGGTGGGGCTCGAACCCGGGACCCCCGTGTTTTGAGTCCACCACCTTAACCACTGAGCAACGCAGGACCCAAATATTTTCACCAGCTTTATAGAATCACAATTCCATTCAATCACAGAATTTGCTTCTATTTCAATAGTGTCAAACCTATTGAGCTGTATACAATTTTCTTCTTTTGAATGTTTAACAATAGTTTGAATTTGTCATGAGTAGGCCATGTATGATAAAACTTTGGTATCAGTTGCGTTCTCAAATTACGATAAAAAGGACAAACAAGTGTAAAATGGTATTCGGTTTCTATAGCGCTCTGCTGACACATTTTGCAGATCCTATTCTCTATAGGAGTATCATGACTCTATCTCCAAATGATGAGAAGAACATCTTAACCTAGAAAGTGCTATTCTATGTTTTTCTTTACTGATACCATTAAGATATTCTTCCAACACAAAAGTAGTTTTAAAAGATGCGTAGCATCGAAGCTTTCGAGAACCTTCTAGATCTGAGAACCAGTTTTGAATAAACACATCTTTAATACGAAGGTCTATGACTTTGACATCTATATTAGGTACAGTGTTATTATTCATGCGATTTAATATTAAAGATTTAGTTCTTCAAAGTCAAAAGTATAACATCTCTTTAACTCAAACCGATGGGCCCATCACGCAATTTCTGAGTTAAGAAAGTATTGTTAATGAAACGAAATTGAAGAAGAAGAAGAGACGGGGGTAAACCAAATTTGAGTAAACCAAACGAAATATGCAAAAAAAAGGGTAAAACTAAAGGGTGTAAACAAAATGAAAAGTGAACCAAATGGGAGATCATCAGACGGGAAGCCAGCTGAAGCCACGGTTTTAACCATTTCCACCTTATACCTATTTGACTTTCAAATATTCTACGACATGTGCGTTATATTTATATAGTTTAAAGTTTAAAGCGTGGGTACATGCAAAACAAAATTGTTTAAACGTCACTTCGAAGAAAACGATATACTGATAAATCACCAAGATCGGCTTCGGGTACGTATATGATTGCAACTACATTGAACGCAAAGATTATGCATATACATCAATTTCGACATTTTTTACTTTAATAAAAATCCTACAGTGTTTATTGCTTTCAAGAATGGTTTTGTTCGACATGTTATCAATTCTTTTCATTAAAATGACTTCTACATTCATAATTGTCACTCAACTATGTATCTCTTTTAAGACCATATCTTCTTCCTAAAGAAAGGAACGATCTTGGAGATCAATGTAACAACATTTCTAGAAATGTGTATTATCTAACGGAATACGCAAAGATCCACGTTTGAAAATGTTGTATGTATATACATTGGGTCGCAGAACAACATTTAAGTTAGCAAATACTTCCGAATAAGTGTTTGCATACGAACAGGTACCTTTAGATAAGTGTTTGCATACGAACAGGTACCTTTAAATAAGTGTTTGCAGACGAACAGGTACCTTTAAATAAGTGTTTGCAGACGAACAGGTACCTTTAAATAAGTGTTTGATGTTAGGTTTCGTAGAAAATGCAGACCGACAAAAGAAGAGGAGAAACACACAGATGAAATCTGCGTTCTCATATTTGACTATTACGAAGAGGACCATGACCTGGTTTAACTTTACATACTTGAAACATTTAAAAAAGCTTTGCTGCACCGTTTTGCAGTTTGTGTTTAGTCGAGGCAAAATTTTCGGAACCTAGAAATTGTGAGTAACATGAAGTTTTATTGCTGATTCTTAGACTATATGGGTCCTGCATTAAATTGAGCGAGGTTGCCACTCTGGCAACTTTGGGCAATTTGCATAATTTGCATAAATCAAAAATGGCCGCCGATCAGCATCATGGTTTTTCTACACAACACCTTTAAAAAAAGATATGGCATGTAAGGTGTCCTTTCTATGGTTTTAGGTATGGAAATTCCATTTTTGATGTCTTTATTCAATTTTGAATACTCTATGATGAAAAAAATCAAAATGGCGGCCAGACGCCATTTTGAAAATACAAAAGTTATTGTGTTTGGCCATTTGATTAATAAAATTTCATATTTTTTGCGTTCTGTTCAATGCATACCATTTTCAGGACATACAATTAGAATTTGATTTGACAACCATTTAATGAGACAAGATTTAATAGCAATATACAACATACAATAAGCCTTTAATTCAGAGAAAGATATATACGATACAGTGTCATTTGTATGATACTCATCACAAATATGTTTAGTATCGTTATAACTGGCGTTATTACGTTTTGTATTAAAATTACAAAGGAGTAATGCTTACAATTCTGAATTTGGATTGTAAGAGAAGGTAAATGATTTAATAAAGCGATGCATCCCATAAAGTACAAGGTAACACTCGAATCCATTTTCAAACCAAATACATGTATTGCTGCAACAAAGCAAGTGATTTGGCAATAGCCAGTAGGTTTGAAAATGTCGCTAGTAGCTAAAACTCACATTGGCAAGTCCTTTCTTAGCTGTATTGTCAAACTGATGAAAGGCTTACATTTAAAATCCTTTATCGCAGCAGCATGTTTGTCTGACTTGTATTTTGAATAAAACAGTCTTGGATGAAAGATCTGCGAGTTTTTGATGATGTTACAATTGACATAATGTATGTTGAACCGAAGGAATTCAAGCAAACTGAACAGTTTCTGTAAACTGTTGATCTACATCCAACTTGATGCTACGAATCAATTCGTACAGTTTCTTTATCCCGTAACTCTTTGTTCATTAGTTTGAACATGAAGAGAGAGGGGGTTTTATCCCTGTGAATAATATGACCTTGAATTATATAATGAAGTAATTCTTCCTTGCTAGACAGAGACAATATGCTTGGTATGCACTTTCAGTTGATTAAAATTGGATATTGTAAGTAGATATTATATTGGATGCTGATAAGTTTGGAGTAGCAAGCGGCTTGCTGCAAGCTACAGTTAGGATTGGAAAATGAGTCCTCGCATACTATTTCCTGTTTATAACATAGGCCTAGGAGCTGGGGGCCAGGGGGCGGGGGGGGGGGCCCGGCCCCCCAATATCCAGACCGGGGGGCCAGAGTATAATTTGGCGCCCTCAATATTCACAATGGCAAGATATTTGAGAAAAAAAATGAAAGAAACGAAATTTAACAGCAGAATAAAAATGAACGTGTATTTTTGTGCTTCATCTAATACCATTTCGCCTTTTGTTACAAACAATAACCAAAATCTTTTTGACGTCATCATCGCAAATGGCAATCTGAACACATTTGGTTTATCCAATGAAAACTCAGCTCACAAAAATACCCGGGAAGTCTTGATTGACGAAAACAGTGGTGTAAAACGTGTTCTAAGAAGTCAATATTGTCTTCAATTGTTAGCTAAAGCTTAAACAATAAGTTAATTCTTTAACTGTACCAGTTAGTTGAATACGTGGCTGTGACAGTACGGTCGCTCGCACACTTCTAGTTACATCAATTCATTTGATATCCGCGTGAGATCGAGACCTGGCATATCATTTTTTTTTATTATAAAGATACACATTTTCATACGCTTTCTTTTAATTCTTATAATGTTATTGAATTTGTAAATGCATGAATAGCCATGAAAAAGATTAGGAACATTTATCTTTAGACCGGTTCTTATCTGAAGTTGCCCCCCCCCCATGTTGAAAACGCTCCTACGCCTATGTATAAACGTACATAGATCAACCTTTGCTCCACTTCCGTCTTTGTGTCAGGCTGCATTAATACTGCCTTTTATGAGGACAACAGGTCATAACTAGCATAAGCTTCATAAGGAAGGGATGAAGCATATGTACACATCGGATGCTCATGAGAAAAGGCTTTAACAAGAGGATAAGTACATGAATCCCTTGAAGTAGACCACACCTATCAAGTCATGTCACTGTCCAGATTCTGAAAGTGCTAATTTGGCAGATTACATGGCTATGAGAGAAAAGAATAGAAAACAGTTACATTACAGATATCCCATGTGGTTTATGTGCATTTCCCTCTATTCACATTGTCAGATATGGTTTTATTCACAAAGGCACAAAAAGTATGGTCTACTGTAACCTATACAACAAGTCAATGTTGACATCAACCAAGAGGTGCCTGATACTGCGATATTTATTGTATCAGATCTGTTCTATCACATAGTTTGGCCGCATAGTGGACGTTTTACAGACTTCTGAGACTTGATTGCATTTATCAAATAAAAACTGAACCCTTAATAAAATACTATGATAAAGGAAGAATGTTTGTCAAATACCACTATATTTATGCCAAAGAACATAAGTTATGAGACTATCGGGAGAGTCACCATAAAACATAACCTTTTTAAAGCCAATATCATGCCGAATAGAAAACTAATCAATGCATAGCAAGTTTAACATAAAAAAGATTCTTGCTAGTATACAAGGTTATTTAAGTCATGGTGATAATACCACACTAGAGACTTGAGATGATAGAGTATTCTGCCATGATGAAGCAGACATGAAATGTCGTTTCAGATGTCCTGGAGATTTCTAGATCCAGCAAGGACGTCGTCCATGTGCTTTGTGGTGATGTGATTATGTTTGTCCTTCTTGTCCATTGAAGTGTTCACAACCATTTGTACCTAACAATGGTTTGAACACATGTTCAAGTCCATGGAGATTTTAAAGCAAGGCTATCGAAAGTTATATAGTCTTGTATTGAGCGCCTGGCATGCCGTCTATGGATGCGAAATATCATCTCAATATGGAAAGGGAACAGATAGAGACTTGAACACAGTCTCGTGACATTATCCTGGACTGTCTTGTATGTGTGGATGAAAAGGGTCAAGGCACCAAAGGAGCACAAAATGGCTGGTAAAATCAGTAAAGTTGTAGATCAATGCTTTGTACGACCTTTCAAAGGAGACAAAATTACAGACAGCTTGTTTCTGGCTCTTTACACGGATATAGCAAATCCACAGATCAGCTCTGCCTCTTAACGCTGAAGGTATTCTATGAACGCCAATAGTCTAAGTTTTTAAAAACATATGGAAGGGAGATAAATAAAAAAGAAACAAGAAAAAACAAACAAAAGCACTGAAGATTACTACTTGGGGTGGGCAGCCCAATTCAAGCTGTTTGACACAGTACAAGCTCAAATGGGGAAAATATAACAGAGAGTCATGTCGCAAGGTTATCATAAACAGCGTTTTCTATGTACCTCATATACAAACTGTCCCGATTGGAAGAATTGCTACAACATCCCATAAGAATAAACCAACAAAAATATTGATAAAGAAGAAAAGAACCCTTTCATAGAGCAGTTATAGATTGGTAAGCAGTAGAACAACGATAATGGTGATGATGATGATGAAGCAAAGGGAAATACTATTGGTTATTGTGTTGGATATTTTTGGATACAAGGATTGGGGCAAGCCATTGGATTTTTTCTGTAAATAGAAGGCTTTTTTGAGAAACCGAAAATGCAATCACTTTTTTCAGCCTTTATCATGCTTTTGCGATAATACTCTCATTCAGCACTGCAAAAGATAAAAAAAAAACTAAATTCGGTTGATATTCATAGGAGACAGATATTGTTGAATCTGGTCAGACATCGAACATTGCAAACTCGATGATGTTTAATGAGGATCTTTTGCATGTATCTCACAATACGAAACCATTATTCATCCCCCTCCCCCCATTTATCTTTTGCCTTAAAACTATTTTTCACTTTATAAACTTTGATAGCAAATTGTTATAAAAGGTAACGGTGTATTATTTCAATTCATTTTCACATCTGTCAGGTTAGATGCGGCTAAGATCACTCAGTCCGTAGACACAACCAGTTTCCATTGTCTGGGTCATGAGATAAAGACCAGCTTCAATCGTTCCCTTTGTTTAACAATCATGAAAATAATGCTTATACATTGGATCTTATGAGATCCTGCTAGATTAGTTGTTTTATCTTAATAAAACCACTCTAATTGCATTGCATAATGCGATATAGGTATCCGTTTTGTTCCGTTTTTAGTTTTTTTAGGGATTTGTTTTTCTTAATTACCTAGATCTGATATAGACCCAAATTAGTGTTTAGTTACAATAAGATGACAATTGACTTATGGTGCAAAGCTTTTCATGTATGACAGTACGAGGTTATTATAGTATCAAAAAGTGAAATAAATGCCAATTTTTAAAAAAAAAATGGCTAAAATGTCGTTTCTTTCCTTTCTGAGTGGAGAAAAATACTAACAAACGTCAGAAATCGAATTCCCATGCCTATAAACCCTAGAAATATGTATTACATGTCATTTATTACGAAATATCTCTCGCAGAAAATTTTCAGAATTACTTCCGGCGGCCATTTTTAAGCTCACTCTAGCTCACATTTGTAATTATCCGTTATGGATTTAAATTTTGCGTCATGGTTATCGATACAGCTATTTATCCCTTAGAATGTTTGGTTATTTTCTAAAGATAGATTTTTGTGTCGTCTGGTTTCCAAAACCGAAGATGTCTGATCAATATTGATTAGGAAAATTACTCAGTGTAGCAAACAGATTAGATCACAGGCCAGTCAACAATTCATTTGGCAGCTGCATAAGCATAATGTCGGTTACATAGGCGTAGGAGCGTTTTCAACATTGGGGGGGGGAAACTTCAGATGAAGACCGGTCTAAGAATAAATGTACCTAAACTTTTTAATGACTATTCATGCATTTACAAATTCAATAAAATTATGAGAATTAAAAGAAAGCGTATGAAAATGTGTATCTTAAATAATTAAAAAAAAAAAAAAAAGGATATGCCAGGTCTCGATCTCACGCGGGAATCAAATGTATTGATTTAAACAAACAGTGGCAGCGATCAGACTGTCACAGCCACGGATTCAACTAATTCAATTATGAGAATTAAATTATTATTCAAGCTTTAGCTAACAATTGAAGACAAAATTGAGTCTGACTCCTTAGAACAAGTTCTATTACACCATTGTTTTTTGTCAATCAAAACTTCCCGGGTATTTTTGTGAGATGAGTTTTCATTGGATAAACCCGATGTGTTCAGATTGCAATTTGCGATGATGACGTCAAAAAGATTTTGGTTATTGTTCGATACAAAAGGCGAATTGGTATTAGATAAAGCACAAAAATACACATTTATTTTTATTCTACTGTTAAATTTCGTTTCTTTGATTTTTCTTTTCAAATATCTTCATTTGCCATTGTGAATATTGGTGTGTGTGTGTGGGGGGGGGGGCAAAGTATACACTGGCCCTCCCCGGTCTGGATATGGCCCCCTGGCCCCCCAGCTCCTACGCCTATGGGTTATAGCACTATAAGGGTTAATACATGTATTGGTATACCATTCAATGCACACGGTCGTTTGTCTGATTTTACAAATATTATAATTTCCCAATCCACTGAAAGCCTTCCAACACGGACGCAAACGCATGTTTTTACATAGATTTACATTAATAAAGAATATTGTGTTTGAATCCAAAGATTCTCAATATAATTTCGCCGTCTGTTCATACTCATCACAAATCGCTCCGTAAGTAATCTAAACCTTCAATCTTAAAATGTTTTTACATGAATGTACATAAATAAAGAAGTTGTTTTCTCGATATGATTTCACCGTCTATTCCTGCTCTTCACAAATCGCTCCGTAAGAATTCCACGAACACATAGAATCTCTCAATAAATGGCTTGCATCATGTTCTAATCGTGCACACCATTCTTCCGAATCCGTACCCGGAGTTTCGCCTTCCCAAACGCTTGATGGTACTGTATCTCCACCTGAATTCTTCCAAGGCGTTCCCGTCTCACTCATCATTCTCACAACATCCACCCAGAAGCTTGACAAAATGTAGGCTGAAAGCATATTTCGAAATACAGTCTAACTTGTGTTAAGCAACCACCCTTTTAAGCAGCCACCTTGCCTTAAAAAGCCACTACAGAAAGTCCCATTGTTAGATTTATAGTGTACATCAATTTGTGTCAAGCTGCCAGCCTATCTTAAACAGCCAATTTACTCTGTTCCATAGGATGGCCTCTTAAAACAAGTTTGACTGTATATATAATACATATATTATTTAAAATTTACATGGTGAAATTGAGGGAACACCCCCCCCCCCCCCCCCCCCCCCCCCCAAAAAAAAAATAGTATGATATATCTACATATGTGATCATTGGCCGACCACTTCCCTGGAAACAACCCAAGATAGATACAACAACAAACGATTAACGCCTGCTCATAAGTCGATTAAAAGCAGGATAGACATGAAAGTTTTTTCAACATGTATTAGCAACATCCATATGTAGTTGCAACATAAATTAACATCATTGCCATAGATAAAGAGAAGGAGAGGAGGGATGGGGGAAGGAAATGTGAGATAGAACGAGAGAGAGAAAGGATTATAGAAAGAAAGAAAGAAAGAAAGAAAGAAAGAAAGAAAGAAAGAAAGAAAGAAAGAAAGAAAGAAAGAAAGAAAGAAAGAAAGAAAGAAAGAGAGAAAGAAAGAAAGAAAAAAGAAAGAAAGAAAGAGAAAGAAAGAAAGAAAGAAAGAAAGAAAGAAAGAAAGAAAGAAAGAAAGAAAGAAAGAAAGAAAGAAAGGAAAGAAAGAAAGAAAGAAAGAAAGAAAGAAAGAAAGAAAGAAAGAAAGAAAGAAAGAAAGAAAGAAAGAAAGAAAGAATGAAAAAAAGAAAAAAGAAAGAAAGAAAGAAAGAAAAAGAGAGGCAGAGAAGAAGTGAAAAAAGAGATAAATGGCTTACTGCTACTAGCTTGCAGGAAATCTCTCAGGTGATCAAATTTAGCGACGTCATTTAGCTGAAGTAACTGTAAACCACATTGTGTACAATGAGCCATGGCCTCGCTTTGGTTGAATTGTTGTACAGAGATCGTAAAGGTGTAATTCGACGAACCGGATTTGTGTGGTACATTCACTGAAGTAAATGATAGCAAACAGTCAGTCGTAGAATTCTGTGTTGTGCTTGGCGCTGCTGATGTTGTAGATGATGAAGTTGTTGTTGTTGTCGGTGTCGGTGGTTGTGCTGTTGTTGTCGTTGGTGTTATCATCACTGTATTCGTGATGGTGGACGTTTCTATGCCAACAGGTGCTGGATATACAACAAAGTAATTTAGCAGAACGAGTATGTTGAAAATGTGTTGACTGCATCATAATGGCCTCAAATGTTGCATCTTTAAAGCAAAATGATCTTTAGGCAGTGACGGAAAAAACATTTACCTAACCAAGCTTCTAATTCAGGACACTTGTTTATCAATTCAGTCTAACTACAATTTTAGCTATTTGATAGTAGCGAGGTCAAATCAAGTGGGGGCGTTGTCCTAGTTGTTGATGAAGCAATGGCACTTGAAGCGTTGATTCAAACTATGGTAAATGTATGATATGCCGCATTGCTGACACTTACTTCTAGCTTCGAACCCACTAATAATGAACTAGAGGGCAGGATTGTTCCAACAATACCGAATCAACTTCATATCTTGCGTAAATATAAACACACACCAGATTTAACTGGAAAACAGGCATGATCATTGTTGATCTATTGACAATGAAGCATCCTTAGCCTGGATGTTTTACTGGTCTGAAGTTGAAACCGTTTGTTAAGAGCATCGACAGAATGAGAATGTCAAGAATGAATATTTTTTCTGCGAAGTTTAATAAAGAGTTTTGTGACAGACGGTGGAATTTCTCCTTACGAATTAGATTGTCTTTGAATGCAATTGCGATTAATAAGGACAGTCCAGAGTAACAGAATCCATGCATGCTTTAAAGAAAGAATGAGACTCCCAATCCCAAATGAGAATATGATAAAACTATTTACCCAAACAAATCGTCAGCCTAAGAAAATAACGGTACTGAAAATAATAATTCAAACGGAAGAAATACACCCGGAATGATATAAATTATCATTAAATAAGAATAAAAGCTTTTAAAGATTCAATCATAAACCCTACATTATCAAATCACAAACTTGGTATGTTGCAAATCGCCTTTAGATTAGGAAAGGGCTATCAAACAATTTTCGGTACAGTATTTGGTTATGATCAACTTCCTTTTGTACCAAAGTTTTTCATCCATTAAGGGATTAATGATTTCTAATGTAATTTTAACTTCAATCGATAACAGCAAACTCTTTCAATTAGGATCGACGTTAATAGTAAGAAACGAAAGAAATAAAACCATGCCACATTTAAATTGTTAAGTTGTGAAAATGCTGAAGCAAATCTGGATATGGAGTAATTCGCGTTTTTTGCCTTCACATATTATCGTAAAATATATAACACAACGTCACTATAATGGACGTAATCTGGTGTATTACATACGTACCATCTTTTGTATAGTGAAGCCCCGCATCATTGTCTGTGAAGTTTGTAAACACAGTGTCTAACTCGAGGAAACATTCTTGTTGTGGTCGCGAAAAGTAGAATCCCCCACATCGACTTTCCAGGCTACATAGGGAGGCACATTCTGCCCGACTTCTAACGGACGTCGGACTGACGTCAGATGGTACCCTGCCTGACGTACTGACGTCCTTGGTATACGTGTATTCGTTAAGGCTCGTAACTGTATACAATGAAATGAGAAATGTATAAGAAACATTTATTTCTGAAGGCAGGATCACCATCGGTAGTTTCTAGCAAACTGGACTGGAGCTATCAAATTGTTTATTTTGCATTCAAGTCACAGTTAAATTTGATCTCAAATAATGAAAATGTTATATTATCGAAGGCACAAATGAAAAGTGTTTGCCATTTAAGAAGTTTTTCTTGATTTTGAAAATTGTTAGTTCAATAGTAAAATCGGTTAGGCATTTAACTTTACTGCGAAACAATTAGAAATTACTTATAGTTCGACTGTTTAACAAATTAATTAATGCTACAAACGCTAAATTAATGTTATTAAGTGTTCCTCGCATTCAACATAGATAGTACCGTTGTTCTAATTGAACATATAGACTCTGAGTAATACCGTCGGTCTCGTGTTTCTTTCAGATAAAACGTCAATCAATTTTGGTTTCCTTTAAGTTGACTCACATTTGGATTAAAACAGTCCCAAATCTATAAACAACCCAAAGAAGATAACTTTCGAGCATTTACAAGTAAAGTAGGAATTTCTCTTCTTCTAAAATGTGAAACGCTGTGCTTTTAATTGTATTAAGTTCTCGTTTGTTAGACATTTCAATTTGAAAAGGCTATAAAACCAGTTTAAAGTCAAAGAAAGGGGTTTATAATGTACTTATTTGATCAGGTCATATATCGTGCACTGAAATTACACTGAAATAACCATATAGCTAAAATATTTTTATTCGTTTCCAATATTAATTGAAACTAGATAGTTGCAGAATTAAACAAAAAATAAAAATATAAACAACAATAACAAAATATTAATAGATAAATAAACCTGAACACTTATGATAACAAGTTCAAGTTCAAAGGTCTATTAGCGTAACTTATACAAGTTGGTGCTTACATAAAAACATATCATTATGACAAACAACATAAATTAAAAAAAACAAAACAATACACTAAAGTAGTTTTGAACATAATATATATATTTTTTAAATATATATCATTCCTTAAGGACGAAAGTGTGAAAATGTTATAAATAAATGTGTTTTTGTATGGGTATACATATATAAAAAGACAAATAACCATTCGTATTAGTTATAAATTAACATTATTAAAGCTGAGTAATTTCAGTTTCCCGAACTTGACTCGCTAAATATATAAATTTACTTAAGTTACATACAATTTTCTTCCTTTGATTGTTTAACAATAGTTTGAATTTGTCATGAGTAGGCCATTTATGATAAAACTTTGGTTTCAGTTGCGTTCTCAAATTCCGATTATAAGGACAAACAAGTGTAAAATGGTATTCGGTTTCTAGAGCGCTCATTTTGCAGATCCTATTCTCTATAGGAGAATCATTAAACCTTCCTGACTCTATCTCCAAATGATGAGTAGAACATCTTAACCTAGAAAGTGCTATATCATTAAGATATTCTTCCAACACATAAGTAGTTTTAAAAGATGCGTAGCATCGAAGCTTTCGAGAAGAAGCTTTCGAGAACCTTCTAGATCTGAGAACCAGTTTTGAATGAACACATCTTTAATACGAAAGTCTATGACTTTGACATCTATATTAGGTATAGTGTTATTATACATATAACTTAAACCAATTGAGTCAAGCAATTTAACAATTTCTTTATACAAGTAATTAACATAGACGCCATTATCTTTCATATAAAGTATTTTATACATTAGGGAAGTAGGGGATTTATTTATCCGGATCCAGTACTTAATAATTAAAACTTTTCCTAAAACTTGAAGAGGGTATCTTCCAAATTCACCGTAAACAGATGCGGTGGGTGTTTGCTTTCTAACACAAAGTATCAAATAATTTACGTCTCTCTGAAATATTAAGAGACAGTTGATTTAGTGAAGTATTTAGTGCGAATAGTGCCTTAGAGGCCCGTCAGACAGTTTCTTCTGTGTAATGAAGTATTTACCGTTGTAAGATAGTGTGACACCTAGATAAGTAAAATTAGTTACATTTTTAAGTTTTAATCCATCATATAATATCCGGACTTTGGCGCCCCTTTTGACAAACCATTGCTACTCTTATCTGTGTTTACTGTAAGACCCCATCGATCGCAATAAGTTTTAAGATTATCTTAAAGAAGTTGTAATCCTTCTTTTGAATATGAAAAAAGTGCAGCATCATCAGCAAAAAGTAATAAAAACAGTT
Organism: Cerastoderma edule; assembly: GCA_947846245.1. Taxonomy (NCBI): domain Eukaryota; kingdom Metazoa; phylum Mollusca; class Bivalvia; order Cardiida; family Cardiidae; genus Cerastoderma; species Cerastoderma edule. The sequence goes on from OX401409.1 coordinate 38,625,415, forward strand.
TGAGATCATCTAAAATGAAATAGTCATTTGTATTAGACATGATACTCTCATACATATCATTAATAAACAAAATATAAAGAAGAGGTGATATCTGTTCCCCTTGCTTGAGACCACTCAAGCTCAAAAAGCTCTCACTAATCACCCTTGATGTCTAACACTAGGTTTTACATCTTTGTACATGGCTTTTAACATATTAACACTTTTCGTAGATGTTCTAAGTTGCATCAATTTGAACCGTAATTCATTTCGATAAACACTATCAAAACCTTTTCTAAAATCAATAAATGCACAATAAAGCTTTTTCTTTTCTGTATTAAGTTCTTTTTGAACGATTGAATTAAGTATGAAAATGCAATCGATTATATACTTCTATCGGAGTTGCCTTCCCCACGTGTCTCCCAAGGGTCAATACTCGGGACGAGTCTTCTCGGAAGTGGGAGTTATGTAACGTTCGTTGAACGTTTATGCAAATTACGAACCTCATGCATTGTTTGAGGGAACATGCTGGTATATATATATATATATATATATATATATATATATATATATATACACAACACAACCGCTCAGTGAACGACAGTGATTTTCACTGATCGGATGTGTTTGTGTCTTTGAGAGATTTATTTGCTTGTTTCGTTACAATAGATAAAAATCTTAAAACATATACTAGTAAGCGTTATCCCTCTATAATAATTTACATCAGACTTATCTCCCTTCTTTGGAACAGGGACAATTACTCCTAGAGACCAATCTGAGGGATACACACTGTTGCTATACATATAATTGATAAGATAACAAAGTATAGGTGAGAGCGAGTGTTTACATTCTAAAAACATTTCTGGCAGCAATAAATCGCTACCTCCACTTTTGCCTCGCTTCAGTGAATCTATTGCAAAAACAACTTCCCTTGTTTCGAAATTTCGATCAAGAATGTCAATATATGAAATATTGCTCTCATAGCCTCTTAAATCAGTTTCTGTATGAAGGTCAAAAAATGTATTTTCACCTGAAAAAGTTTCCTTAAAATAATTCAAGAATTTTAAGTTAGATATGCTGCTTTTCTCATGTTTCTTTTTTCTAGTTTTATTAATATCCTTCCAATACTCTTTAGGATTTGACTTTGGTAAACGTGTCATCTTATTCCTAAAACTAAAGGAGTGTGAGGCAAATGCTCGTCTCTTGGTCGAGTTATAAAAACGTGTTTTAGTTAAAAGAATGCTCGCATTGAAACGAGACTTCGTTACACGATATCTTCTATTAGCGATGCGATATTCTTTCCTTGCAGCAAAACACTGTATATTAATCCATATACTTTTAAATTTATTACTTTTATTTGCATTAATCGTTCTACCAAATAGAGAAAATTCCTGTGTCAAAAAGACACGTAAATATGCTTTCAATGCCCAAATTGATTTCAATATCGCCTGAAATGATCAGATTAGTAATTCTATCAAGTGATAAAACATGCGAATCAACAGCTCGTGAGAACGCTAATTCTCCCATACAATTTTATCAAAGGAACTAAGACAGTCAGTTGTTGGTAAAGAGTTTGTTTTGATAAGTAACGAAATGGGCGCATGTGAAGTAACAGAATGAAAATCATGAACCACAGAATTATTCACTAAAGAAAACATTTCAATTGAGTAAATTACATAGTCAATTAAACTGTTTCCATTATGAGACATAAACATATAAGCTCCTTATCCAGCATCACTACCAATTCGTCCATTAATAATACGTAAATCGCAACTAGAACATAGATCTAAAAGTTTATTTCCTGACTGGTTTATTGTTTTATCAGCAGAAAAACGTGAAGGCAAAGTTTCCATATTGCATAAGTCATTGTTAAAATCTCTACCATTATAAATATTGTCAGAGTCAAAATTATTATCAATATCATAGTAATCATTTTGATTACTATGACGTGCATTTAAATCACCAACAAGTATTTACCAATTTGGAATGCTCCAATTCCAAATAAAAACACCGCCACGAACATCTTGTTCGACTTGTTCGATTTGAACTCTCCGAACGACTTTTCAAATGTCGGACAGTCCCTGTTCGTACTGTTATATATATAGCGCGAGACGAAATTGCGATATAATCGGAGATGTTTACATTCAGACTATTTCTCGAAAGTCAAGAATCACATTTCCGTTTTACAACAATACAAGCGATACGTTGCATGTTGGTATGGGGGCTTGTAAACATAAAACTTGCCGTTCTGAATCATCATGCGGGAACTTAGAAACCTGGGTACCTTTTTACTTAACGACTTTGGAAAAACTTGAAACCATGGATATTATCCTAAAATAAAGTACAATATTGTGATATGACCTATCATTGGAAGGGTATTGGAGAGACGATTCAAATGATGGTTTACTTTGCAATATTTCTTATCTTCTTTTTCTCTTCTTTTTCTCAACACTTTAACGATTATAGGGAATTGGTGCTCTAAGTATAGACGAAAACTACATGATTATATTTATTTACAGTTACAGCAGGCGCATGCACTATTTGTAAATCATGAATTAACATATGTGTAATGGGCCAAAGGCCTTCTTCACTGAATTAAATATGGTATTGTATTGCATTGCTTATCTCAATGGTAAAGCAAGAGAGAATATTATTTTTGATTTTACGCACATTTGTATCATAAAATGTTTAATAAATGGTACCCTAATCTAGAACACCGCTCTACGCCTCAGTCGGTAGCAAGTCCGTCTATGGGTACAGGAAGTCAAGTCTGAGTCCCGGCTCGGTCATTATTCTTAACAAGGTTAACTAAGGCAAGTTGGACATGTTGTTTAATCACTTAATACCTTATATAAATGATATTCCACATTTTTTGCTGTTTTATTGGGAGAAAAATTGAAAGCTATTATGATTTGGTAATCTAACTACACTACAAACAGTTGACCGGTCAACAATTTGAACTGCTGACCTCCTGCACATCGGATGTTTCCGAAAAGACCGCCCGGCATTATTCGGTATTTTCCGACCACGGGCTTCATTGAGTACAAAAATGGTGATAAACAGAGCCGGTACCGCGTTGAAATTTTATTTATATAACAAAACCAAGTATATACAAATTTACAAATCTTATGTCGTCTGCATCTACTAAAACTTTGAACAACTTTTCTAAATTTATTTATTACGCATGTCTTCTTAGGAATTGAACTTTACTTTACTTAATTAATATGTTAATTAGAGTAATTTGCACAGCAAATTCTTTTCTAGAATATCCATTTATTGTGATGGTATGTTGATTTATTATGTTTTCTTGATAATGAAAATTGTTGATACGTCGTTAAACATCAAACAATTGTATGTTTTCTCTTCTTTTCTTATCATATGTGTGCAAATATACAATGTGGAATTTTTCAACCACGAAACCAATTCTTTCATATTTAGATCTTGTAAGATTTTATCTCATTTTAAACTACTGAAATGTGACTCGAGATCAATTTAGACTAGCGCCAAACCAGGAGGTAAATGTTGCTTGTCTAAATGTGATCTGGATCAATACATTACACCAATCTGCAACTAACTTATTCACGAAGATGAGAGTATGATGTTTTACAGTGATGTATTCTAATAAACAGTTGAAATCAACGTTAAATCCCAAACAAACAACAAAGAATAAAGTGTAGATAACATTTTTTCTTATATTGGGGTTCTTTACAACGGAGTAGTCTTCCTTGTTAATATGTTGTTCACATGTTTAAGTGTATATACATGGTTGTTTTTTGTTGGTACCTCTTTTGTTCTTTGATAACTGTACACTGTAAACAAATCTTTATCTTATATGAGATGAAATAATGTATCTCACAACAGGAAAGCTTCATATATTTTCTACTTTCTTAGCAATGAACGACTAAGAGTGTGTTTTATTTGACCTACCTTGCTATTGACTTGTTTTTGTAATTCAAATGATACATGCCTGTACTTGTGGACATGAAGCATTTTTACCATAATAAATTATCAATCTATATCTTTTTATCTATGTATTTGAATAAGCTCTTTAACATCATGAGCTCTTCTGCTGATCCATGTTTATTTTTGCCATGTACAATTTTGAATTGCTATATAACATGTTAGGTTTATTATGCAATAAAATATAGTTATAGTTATAGTAATAGTTATAGAAAACTTATTTTGTCAAAAACAAACAACAACAACAACATTGCCTTTCCGAATAAACATTTATATAATGCGTAAAGTGATTAAACCGTTTTTTCAGGTGTTTTTATGGTGGTCATGTTTTCCTTAATATAAACATTATCTAAATTATTTTTAAGAAGGGACCCAAAGAACATAATTCTGTGAAATTTTGTAATCTGATCAGTGGTTTGTGACCAGAAGATTTCTTAAGATTTTTATCAAATATGGACATGGTAGTCATCTTGGTAACATGCCAATGGTTTAAACACTATTTTTCCCTCGACATAGGGTTGTTCAACACGATTTACAATTTAAATATCTCTAGGGGTTTTGAAGAAGAAGATGTCTATTCAGTTATTATTCTTCCATACATGCAAATATTGAAAACGCAAACAAGCTTCAAGTTCAACACGCTGGATGCGATGTTTGTCGAGATATCAAAATTCTTTAAAAAATCTTTGAAATGGGCCCCTAAAGAATATTGATATGAAATTATTTTGAGATCTGACCAGTTGTTTCTGACAAGAGGATATTTTAAGAAATACAGAAATTCCATCTTTTTGAACCAAAGTTCTGCATGGAATCACTTTCTTTGAATATTCACTTTTGAAAAGCATCACCAACGATCATTCCTATAACATTTAGTTGAAATTTACTAGACGGTTTAGGAGATGTTTAAATAAATTGTTATCAACGCACGACGCACGACGCACGACGGGCGACGGACAACGGGCGCCCACAACTGCTCATCAGGAGCACTTCGTACTTAGGTGAGCTAAAAAAAAGCAAACTGCGAAACAATTATAGGGAAACTCATAACGTTTCAAGTCTGTAAAGCTAAACCAGGTCATGGTCCTTTTTCTTGTTGGTTTCTTTCCCCTTTTGTCTTCATACTTTTTATTCTAAAAAAAGCTTAAGTCAAACACTTATTCAAAGGAACATAGTTCCTCTACAAACCCCTATTCGGAAATCTTTGTTTGCTTAACTCTTTCCCAAACAATAACGGCATTTGACCACTTTGTTGCAGACGACTTTAAAAAAAAATATTGTGGGAAAAGGAGAAATTGCTCTTAAAGAGCGATTTTTCCTTTTCCCACAATGTTTTCTGCCCTATCAGAAGATTATTTTTCAATTTCATCACATTTTGAAATGTCGCCTGCAAACTCTCCCAATTTGGGACAGTAAAAAATCTGATGTTTGGGAAAGAGTTAAACGCACTTTGATTTTTCGCGACACTATTTACAACCTTTTCAAATGTGAATCGATTAGTTTTTGGGTTATATAATACACGTTTTAAGAATCGCAGTAACATTAATCTTTAACCCTTTTCCAAACAACAAATTTTCGACTGTCCTAAATTTAAAGAGTTTGCAGACGACATTTCAAAATGTGATGAAATTGAACAATTTCCTTCAGAAAGAGCAGAAAAAACCTTGTTGGAAAAGGAAAATATTCCTCGTCACGAGCAATTTCTCCTTTTCCCACAATGTTTTCTAAAGTCATCTGCAACAAAGTCGTCAAATGTCGTTATTGGTTGGGAAATGGTTAAACCATTTCCCTTCTTTGAGACGTACGTCTCTTCCAAAAAGACATACATCCCCAGAAGTCAATAATAAGATGAAAAAAGCGTGGTTTTCATTATAAGATGGTAACCTTATGCTTAATATACAGGCAAAACATACCACTATTGAAACTGAGACAGGTTTAGGATATTTTTGAAAAAGAGCGAATGGTATCATTGACGAAAGCTCATAATCCTGACGTTCATGACAATTGCAGTTATACATGTACTCCAATATAAGTACTCCAACCCAAATGTTTTAGCGATGTCGCATAAACTTTATTGTGGGAATTTAATGATTTTGTTTTAAGTATTCACTTGATATTACGGATATATTCTAGAATAGTCCATGTGTAATGATAAGGGTTTTGTTTATTATAGTGTCACCCCTATTGAAAGGGCCAGCCAGTTTGGCTTATGAGACACTTTTCACTGATAATACCAACTATCACTATGCCAGGCGTCAAGCGGATATAAGTTGGTAACCATTGAATTTATGGGATAGCTTGCGGTTGGCGAACCGGCCATTTCGAAACAAGTCCCACGAGAAACAATCTTCGGACAAACGCCTCCCGTTGGGCTCGGACCTTCGACCAATTACGTTACCAGCAATTTTTCCTTTTCCCACAGTGTTATCCAGAGTCGTCTGCAACAAAGTGGTCAAATGTCGTTATTGTTTGGTAATGGGTTAAAAGACAAATCGGGTATTTTATGGCAAAAAGAGAGGAGGCAACGTGAATAGCACTGTCTTTGTACGAGATATGAGAATTCAATCAATATACATGTACGCGCAAACTTTCTTTTAGAACAAAGTATTGGTACCATACACTTTAAAAGCATTAAGTGGTTTATTTTGTCCCTAAAATAAGCATCGACTCGGAAATCTTTGATCCTTATTGTTTGGTGTTTACCTGACAGATGACGAACAGGAAACGCCTTTTTCTCACCAGTTGTTATTACAATGGCAATTCAAAGAAGAAAAAAACTCGATTTCCACGGGAAAGTGGAATCAGCTGGTTCCCAGATACGGCTAGTCCGAATGATCCAGACGTAGATATGTAACCCTTATAGTGCTGGAACCGACTTCATGCTTATGCAAACAGGTTAGATCCAGACCAGCCGTCAAGTAACCTCTTTGCTACTCTGAGTATCTTTCCCCAACGAAATTAAGGAGATATTGGGGGTTTGGGAAAACACACGACACACAAATCTTTTTTCTTTTAGAAAATCACCCAGCATTCTGAGGGCTACCACAAATCTTTACAGTTTGGGTCATCCAAGTTAATATACGGCCAACATCAAATATGAAGCTTGACGTCGGCATCACCGATTCCCTGCCCAAAACATTAACGATGCATTATATACAACAGGGTTTGCGTGTCACATACATGTCTCTTTATAATATCTATATGATATTTGCTATTTGATACATCCATATACTATTATTTGTATGTGCTATACTTATGCTTTGTAGGCGTTACATTTCGGTGTTTTTTCCCCTTATTTTACGTGTAACAAAATCTAGTTGATTGAATTCATACGTGTAAACTTTGATATTAATTAATTAAGCTTTTAATCCGTTTTGAAGGTCACGCAAATGCACGTTTTGCTTCTTTGAAAACCCAATTTGAAAGTGAATGCTGGACATGTTCATATTGAATTCAGGTTAAAATTGTTACCAGACCAACAGGTTAAGGCAATGACGTTTTTCCTGTGTGGGTAAATTCATTAATGGGCCACGTCACGGGAAAAGGGACACTCGGACATAGCAAACAGTGTAGCCCCAGACCAGCCGCCACGTCACTGACGTGGCGGCTGGTCTGGGGTTTCACTGTTTGCCATCTTAGAAGACATCAAGTTCTACCTTTAAATAAATAAAAATGATAACTGTCATGACTAGATGCTGGAATAATAGCGCTAAGAAAGAGCTGAGTCAGCGGTTTTTATTTATGTCCGAGTGCCCCTTTTCGCGTGACGCGGCCCATTTTGTCACATGACCGTGAGTATGTTATACTTCTTCACCTGATATTTCTTTGTGAGAATAACTCGAGGAATGTAAATAAATACAAAGGAGAGTAATGGGGACATGGTTCCAATCGGGATACATCATTGTTGACATATCAGTATAGAGGGAACAAGCCAACACTGCTATCCGGTCTTACAGGAAACCTTGCCTGCGAATAATACACACATTGCTGTCGTGGTATGGATCTTTTTGTACTTCTTTGTTGACCCGGGACACAAACCTCTTTGGCAAAAGGAGTTGTTCGTTACACAGGTTTGCGCCTTCATGAACCGCTCATTCTTAGCCTTTAACCCATTACCAATCAATAACGACATTTGATTTATTTGTTGTATACGACTCTGGAAAACATTGTGGGAAAAGGTAAATCTGCTCTTATCAAGCAATTTCTCCTTTTCCCACTATGTTTTCAGCCCTATCAGATGATTGCTTTTCAATTTCATCACGTTCTGAAATGTCGTCTACAAACTCTTTCAATTTGGGACAGTCGGAAATATGGCGTTTGGTAAAGGTTTAAGCAATAAGCCTTCTCCTTACCGTCAAACATTGCTCATTGAACATATCGGCTTTGTGGGTCCATCCAAATTGAAAGTAACAAGAGTCAGCGATGATAAAATTTGAAAATAATAAAAGTAGCTAAGTTATAATTTTTTATACTGTGCATAAGCAAACGTAAATAAGGAGAGATTGTTCTTATATAACACTTTCTTAATTTATTATAATGCTTTTTTTTATAAAAAAAAAAAAAACTGTTGCAGATAAATCAACGAGTTATGCTTAAGTTAAGACTTTAATCAAGGTTTCGGTCATCCCAATATGTTGTTCAGACAAGCGGGCCATGGATCACTGTCGATTTCTATTGCAAATATAAACTGGAGTTCTTGGTACCGTTTTACTGAACAACTTAAGGAAAATATTTACGGAAGTCAAAACTAATATACATGGATAGTATATTTACATAGAAGACAACATTGCACACTTCATTGGGAGCGTCTTGGACAGACAATTCCGATGATGTGTTGCTTGCTTTGCAATATTGCTTAGCCCAAAATTGAAATAAGAGGGAATGTTGTTTTGAACTTAGGCAAATTTTTAGCATGAAATGTTTAGTAAAACCGTACCATGAGTCATGTCTCACAAAGGTGCGTACGACAATTTTTCTCTTTAACTTTAACGTAAGAGGAAGTTGTCTCACAAAAATTAGTAAACTTTCAGCAAACATAAGTCAAGTGCAAACCTAAATATTTCTGTGACCCTTGACACACGAAGAATTTGACTCACAAAGAATCGATAAACTTATGTGAAACTTAAGTCCAGTTGCAAACTTAAATATTTCTCGTGACCCTAAACGCACGAAGACGTCGTCTCACAAACACTCAAACTTAGCCTTCCTTTCCATTCTCTTCTATGATTGGGGTTGATGGTGTTCATGCCCAGGATCTTCCCGTCTCTTCAAGAAGTCCTCCCGAGAGAGTTTGAGTCTACCAGCGGTCTTCTCTGCTAGAACTTTCAATTGTCGGACTTGGGCGATGTATCCGTGGCTACGCTCAACATGCCCTAGCCATCGCAGTCTGCTCTTCTGCATGATGTCTTTGAGACTTTCGGGCTTCTGTTGAGCTAGGAGGGATTCAAACGGAATGTTTTGCTCAGGTTTCACCAAACAGATCCACCTGACCATTGCTTTGTCATTCTGCAGTACCTTTTCAATTGTGTTGGCTAAGACCGCCCATGTTTCCGACCTTTATAGAAGGACACTTCTCACACACGAGGAGTAGACACGTCCTCTTGTAGTTGTTGGTAGGTGCCTGTTGGTTAGAACTGGTAGCAGCTCCCTAAACTGTTTCCAGGCTGACTTACAACGCGTAGCTGCAGCAAGTTCACAGCCTCCACCTGATGAGATGAATCGATAAACTTACACCTAAACGTAAATCAAGTCGCAAACTTAAATAATTTTCGTAAACTTTAATCTTAGTCGGATTTTCGGTCGTAGAAAATCGCAAACGTAAGCTACGTCTAAAATTGGTCATAAGTTTGTGTGCTTCAAACCACTCGCACGGCTGTAAAGTTCTAATAGAATTGCTCTAATTTGTCAGAAACGATTGCTTTTCGAAGGTAAATAAGGGGCAATATATGTTTTGCAATGGATTGGAGAATCATGATTTTGTATAAAGTGGAGTATTAACTGCAACTCTGAAAGGGAACACAATTTTGACCCGTCATTGATCTACAAATGCGCAGAGAGCATATTTGTCTAAGAATCACGTGGCACCAATTGCAGACTTCTGTTTTCGATTGCATGCGGTAAGCTCAATTTTGCTACAACAATTGAGAGACAATTTATGATACCTTATGATCCATTTACTCTTTCGACACATTGATTTCCCATATATCTTAAAGAAAATGTTTTTGTTTTCTTAACCCTTAAATGGCTAGAACCGTAACTTGGGACCAAGTAAATTGGTGGCTGGCCAATGATCTAGCCTGATTTCCTCATCAAAATTAAGCAGATAATCAAGATTTTGGAAAGAAGACAACACAAAAATCTTTTATTAGAAAATTACCCAGCATTCTAAGGGTTAATATTCTCTAATGTTTATTGATGATCCAATTTGAACCAGTCCAATAGGCCAACTCCTCACAGTAATCTCCCCTTGCTGGGCTATATTGAACAATCTTTCGTTTTCTTTACAAATAAAGCACAAATGGATGATTTTTTGTGTGCCATCTATAAATCCATTTTCGTTTCTAAGCAGATGTTCATGTGACAGTTGTATTGGCAAGGATTAATCCCATAAAGAGAGATAACTACAAGGAGTTTTTCCCATATTAGGCTTGGGACAGAAGTTCCACTCATCTAGAGGAGTGAGATCTTGAAAAAATGCAAAGGTTTCCAAGTTCTTCAAGACATTATGAAATAGGACACAACAGAACCATCAGTTGCCATTTCAAATGCATGGCATGCGTTGTTATTCAACACTGTGGTTTCTTGGATTCACCAGTACTAGGTTAGGGTTCTTAAGTATCTTGCTAAATGACAACTTTGAAAAGAGAGGTACCGTTGTGGCTCAAACCTTGAACCCACAAGTTCTTAAACTGTCAACTTAACCATTACGCCACACAGTACTCTTGAATTTTGCATATAACACTTTTCAAGGAAGGAGGGGGGTTGTAGACCAATAAAAAATGGCATTGAAGAAATAATTATTACAAAATCTTGAAAGGTTGTGAGTAGATATTTGTAGCAATCCACATCAGTTTATTATCATATTTTCTCTCCAAACAATAGAAGCAGCAGTAACAAAGTGTTGTTTTTACATCCCAGTTTCGGTGCTCTCCTCAGTATGGATTCTTCTGTTTCTGTATAAGTGGATACCTTCATTGTTCTGAAAATGAACCAAAGTGAGGCAACATATAGAGAATGGTATGTTATCCAAAGTTTGATTGTGTACTTACCGTTTCCTTGGTATATATCTATAATGTGGCCATAAAAGCACACACCCTATCAAACAAAGACAAACAGTCCACAAACAATCATTATCAAACAAAGACAAACAGTCCACAAACAATCATTATCAAACAAAGACAAACAGTCCACAAACAATCATTATCAAACAAAGACAAACAGTTCACAAACAATCATTATCAAACAAAGACAAACAGTCCACAAACAATCATAATCAAACAAAGACAAACAGTCCACAAACAATCATTATCAAACAAAGACAAACAGTCCACAAACAATCATTATCAAACAAAGACAAACAGTCCACAAACAATCATTATCAAACAAAGACAAACAGTCCACAAACAATCATTATCAAACAAAGACAAACAGTTCACAAACAATCATTATCAAACAAAGACAAACAGTCCACAAACAATCATAATCAAACAAAGACAAACAGTCCACAAACAATCATTATCAAACAAAGACAAACAGTCCACAAACAATCATTATCAAACAAAGACAAACAGTCCACAAACAATCATTTTAACCCTTAGAATTCTAGGTAATTTTCAAAAAATGGATTTTTATGTCATCTCTGCTTTCCAAAACCTTAAATAACTGCTTAATTTGATGAGGAAAGATACTCAGTGTAGCAAACAGGTAAGATAAGCCAATTGATTTGGCGGCTGGCCTGGATCTAATCTGTTTGCATAAGCATGTATTTGGTTCCAGCAGTATAAGGTTTAAAGGGACTCACATGGAGAATTGTGCTCTGGGAGTAATAAACATTAAAAATTTGATAAGTACAATCATTGTCACTAAACCAAAGACTATCTTCAATTTCTTTACTTCTAAGTTTCTGAAATACCGTGTTTTCGTTAAGTATTGCGAAGTGGACCTTCATGCCTGTAAAGTTTTTATGGAAAAGCCTGTTTACAAATAAATTCTAACAAAAGAACATTTGCTTTTGGTAAAATGAGTTCACTTTTAGTGATCAACATTCTTACAGCTTTATATCTATTTTTTATTTTTATGGGTTTTACAGCGCATCAACATTTCAGTAATGTTGCCATGCCAGACTCTTATTGATTGAGGTAGACACCATAGTCAACTGTTGATAAAGGCTTGTTAAGCCGGGCAGAACCATCTGCATTCTGTAAGTCAGTAGGAAGACTAGCCCTCATGATAATATAAATGTCATCATCCGGATTTGAACCAAAGCGAAGAGTGTTTCTAATTTTTGCTAACAAAACCTTTTCAATTCATGCATTGATGTTCAGATGATCGAAAAAATGGTAAAAATCAGTTGATTGTTTCCTCGAATTCCATCGGCCTATTGTGACTTCACAAGTTCCTTTAATCAGAAAACAAAACTAAACCATAGTCAATAAATACTAACTAATCATATTTGAAAACATTAAGCCACCAATTAAATCTTTTCAGTTAAAATGTGAGAAACCATAAATTGTAATGACAATATCACAAAGCTATCTAGTACTGTAGTTTTGTAGTGAATTCATCATCCAAACTCATGAAATAACAATTAACAATACAAAATTGCTTAAGTGTTTGGTAAAGTGTTAAAAAAATAATTGTTTATAGATGGAGCCTCCTTTAATTGATTATAACTTCGAGTTCCCATTCCCAACACTTAACCAAGGAGAACCCAACATTCATCATTCTAAAGTGTAAAGTTGGGAACTAACCTTTCTTCTGCCAGCTTTACATAGGAATGTGTAAATAGACTCGTGAACCTGTAAAAAAAGATAAGCAATTTTACAAAAAAAAAACAGCATAAAGAAAATCTCTGACATGTCATAGCATAATTTGGAAAATTAAAACTACTCCAAATGTACACATTAAACCTAACTTGTTTCTTAATCCAAACACATTTTTACACACTTGAAGCAAGCTACGAAAATTATTAGATATTTGTACTTTGGACCAACAGAAAGAATTTATTCTTATTGTTACTTTATTTTGCATTATCTTAAGGCCACTCACTAAATTCCTTTTCATTAATAATATCTTATCTATAGCTTAGATATTGAGGCCCAATGCTTTTTTTTGCAACTCCACATTAAGTCAATTGGCAAAACACAAAGAAAATAATAATTTTCATACTTTACAATATTTACTTGATGTTGCTCCGATTAAAGCAACTCATAAGTCCCCCACCCCTCGATATTAGGACAACTCATTAGGCCCCATGATATTAAAGCCATTCAAGAGGCTCCATGATATTAAAGCCATTCAGAAGGCTCCATGATATTAAAGCAATTCAGAGGGCTTCATGATATTAAAGCCATTCAGAGGGCTCCATGATATTAAGGCCATTCAGAAGCCTCCATGATATTAAAGCCATTCAGAGGGCTTCATGATATTAATGCCATTCAGAAGGCTCCATGATATTAAAGCCATTCAGAAGGCCCCATGATATTAAAGCCATTCAAAGGGCTTCATGATATTAAATCCATTCAGAAGGCTCCATGATATTAAATCCATTCAGAGGGCTTCATGATATTAAGGCCATTCAGAGGGCTTCATGATATTAAGGCCATTCAGAAGCCTCCATGATATTAAAGCCATTCAGAAGCCTCCATGATATTAAGGCCATTCAGAGGCCTCCATGATATTAAGGCCATTCAGAGGGCTTCATGATATTAAAGCCATTCAGAAGCCTCCATGATATTAAAGCCATTCAGAAGCCTCCATGATATTAAAGCCATTCAGAAGCCTCCATGATATTAAAGCCATTCAGAAGCCTCCATGATATTAAGGCCATTCAGAAGCCTCCATGATATTAAAGCCATTCAGAAGCCTCCATGATATTAAAGCCATTCAGAAGCCTCCATGATATTAAAGCCATTCAGAAGCCTCCATGATATTAAGGCCATTCAGAAGCCTCCATGATATTAAAGCCATTCAGAAGCCTCCATGATATTAAGGCCATTCAGAAGCCTCCATGATATTAAAGCCATTCAGAAGCCTCCATGATATTAAAGCCATTCAGAAGCCTCCATGATATTAAGGCCATTCAGAAGCCTCCATGATATTAAAGCCATTCAGAAGCCTCCATGATATTAAAGCCATTCAGAAGCCTCCATGATATTAAGGCCATTCAGAAGCCTCCATGATATTAAAGCCATTCAGAAGCCTCCATGATATTAAGGCCATTCAGAGGCCTCCATGATATTAAGGCCATTCAGAGGGCTTCATGATATTAAAGCCATTCAGAAGCCTCCATGATATTAAGGCCATTCAGAAGCCTCCATGATATTAAAGCCATTCAGAAGCCTCCATGATATTAAAGCCATTCAGAAGCCTCCATGATATTAAGGCCATTCAGAGGCCTCCATGATATTAAGGCCATTCAGAGGGCTTCATGATATTAAGGCCATTCAGAAGGCTCCATGATATAAATGCCATTCAGAGGGCTTCATGATATTAATGCCATTCAGAAGGCTCCATGATATTAAAGCCATTCAGAAGGCCCCATGATATTAAAGCCATTCAAAGGGCTTCATGATATTAAATCCATTCAGAAGGCTCCATGATATTAAATCCATTCAGAGGGCTTCATGATATTAAGGCCATTCAGAGGGCTTCATGATATTAAGGCCATTCAGAAGCCTCCATGATATTAAGGCCATTCAGAAGCCTCCATGATATTAAGGCCATTCAGAGGCCTCCATGATATTAAGGCCATTCAGAGGGCTTCATGATATTAAGGCCATTCAGAAGGCTCCATGATATAAATGCCATTCAGAGGGCTTCATGATATTAAGGCCATTCAGAGGCCTCCATGATATTAAAGCCATTCAGAGGGCTTCATGATATTAAGGCCATTCAGAAGGCTCCATGATATTAAAGTTATTCAGAGGGCTTCATGATATTAAAGCAATTCAGAGGGCTTCATGATATTAAGGCCATTCAGAGGGCTTCATGATATTAAGGCCATTCAGAAGGCTCCATGATATTAAGGCCATTCAGAAGGCTCCATGATATTAAAGTTATTCAGAGGGCTCCATGATATTAAGGCCATTCAGAGGGCTCCATGATATTAAAGCCATTCAGAGGGCTTCATGATATTAAAGCCATTCAGAGGGCTTCATGATATTAAAGCCATTCAGAAGGCTTCATGATATTAAGGCCATTCAGAGGGCTTCATGATATTAAGGCCATTAAGAAGGTCCCATGATATTAAGGCCATTAAGAAGGCTCCATGATATTAAGGCCATTCAGAGGGCTTCATGATATTAAAGCAATTCAGAAGGTTCCATGATATTAAGGCCATTCAGAAGCCTCCATGATATTAAGGCCATTCAGAGGGCTTCATGATATTAAGGCCATTCAGAAGGATCCATGATATTAATGCCATTCAGAGGGCTTCATGATATTAAGGCCATTCAGAGGCCTCCATGATATTAAAGCCATTCAGAGGGCTTCGTGATATTAAGGCCATTCAGAAGGCTCCATGATATTAAAGTTATTCAGAGGGCTTCATGATATTAAGGCCATTCAGAAGCCTCCATGATATTAAAGCCATTCAGAGGGCTTCATGATATTAAGGCCATTCAGAAGGCTCCATGATATTAAAGCCATTCAGAGGGCTTCATGATATTAATGCCATTCAGAAGGCTCCATGATATTAAGGCCATTCAGAGGGCTTCATGATATTAATGCCATTCAGAAGGCTCCATGATATTAAGGCCATTCAGAAGGCTCCATGATATTAAAGTTATTCAGAGGGCTCCATGATATTAAGGCCATTCAGAGGGCTCCATGATATTAAAGCCATTCAGAGGGATTCATGATATTAAAGCCATTCAGAGGGCTCCATGATATTAAAGCCATTCAGAGGGCTTCATGATATTAAAGCCATTCAGAAGGCTTCATGATATTAAGGCCATTCAGAGGGCTTCATGATATTAAGGCCATTAAGAAGGTCCCATGATATTAAGGCCATTAAGAAGGCTCCATGATATTAAGGCCATTCAGAGGGCTTCATGATATTAAAGCAATTCAGAAGGTTCCATGATATTAAGGCCATTCAGAAGCCTCCATGATATTAAGGCCATTCAGAGGGCTTCATGATATTAAGGCCATTCAGAAGGATCCATGATATTAATGCCATTCAGAGGGCTTCATGATATTAAGGCCATTCAGAGGCCTCCATGATATTAAAGCCATTCAGAGGGCTTCGTGATATTAAGGCCATTCAGAAGGCTCCATGATATTAAAGTTATTCAGAGGGCTTCATGATATTAAATCAATTCAGAGGGCTTCATGATATTAAGGCCATTCAGAAGCCTCCATGATATTAAAGCCATTCAGAGGGCTTCATGATATTAAATCCATTCAGAAGGCTCCATGATATTAAAGCCATTCAGAGGGCTTCATGATATTAATGCCATTCAGAAGGCTCCATGATATTAAGGCCATTCAGAGGGCTTCATGATATTAAGGCCATTCAGAAGGCTCCACGATATTAAGGCCATTCAGAAGGCTCCATGATATTAAAGTTATTCAGAGGGCTCCATGATATTAAGGCCATTCAGAGGGCTCCATGATATTAAAGCCATTCAGAGGGATTCATGATATTAAAGCCATTCAGAGGGCTTCATGATATTAAAGCAATTCAGAAGGCTTCATGATATTAAGGCCATTCAGAGGGCTTCATGTTATTAAGGCCATTAAGAAGGTCCCATGATATTAAGGCCATTAAGAAGGCTCCATGATATTAAAGCAATTCAGAAGGTCCCATGATATTAAGGCCATTCAGAGGGCTTCATGATATTAAAGCAATTCAGAAGGTCCCATGATATTAAGGCCATTAAGAAGGCTCCATGATATTAAGGCAATTCAGAGGGCTTCATGATATTAAGGCCATTAAGAAGGTCCCATGATATTAAGGCCATTAAGAAGGCTCCATGATATTAAGGCAATTCAGAGGGCTTCATGCTATTAGGGCCATTCAGAGGGCTTCATGATATTAATGCCATTCAGAAGCCTCCATGATATTAAAGCCATTCAGAGGGCTTCATGATATTAAGGCCATTCAGAGGGCTTCATGATATTAAGGCCATTAAGAAGGTCCCATGATATTAAGGCCATTAAGAAGGCTCCATGATATTAAGGCAATTCAGAGGGCTTCATGCTATTAGGGCCATTCAGAGGGCTTCATGATATTAATGCCATTCAGAAGCCTCCATGATATTAAAGCCATTCAGAGGGCTTCATGATATTAAGGCCATTCAGAGGGCTTCATGATATTAAGGCCATTAAGAAGGTCCCATGATATTAAGGCCATTAAAATGGCCACATGATATTAAAGCCATTCAAGAGGCTCCATGATATTAAGGCCTTTCAGAAGGCCCCATGATATTAAAGCCATTCAGAGGGCCCCATGGTATTAAAGCCATTCAGAGGGCACCATGATATTAAGGCCATTCAGAGGGCTTCATGATATTAAGGCCACCCATAAGACCCCCTGATATAAAGATATAAGATACATCAAGATTAAACTACTCACCATTGTATCCTGTGGAAGGGCTACTCCCTGAACGCGCTTCAATGTACCATATTTCTCTGTGTGAATATCATACATCTGTAAAAAAGGAAGGGAATTATTGTACAACCTACTCAAACCATTCTCAATCGAACAATGAATTCAATGGTAGAAATGTCTTCCCTCCATGACAACCTGTGTAATGGGAAACCCATTACAACTGGAGAGGCATAACAAAGGTCAAACATATGTATTGTACTACTGGTTTTCATACTGGGAAAGTTGCATTTTAACTAAACAATTAATGTTAACATCATAATGACATTTGACCAGTTTGGTGCCGAGGACTTTGGAAAACATTGTGGGAAAAGAAGAAATTGCTCTAGACCAGCAATTTCTCCTTTTTTCCCACAAAGTTTTCTACCCTATCAAAAGATTATTTTCCAATTTCATCACATTTTGAAATGTAGTCTGCAATCTCTTTCAATACGGGGCAGTCGAAAATAAGGCGTTTGGTAAAGGGTTAAGAAGAAGAATAGGTAACACAATGAGGGACTTACTGCAGTGACAGAGAATCTTCCTATCTGACCAGTGTTGGCAAGGAGAGGCCCCTTTGTCACATCAACATGGTCCCCCACCCGATACAATATCACTCGATCCTGACCATTACGCTCAGCTATGGCTGGAATCTGTTCGGCCTTGAATCTGTTATCCTCAAACATTTCCAGGGCCAGATTCTTATCAACCTCTAGTCTCTCAAAGTCTAGTTTCTTCCCACAGAATGTGCTGGCTTCAAGCCCCAGCGTATTGAACTCAACCTGTAACACAACAGAGCAAAGTGAGTACATCAACCCATTACCAGCCAATGAAGACATTTGACCACTTTGTTGCAGATGACCCTTGAAAACATTGTGGGTAAAGGAGTAATTGCTCTTAACGAGAAATTTCTCCTTCTCCTACAATGTTTTCTGCCCTACCAGAAGATTATTTTTCAATTTCATCACATTTTGAAATGTCGTCCGCCAACTCTTTCAATTAGGGACAGTCGAAAATTTAATGTTCTTAAAAGGGTTAGACCCCTCTATTGTTCAAGTTTTAATACAGCTATCCATGAAGATAGAAATCAAAGGCCTGAAAGGCCAGACTGCGTCGCAGTGGAATTGTATTCCTTAGTCTGAAGGACTGTTTGTGTGTTTGAATTTAAAAAATATCTAGAAGATAAAATGCAGATAAACCATATAACTCTGTTGTATATCTTATTTATTAAAGAAAGAACAACTGTAAATATAAACAATGTGCAAATGCTTTTAAATGTATTCTATGAAAAACGTAATAAAAAATAAGTAAGAAATTAACTACAGTATTATGTTTTTGTACGATGAGACATAACAAGAGACCCATGAAGTCCTGAAATACTGACTAAATTTTCATCGATATTGACAATCTGATAAAAGTTGGTAAAGATTTCAAGAACATAATTCAACTCTTTACGTCCATCCCCATCTCTTGCATGTGAATCAAAAATGAAAAAAAAATCCAAATGATAACAAATTGCTTTTGCATTTCCCTTACATATAAATACGCTGTACTGAAATTCTTCTTGATTGGCAGGCAATCCAACTCCTATAGCCATCTCAAGTTTAACAAGGGGGTAATTGTCTGTGTAATTCGGGTTCATTGCACCACTATACGTTTTCTTTACTTTGCATACAAAATACTCACTAGACAAACAAATGTAGGGAGGCAAGTCATGTACTTCAAGAAACTCAACTGAGTTGTTGTTATATTTTCTTATATCAATATACAAATCATCTCCTGCAATCAAAACTTGATCCAAATCATAATTCCTCCAAAAAAAACTTATCAAATGGATGTGTAAAAAGTATGGTACACACTGCTTACCTCTTGACAACACACTAAACATCTCATTACCCTGGTGGATGTTTCCCTAAATAGGAAATTCATTCAACATTTTGTTAATCTGACTTTCTGGCCCAGTATTCGTTTAGACATCACCACATATCATCAAAAGTAACATAATAAGTAAGAGGTTTCTGTTAGCATGACAGACCATAAATAGCACTAAGATAAAATTTGGTTTACAGTCTGTGTCCTCATCTCCATCAAGTTTACAGGCTTGCAGTCGTAAACAAAAACATCCTATCCTCAACATCCACTGATTAACATTAATCCCCATTTCTTCACATAATATTGCCATGCAACTCAAAACAGTATCTCCCTTCATTTTCAAAAGATGAACAAATCGGAAAGGTTAGTGAATCCACTGTACACGAAGTCAAACTTTTTCAAGCATAACTTAGCACAAGATAGCCGGAAATTCAAAATCTTGAACAATGCCGCTCAGCATGCGCAAACACTAAACGCCCCGGCAAGTGAATAGATAAAACAACATGTCTCTGGGTGTAAGCATTGAACGTTTGGAAGCGATCATGTAATTTTCCAGACATGAAACCGTATCTCAACTCTAGGACCAAATAGTTGTATCGACTCTAGTATGTTCTCCAGAAATAAAAACAATATACTCCAAGATAACTCCAGACAGTGTGCAGTGCTCGCAATTATTTATTACAACGTAAATTCCCTGCAAAAAGGCCCCGACAGGAGTATATATATGTAAACCGAGTGTGTTAGGCCCTGGCAAGAGTATATATAAAGTGAGTGTGTATTGAAGGCAAAATAAGTCCACAGCAATTATATAAACATGGAACGTTCGAACTTAATCTTCAAGCGATCAAACCATGGATCATATGATTTTTCCTGACAAAGTACCCAATGTTAGAATCAAATATTTGTATCCCATTCCATCGAGAATACCTAAAAAGAATAAACAAACGTTTGAATTCGTCCCTGCGGTTCAACGTGGAAAGTGGTTCTTTGGTATACATGCGCGAGCGCGGGAGTATTCTCCCGCCAAAATTCGCGGAGAACTACTTGATTTTTCCCGCCGAAATTCGCGTAGGATTAGTTTTATCTGAGTGATCAGCCCCCAAAGGACAAAGAACGATTCAGATCGATGACTATAAGCAGTCGCGCATACGCGACGCTTAATAAAAATATTGTGACAAAAGGATAAAGTGTTAATGGATAGCAACTTCCCAAAGTCAACATACTTTCTTGAAAGAGAAAAATGAATTAGAGAGTAGACAACCCCAAAAACTCTATTTTATGGTCATGCAAGTGCCATAAATCCAGAATTATTAGGCAAAGTTAGCGTAATACTAAACTTAAGGACGATATTACCTTCTTTAACTTTGGTGGTTAGGATCAGATAGACAACTTTTTGAATAAAATAGTAGACAAGCTGAAATGCCTCTTTTTTTCTTTTAATCAAATGAAAGCCATTACTTTCTTGGACAATCTATCCTGATGTCATACTTAAGTGAAGTACAATGGCAACTGACAGTTTTATAAAGTTTGGTAAGATTTGTTTAAAACTTATCCAATTGAAGAGAAACGAACACAGCCAGGCGTATTTCTTGTTTAATCCTTTCCCAAACAACAAATTTTTGATTGTTCCAAATTGAAAGAGTTTGCAGACGCCACTTCAAAATGTGTTGAAATTGAAAAATATGCTTCAGAAAGAGCAGAAAACCTTGTGGGAAAAGGAGAAATTGCTCTAAGTGAGCAATTTCTTCTTTTCCCACAATGTTTTCCAGAGTCGTCTGCAACCTAGTGGTTAAATGTCATTATTGTTTGGGAATGGGTTAACTGGGGTTATCTAATGCTATGATGAATAAAAGATATCAAGTATTTGCTCAGCTGATCTAACATTTATTTACTTTTCCCAATGACCCTCATCATTATATTTTTTTTTATTTAAAGAATACTTACAAAACTAGGATTCCAGCCAGGTAGGTTCCAATCTACATCATAGACAAAACTTCCACTCTCAACTGAAATTACACATACAATATTATTCTTTATGCTACCTCATCTTTTCTGTAGATGCCCTCATTACAATTCCTACATGGGTACCGATTTACCATCATTCAATTTTCAATAAGTGTCTGCAGAAATGCCAAAAATTCCATTTTTAATCATTTCAGAGCTACTACTCGAAGTTACAAGGGTAATCTTGCCAGACTTAAAAATTAAGCAAAACATCATGGCAACAAACATTTCCATAAGGGTTAAAAATGATATGATTAGAACTCTTTAAATAAGAGGGTGGAAAAAAATCATATCACATGGATGAACAGCAAGAGAGACAGAATCTACCCCCCACCCCAAATTTTTTTTCTATATGGATTTTACGTCGCGTCAACATTATCTCAGTTATGTTGTGATGTGTATGGAGTCTTCCTCCATCATTTAGACTCAGGAATTGCAACAAATAAACTGAAATAATGTTGACTCGACGTAGTACCCAAAATAAATAAATAAAGCCTGAGTGTGTTCTCTGGCAACTACTACAATTAAAACAGTATATTTACCTTTTGAGCCAGGAAAACCACACAGCTCAACATAAACATCATCTTTAAACGAGTTTTCCAGAACATAACCGAGGATAAACGAGCAAGTTCTCCAGAATATCTGTAAATGGGAGAAAAAGAGGATAAACGAGCAAGTTCTCCAGAATATCTGTAAATGGGAGAAATAGAGGATAAACGAGCAAGTTCTCCAGAATATCTGTGAATGGGAGAAATAGAGGACAAACGAGCAAGTTCTCCAGAATATCTGTGAATGGGAGAAATAGAGGATAAACGAGCAAGTTCTCCAGAATATCTGTGAATGGGAGAAATAGAGGATAAACGAGCAAGTTCTCCAGAATATCTGTGAATGGGAGAAATAGAGGATAAACGAGCAAGTTCTCCAGAATATCTACAAATGGGAGAAATAGAGGATAAACGAGCAAGTTCTCCAGAATATCTGTAAATGAGAGGAATAGAGGATAAACGAGCAAGTTCTCCAGAATAACTGTGAATGGGAGAAATAGAGGAACAATGTAAGGAGAATCTGTAGATACTAGATAAGTGATTAAACAAAAGTTTACAAGTGCTCAATGTGTTTTAATCAATTGATTAACCGAAATGTGATCATAAATTTCTTGATTTACCAATCTGATAGGGTGTTCAAGGCCCTGCATTGTTTAAAAAGTAGTTCTGGCAAGAAATCTTTATCACACTCCGGTGTGATATCTCACCACAATGCGATATAGAAAAAGAAATTTTTTAAATTCATCTCACTGAGAAATCCCAATTTTCACCGATAGGAATAAATAATACATCATATGTAGTTCATTTGTAGCTGACTAGTAGTTCTATATCAAGGGTTTAATGCAAGTCTATAGTATATGTACATGTATTTATCACTTTTGTGAAGGACTTACAATAGTCTAACATTAAACTATATCAGTTTAATGCAAGTGTTAGTCTATAGTATTTGTATCAAATTTGTGAAGGACTTACAGTAGTCTAGCATTGAACTATATCAAGGGTTTTATGCAAGTCTGTATAGTATGTGTATCACATTTGTGAAGGACTTACAGTAGTCTAGCATTGAAATATATCAAGGGTTTAATGCAAGCCAATAGTATGTGTATCACATTTGTGAAGGACTTACAGTAGTCTAGCATTGAACTATATCAAGGGTTTAATGCAAGTCGATAGTATGTGTATCACATTTGTGAAGGACTTACAGTAGTCTAGCATTGAAATATATCAAGGGTTTAATGCAAGTCGATAGTATGTGTATCACATTTGTGAAGGACTTACAGTAGTCTAGCATTGAACTATATCAAGGGTTTAATGCAAGTTGATAGTATGTGTATCACATTTGTGAAGGACTTACAGTAGTTTAACATTGAACTATATCAAGGGTTTAATGCAAGTTGATAGTATGTGTATCACATTTGTGAAGGACTTACAGTAGTTTAACATTGAACTATATCAAGGGTTTAATGCAAGTTGATAGTATGTGTATCACATTTGTGAAGGACTTACAGTAGTTTAACATTGAACTATATCAAGGGTTTAATGCAAGTTGATAGTATGTGTATCACATTTGTGAAGGACTTACAGTAGTTTAACATTGAACTATATCAAGGGTTTAATGCAAGTTGATAGTATGTGTATCACATTTGTGAAGGACTTACAGTAGTTTAACATTGAACTATATCAAGGGTTTAATGCAAGTTGATAGTATGTGTATCACATTTGTGAAGGACTTACAGTAGTTTAGCATTGAACCTTCAAAATGAGAGCCTTATCCTTTTCAAACAAGTCAAATAATATTGAACCAATCATCAAAATCACACAATGTACACATAAAAGAGCATAGTTGGATTACTATTATTGTGAGATAATGATACTTTCTATTAATACAAATCAGGTTATATTCATTCATTTATGTGTGACTTACAGGGCTTTTTTCCCCTTAAATTGGGAAGAGGCCTAAGCCTTTTCATTTTTGAAAATTGCATCCAAGAAATTGCTAAACCGGGAAACCCATAAGCTGGTGTGACTATGATTTTTTGGGAAAACCAAAACAGTCTACTGTGCACCTACATTATATAATACATATTAAGGGTTCAATGCAATACTATAGTAAGTGCTTCATGATTATGAATCACTTACTATAGTCTTGCATTGAACCCTCAATATAGAATTAGTTGAATAGTTCCTGAATGACACTGATAGCCACCTGCCCCCTTTCTTTAACAAGTGAATACCTTATTCTGTTGTCTAGCATCTTCATCTAACATGTGGAGTAATTTCAAGTTACAATCCTCGGTCAGTGGTGAGTGCATGTCCCGAAGTTTTCCATTTACTTGCGCAACCACTGACCTTCTCGCCAAAACATCGCTTATATCTGTCAAATGGAAGGAATGTAGAACATTACCACCAAGAATTCAGTGTTTTTGTCAATTTTGTCTGTATTAAAATATACCTAGTTCTAATATAGTGAGGGTATATTAACGAAAATGCCATCATTTATTCATTCATGAATTTGCCATCATTTTCGTTTTTATATCAGGTTAAACAAACATTTAGCTATATTGCAGCAACCAGTTCACTTGGATCTCCCTTTTAGTTCCTTTAACCTCTTTATAATTAGCAGGTGTTTATAAAAAATCTGATAATCATACAAGGCATAAAATGTCTCCTCCTTGTATAATAAACAGATTTTTGCCTCATTAATTAAAATTCTGATTATAAGACAAGACATTTATCAAAATTCTGATTATCAGACGAATAAGAGAGAAATTGTAAAGAGGAATGATTTCCTTCAATAAATATGGACTTAGTTGACGTACGTAGAGCGCAGTTATACGGTGTTGAAAGGTCTTTGTTCATGATGAGGGATGTGTCTCCAAACGAAACATTTATCTTCTCTATCCTTTTGATGAAAGACTCCTGCCTCTTTTTCTCATTCTCAAACATTTCATTACGCTTCTGTCTTGCTTCTCTGTTTGTAAGCTTTGTTGAAGAATATAATCCTGAAAAATTAAATTGATAATCGATCAAGTTTTACATAAAATACATACCGTATATACTCGACTATAAGTCGCCCTTGCCTATAAGACGCACCCCCTACTTTGATCTAAGATTAGGGGAATTCAGCGTTGACTCGACTATAAGTCGCATCTACTTTTTGATGATCGTACAGATTAATCATACACTGATGAATGATGCAAGGGTTTTGTCAACTGTAACATTGTCTTTCCACATTATTTGATATCTAGGGATACGATGTTTTTTAATTAGCAACTAAGTCATAAATATTCTGTCAATCTTCATCATTAATCCATTTTAGCTGTAGTAAAAAAGCAACTCACGATTTCACTCTAGTTTTATTTTGACAGGTGGTGAAATTTACCTCAGTTTCAGAGGGTTGGAATAGGGAAGACCGGTATGATCCGGTTTAATCCGGGAGAATTATCTATAATTATAATCCAATCAGACCGTGACAATCCAGCTAATTGGAAGGTGCTATAAACACAGTTGATAGTTTAATCAAATTGCATAATGTCAAACTGTCAGATAATGACCCTTATCGCTGTTTTTACAATGTACATCACAGTTTGACTTACGGTGCTATAAACACATGGTAAGTGTGCTTGTGCACCTAGGAAGTCGGCGCTGTTTTAATGTCCAGACCTTCCATAGTCACGGAAACCTTGACAGATAATAAGATATGATAAATTTAACTAATAACTGATATAATCTACCAATTTTCTCATTTTGATAAATACTCATTAACCATACCTAAGCTTTACCGGCATATATTCCCAACTATCCTAGTTACTTCCCTTACTTACAAGGCCGCCATTTGCAACATGTTGGACAAAAGTAAACAAACCTGCAAATCTCTCTAGGGAAAGGTAAAATAAACAAAAATGACGCTGAAAAATTATCTGATGTTGATTGACTTTGCTTATAAGACGCACCCCCCACTTTGTTATCAAAATTCTATGTAAAAAAATGCGTCTTATAGTCGAGTATATACGGTATTCTATTTAAGGAAAAAAGAAAGAGAAAGATTACTGTAAAACAAACAGAAATGAAATAGTTTGTTCCCTTTGTGTGCGGACTATAACTCTATATTTAAACATAAGGCCCAATCGTCACCACCATATCTTTATTTCTGCATGTGTTTTCAGCACATGTATAATTCATTAAAATGAAGTTTCTGTTTTAGTTTGGTGGGTAAAACCAGCCATCTGATTAGCTCTGTTGGGAAGCAACAACAGTGTCAAAGAAGGACAGAATTCGTTACATAGCTGTAAATTATGAAATTTAGGTGACCGTTTAGATAGACTTATTAAAGAAATGTGTGGTGAATCGTTATTGCTTATTTATGATTATTTTAGTAATAAATACAACATTCTCAAAAAACATTAATAACGCCAATTTTACCTCCATTTCAGTGACAATTCTTTTCAACCCTTTCCCAAACAATAACGACATTTGACCACTTTGTTGCAGGCAACTTGAGATAGCATTGTGGGAAATGGAGAAATTGCTCTTAACAAGCAATTTTTCCTTTTCCCACAAGGTTTCCTGCCCTATCAGAAGATTATTTTCCAATTTCATCACATTTTTAAATGTCGTCTGCAAACCCTTTCAATTTGGGACAGTCGAAAATTTGTTGTTTGGGAAAGGGTTAAAGGCTACAAACTAAGGAGGCCCCACAAAAACCCTTCAAAAATATCTTGACAAATGTTTACCCAGTACCGATGTTTACATGTCCGGATTTACTACCATCCGGTTTATGTGATAGTGTTACAGAAATGGTTTCCGGCCATGTTAAGTGACCAACTTACGTGCTGCGACTTTACTTCGTGTCTGAGAAAGTCTTCCCAGACATAGTTCGCAGAAGCGTTTTCTTAATATCGTCGTAGTCATGATTACTTCTTCAAATCGACAAACAAAATTGAACCACGGTCTTCCAACCTTCAGACTGTCGGTTGAGCTAGTAGTGGATCGAAATTATGACGACGAAGTGGATAGAGTTTTGACGCATATTTGCGACAACGTTTGCGACATTGTATTATATAGATCTAAATCTTCCTCAGAATGAAACAATGAAAGATATAAATGAAAAAAAAGATATTATTTATAAAAACATAATCCCTAACCCTAACCCTAACCCTAACCCTAAGCCCATTTACGTCACCAGGCCACTTTACGGTTGTGTTAAAACTCAATCCACTTTGTATATTCAAGCGATCCACTACTACGTCGTCGCAGACTGTCTTTTTCGGCTAACCTGTTTAAACCGTTTAAATGGTGTTTACCGAATTCAGAATGAAGTACCGGACTGGGGTAAAAAAGGTCTCATGACTTTTAAACAAAATCGACCTTAAGTTGAAGAAGAAACATGAAGTCCATGATCACCAAAATAATTCACAAAAAAATACCAAATAAGATTTAGAAAGATAAAAGCAAATATAAAACAGCGCTTTCAAGCAACACCCTCCTCCCTCCTGATTGTTGTCGATGCTGACAGTTCTTCGGAACCCACCCTACATACTCTTTGGCATCAGTCATCTATGCTCTATTTGATAGATGTACTGAGCAAAAGAACTTTTCATGTTCTCCTTTCAAAAATCTCTCACTTACTCTGCTTGTCTGTGTGAGCACTTTTCAAAGTCCTACACAAATTATTATTTCTATTTGTTTAAATCTATAAAAATTATTATATAAAAAAGGAAATAATACGACCCCCCCCCCCGTTTATTAAGCAGCTTTCTAAAGAAACTGAGTTATTGTCAAGCAATCGAAATACTACCCCTACTATCAATGGTGACAATTCATTCGGAGGGGGTGTCTTATACCACCATTTTTTGTCAAGTAGGTACATGAAGATCCAGTTGAATAAACAATCGGCCCCGCCTGGGGCCCGAGCCCGTATGTTCAACCATAGCCCGGGGTCCTGGCCCGTATGTATTCTCCTAGCGTGGGGTCCTTGTCCGTTTGTATACCCTAGCTTGGGGTCATAGCCAGTAATCATTTATGCCCCTAGCCGGGTATCTACCCCAGGCTAGTTTAACAAGTACAAGCACTCCAGACTACAATCTTTCACATACGAGACATATTGTGTGATTAAGCAGCGACGTGATGGATTAAGTGGAATGTTGATTCAGGTCAAGGACACAGCAGAGGTGCAGAGGTAGAGCGTCGACCTCTTGTACTGAGAGTCCCGGGGTTCGATTCCGTTAGATGAGGTTAAAATTGCCGGGACTAGCCCGCTCATCGGCGCGAGTAGTGGTTAAGTATCATTCAGATGGAATTTAATGAGCTTCAACCTTCATTCAGCATCGATTTAGAATAAATAAGTTTTTTAAAACTAAAGGACGCAACAACAGTGTTCAAGTTCATAAATTACCTTGACGATAACTGATGCAAGATGCATTGTAAAATTTGAAACGGAGGAGCGTTTTCGATACCGAGAGTAGTTAGCCGCCGATAAGCCACTTAGTTTAGATACAAAGTAAAATCGAGGGACTAAGTTATCAACGGCCAGCATGGTCTTCTGTGGACCAGTACCGTTTTACTAAATGACTAACGGAAAACATTTGCGTAAGTCAAAATTGATTAACATGGTTAGTGTCTTAAATAAAAGTATTGTAATGTGACACGTCATTGGAAGCGTCTCGGAGAGACGATTCCAATGATGAGTTACTTTGCAATATTACCTAGCCCAAAATTGAAATAGCTTGAGTGTTGTTTTGAACTTACGCAAATACTAAGCGGAAAGTGTTTAGTAAAACGCTACCCTGGCCCGTGCACATACCATGTGTGATATACGCACGGGCCAGGACACCATGCAGACTAAGCAACGGCTTGGGTTTTCTAGGTCTTAAACTGCACATTGAAATTATCCATTAGCTCGGCATTAGAAACAAAAGAGAATGATGTATGCACTTTTAGCATTGGAGTGATACATAACATTGCCTACTAATATGATCATTTTGTCATAAAGGTTGTTATCCAGTTTGATCAGGAAATCGCCAGTCTTCATTCACCGAATGCAAACTTGCTCTAAATTCTGCCCTGATTCGACCTTGTAATATCTGAAATATACTCCTTCACACCACAACCAAATATAGTTCAATTGAAAAAGGGGAAAATGTCAATTCGTATGAAATTTATATATATGATCTTTTATTTTTGAATGGAAATGCTGGTTTTTAATCAGTAAGTGCTCCTAATCCAATAGGATATAAAAACGTGTTTGGTTGACCCCTCTGTCTCATTGATTGATATTTCATTTGGAAAGGAACATTCACATTTTCTTTATTTTATATGAACTCACTTGATTGATAATTGAAAATATTAATTGAAAAACATGCATAGCATTTTACAAATAATATTATCCGATTTACATGTGTGCGAATCTGGAATAAAATCTTGTGGTGGAAGTGATCGATGCAACGTAGCAAGGGGAGCTAACTGTGAGGAATATGCATATCGCTATACAAGAAGCAAATGCAACACACTTCTCAGAACAATTGTGACGACAGGAAAAGTTTCTCTATGAAAAGAAATAATTCTTCTCTTACCAAGATCTCTGTCCAGTTTCATTACCAATATGTCTTTTTCTTAACCCATTACCAAATAATAACGACAATTGGCCAGTTCGTTGCAACGTGTTTGGAAATCATTGTGGTAAAAGGAGAAATTGCTCTTAACGAGCAATTTCTCCTTTTGCCACAATGTTTTATCATGAAAGAGAGGGTTCAGAGAACCGTTTTCGATTCTCATACACAGTTCATTTAGGACTGCATGCGTTGATTAGGCTACATGGCCAGGAACAATTCATTTAATTTTAAACGAGTAAACGTTCTGCAAGTCACATCTTCTTTTTTCGAAACGAACCTCTCTCAATCGGAAATTTTCGGCAAATTCCGCCAAACCTGATCTGTCATTGTCGCCCGCAATCTGAATACATCATTTTTATCCATTGAAAACACGTATTTCACAGCTCACGAAAATACCCGAGTAGTTCCGATTGTGTCGCCCGCCAACATCACCGACGAAGGGTTCCGATTGAACTTCTGTTATAATGTTTATTTTGGAGAAATGCTGGCGGGACGTTGATCAAGTAGCCTAAGGGAGGTCATGTGAGGTAGTTGACAATGGCTTTATAAGACTGCTGTGTTTTCCGGTGAGAAAATACCAGGACCATTTTAGGTACCCTCGCTTCTATTCTACTGTAATCAATCTGAGAAAACACGCAGCCAGACTTAAACTCGAACCCGGGACCCCTGAAAACCTTGCGAATGCTTTCTTCTTACTCAGCTAACCAGCGCGCAATACTTTAAGCCCTAACTTCTAATCGAGACACCGATTTGATACTCATACACACACAATTGAAATTCGTCCTGAGTTTCATGGTAATATCATTCGTTTGTGGAACAAATCTGGAGTATCTGTAACTGTAGCTATCATGGACCTAACGTAGGTTGCTAATGTAATTGTAACCAATGTTAGAAAAACATTCAGCTAGACTGGGACTTGAACCCGGGACCTCCGCTAACTTTGCGTATGCTATCTGACCCGCTTACACATTTAACCCTACCTTGTAAATCGAGACCCATACTACCATACGACCGACATTGATTACTGAGTAAGCCTTCAAGCAAAGCAAAATCAACTAGTAAATTAAAATGGAATAACCACACACAGTTTCGTCATATGATATCTTATTCCGTTAATTCTGTACGAGTCAGTTTATTGAACAATCTATCACTTTCATTTCGAAATTGGAGTGTAGTAGCAGAAATGGAGTTTATACTGCCTCGCGCCGTTCGCCACCTTGCCGGATTCCTCAACATACGGGTGACTGTACTCGAGTGCCGTCTGTACGGAGCTCATGGTTGGGCTGACGTCATTATAGAACGTCAACGTCTGATCCGTGGCCGTCATACCGACAACTTGTTGGCAGCCATGTTGGAATCGGAGCAGGTAGAAGGGTTTTTCGTTTGGCAGGAACATCTTCTGTGTGTAAACTGTGTCGTTTCTGTGCAGTAAAAAGTGCGAGATAGCCTACGTATTAAAATACATTTAAAAAAGAAAGATGTCCTTTACCACCTGTTTTGCTTGTAGGACAAGTAACCCAATAGTATTGGTGGTCCTTTTGACCACGAGAAATTGATGAAAATTCATATGAAACATAACCATTCCACAGGAATTTGTTAACATATTTTAGAAAGAAGGGTATTGCTTCTTATTTGCTTCATCTCCCATGAGAAAATTCATAATCTTAATCTTATAATATTAAACAATTGATAACATGAAATCTTAATGTCCAGTTGAAGATGTGTAGGATCCATATATATTATACAAGTTACTGATCCTGTAGACCGCCTTGGTATAGAAGGTAGCGTCGACCACTGGGGCCACAAGGTTGATAGACAACTTACCTACAGCAGAACCTCAGTTCAGTGGAAGCAGTCCCGTAAGATCCTGTGGGGACCGTTCCTGTGAAAACAAAGTGAACTGAAGTTTAAAGTTTATTTTGGCATACGTTCGTTGTATATACAAAAAGTCAAACCCATTCATCATCCATGATATTACCTATTAATGATTACACAATACTCGATCCCGACTTATTTTCCACACAAGGTAAACACATGGGTGGAGAAAGACTTTATAAAAAGTAATGCAGAAATCTAACTGAGTCAATGGTCCTCGGACTACGGTAATCAAAGAATTTCTGACTTTCTAAAAAAAAAAAAAATGGGTTTGGTAGCCGTTATTCTATCTTTGTCTACAATCAAAATTATAGGTCCATCGCGCTCTGGTGTGATGTTTATGATTTGATCGATTGATACCATACCTTATATAAGGGATTCTGATCAGAGTTACCTACCGTTGCATTTAGCCTATATCACCTGCTTACATTCTTCAAAGTAGTCCACATACTGCGTTGGACATTTGTTCTTTATACGAGTTCATTATAGTTTTGATGTCAATTGCAGGATAAAAATGAAAGTATTACACCAAACATATACAATATATGCTGAAATAAGCATGAAGCCCATGTACCCCGGATATGGATGATGTACGAACCTGACGTGGAGCTGGCGGAAGGACCATGTAAGCGGACAGCCCCGTACTTGAAGGGGTATGGACACCCACTGTCGTATTGAAAGATGCAGTAGTCTCCCCTCGGCCAGAAGATGTCGTATTCCGTGGGGATAGGGTGTTCCTTCGTACAGAAGTCCATCTTGTAGTTGGTCGCAGAGAATACACCTATTAAATATAACCATTTACATGCCGGGTGGTCATGTGGTCAATGTTTACGATATAAAACAGACTGCAAATGACGGCACTCATGAATGAGCAGCTAAATAGGATTATAATTAAAAGCCAGAAATCAGAAATGATTTCAAATATCTGTACTATCGATTTCGAAAACGGCATCAAATGACACAGGGTACCGAAATAAGTTAACCAAAGGTGATTTGAAGCCAAAATGGGATCATCAAGAATCTGATGAAACTATGTTTGCGATATTCATGTCAAAAATGTCAATATGTTTCGAAATAAGGCAATCCAGGATGAGAGATAAAAAGCCAACATGGGCTCATCAGCAATCTACGAAAATGAGAGAAGTGTAGCCAGTCTTGACGACGGTTATGTACGAACAGGTTCAGAAACGATCAAATTTTCTTAAATGAGACACTTAACGCAAATGTTCATACATTTGCGTTATGTGTCTCATTTAGAAAGTTTGTGCAGAAATAGATGATCATGACACCCTTTCTTTTTTTTTATACTTAATCATTCGAACGTAATAACCATTCAAACTGAAAACACTAACTAGTTCTTCCTTTGTTGAACACGTGGAGTGCTAATTATAATTAACTAAATTTATAAGGAATACGTAATTACCGTCCAGATTCATTGCGTCCGTGGTAGCTGAATGAGTAGACTGTGCCATGTTGACGCTCCCCTCCACAAACCCGGATTGACAACCAGTTTTCGGTTTGGGTAAACTATATGTACCGAGTGGCCATGTTACAGGCATGGCTAGAGCCTCATCTGAAGTAAAAATACGGACTATTGTCTTGCCTAGTTCCCACAAACGTGTTAGTCCGCACATTGGGGTGGATGAATAATGCGTAATTGGGGTTTTGTGCAAGTTTATTTAAAGATTTATAGATAAACTGACAGGCCTAAAAAATATGGTGTGTTCAATTGACTAAGGATGCTCTGGACGCTGAGCCCAAAACGTGTAGAGTATAAACTGTGTGAAGTTGTGAACCAATCTCTACTAGAGTATCGTTCTCCTTACGTTCAGACATTACATTTGTGGTGAGAGTTGAACAATAACTCTGCATTTTCGTGTGATTTTTTGTGTGGACTGTAAGCATATATTCTTGTCAACTCATTACACGAAGAAGATACGGCAGGTTTATTTGACCATTTTGTTGACAGAGATAATACATTATTCAAGTCTATGAATAAGCTTCACATAAATATACATACACACTACTGAAGACTGGAACAAGGCTCGATTTCTGTGAAGGGAACATTTGTCGCAAGGAAATGACTCTGTGCTAAAGTTATGTTCTGAGTGGAGTTTGTGTACCAGAATATCAAATGGTGTTTAAATATTTTTTCTGAAAAGACCCGCCCCACAGGGTAGCCACATTAAACTGTGAGCAACCAAGGGTGTAGCTTGACTGAAATGAATGTGTAGGCACGTCATTAAAAGTGGGTTCGGAGGCATGCTCCACAGGGAAAAACTGCAGTCTGAAATCACTCAGGTGCGTTCTGGTATGTATTTGAGAGATCAAAATATATCTTGTTTAAACAGGAAATAGACACCCTTTCTGTTGCGTTTTTGAGGTCTTTCTTTTCTTGCTTCCCGAAATAAAAGTGTAGGCAAGTGCTTAAAGTGTCTAAAGAAAGCTACGCGATTGGCAACTCAGATTCACAAAAACCTACTATCTTTTACCCCCAAGATACAAAGATACATTGTCCAAATACATTACCTGCCGGTGCCACTGCCTGCTTGTGTGTGGGATACTCCCCGAGTGCCCGGATGATATTTGTTTGCCAGGTGGCTAGATTGCTGGAGGCGGTGGGTCCACACAGGTTCTGGGTTTGGAAGTAGGACATATACTGCCAGAACTTGGGATCGAGGGCCGCGTCGATCGTAACCAAGGTCTTCTCGATAATGTCGCTGGTGTAGTAATCACCCACCGTCAGCGTGTCCTCGAGTGGACCGAATATGTAACGGTACTCGTACCGGTATTTGAACGAGTCCAGGTCGATTACGTAGGATTCTGGGTAACCTTTCAGTGCCCCACCCATACTGATCTCGTCTGTTACCTGTCACGTGATAAGTACTGTGAAATTTTGAATTGATCAATCATTTCGAGGTTAATCTAAGTATATAAGAACATAACAGAACAGACCATCACTTCATTTATACTAAAATATAAACATGTACAACGAAGTTGAAAAGCCAATAGAATATGAATGTCGGGATATGAGATATATATATATATATATATATATATGATATACCTTTAAGCAATTATATGGCGTATTGGTATCAAACGCTTAGCAGTGATCTCCCTTTATAGGAATGATCACTGTCACCGCAAGCGACACATGACCATCTGCTTAATAACGGAAATGGTGTTAAAAGAGGGCAGTGATTCCCCCCAAAAAAGCAATCCATTTGTGCTTTATTTGTAAAAACGGAAGATAATTCAATTCAACTGGTCAGAAATCAACAGACATTTTTACTACATCAGGAACTTTATTATTTAAAAAGCTGGATCAAAATCATGTGGTGGCAGTGATCGATGCATCGTAGCAAAGCTATAATTAATATAGTCTTTAAAAGGCCACATGAGTTAACAGATAAACACAGAAATGTTCGTGAAAAGCTCTGGCAGTACTTACATTGAACATGACATAGTTAAACAGGTCCTTCAGGCGAGCAACATATCTGTAAGTCTGCATTTTACCGATGGTAACCTCGGTCATGATGTGCTGCAAGAGAAACGTCACTTATTCTCTACACATCAAACATGGGACACTTTAATCGGACCTGGGAATTCTTTTGTTTTTTTCTAGAGCTGATCGTCGACAACGGTCATATTGAGCGCAAAAACATACATATAATACAATGAACAATATCATTTAAATAACAAACATAAACACTTACAGTTAACATTTACAAACACGCAATGTAACATAAATATGTAGTCTGCGAAAGTATTTAATGAGAACTGCCACCCGGCTTACGCTGTGAGACTTCAAGAGCAAATTTAAGATTAAAAAGGTTAGTGTATGTGACGTACGACAAGCGCACTGAAAAGGAAACAATGCATTAACAAGCTCTAAGAGGTGCTATTTCGATACATAACTTTTTGGAAAAGCCAATTTCCTTAACCCTTTACCAAACGCCGAATTTTCAACTGTCGCATTTGAAAGAGTTTATAGATGATGTTTTAAGATATTGATGAAATTGGAAAAAAACCTTCTGATAGAGAAGAAACATTGTGGAAAAAGGAGAAACTACTCGTTATGAGCAATTTCTCATTTTCCGACAATATTTTTCAGAGTCTTCTGCAACAAAGTAGTTAAATATCGGTAATGTTGGGGAAAGTGTTAAATAAAGCCAAAGTTACATTCAAGTCAAGCCTTACAGAACATTGAACAATGACGTAATTTTCGCCGACCAGTAAATTCTCAATTTTTTAGTTTAGAGCCGATTTTAACATATATCAGTTTCACTGCACCTATACCACACAATAATCATTTCGGCAAACCTCATATCATTGGCTTTGAATCGGTATACAATACATTGTGGCAACAGTAAAAAATGTTATCGGAGAACAATTTCTTTACTTCTTCGTAGGCATTATATTATCATGATCATGATAATGTGGTGATTCACCATGTGTTAACAAGTTGTTTCATAATTCATAACTCATTCGCCCCAGTTTTGAAGATTTTAGCGCTAGTCAAGGGTTCAACGCAAGACTATAGTAAGTGCTTCACAAACGTGAAGCACTTACTATAGTATTGCGCTGAACCCTCGTAGTGTGCTTTTAGTCTTGATTCCTACATTTACATAGAGAGATGATATCATATTAAGTCAATCAACAGATACATAAATGGCTAAGTACCGTTCCCCAATCATCAATGAACTTCATGTACGCGGCAGAATCGTAAGTTGCCGGAAGACTGCAGACGTCACTGGCAAACTCTCGCGAGACCGGGAACTTGTCGGTTTGTGCGAGATTCATGGCGTATCTCACGTGACCAAGCTGGCAGTAGTTTGCCTGGTCTTGATAGATGTAATGGTGTTTCGACGTCTGTGTGGCAACGGCCTGAAAGCCTGAAGAGAAAACAACAACCAACTGATCGAAAATATGCGGCCTACGAAAGGAAACATTGTGATACGACAGTTTTAGTTTAAACATATTTTGTTCAATGAATGAACACCATTATATACATTACAAACAATTTAGGGAAACGGATTTGAACGGAAGCTAAAAGTTTATAACGACAGTTTTACCGGTTTGACTTACGAATTGGGTTCACATATCTGGTATGAAGCTCCTTACAGTAACCCCTTGCCACACTACATCAATAAATGAAGGGAGATCACTGTGAGTAGTTTGACCTAGTTTGAATGATATGGAGAAGAAAATAAGGGAAGCAGTATATTTAATAGGTTCGAACGATTTCTAAAGTCCATTATTACATGTCTTTGGCTGTCAATGGATAGTGATGGGCAAACATTTATAATTGCTAGTCAATTAATTCTATCTTTGTTCAAGCTGCAGTTCCCAAAAAGATTTAATCACATTACCAAAGGCCATCTCGAATCGGTATAAAACTTATCAAACCAATGATTTATTATCACAGTTATCAAACTTAAACTAGTCCAACTTAAAGCTTCCGATAGTCTATTTGTTGCTTAAGTTTCTCTTTTTAATCTGATATTTAAGGGAATGTTATCAACATGTCTCTCTCTCTCTATATATATATATCAGAACGTCAAAACTTTATATTTTAAGGAATACTTTAGGAGGGCTATTGTGTGCTGTGTCTTGCTTATACGAATGTTAATACCTGAACTCAATGTAAATCCAAACGGCTTCAGTCCCTTGTCAGCAGTACCTGTGATAGTAAACGAAACAAAGTATGATGCATAATTAGGCCTGTCAAATGGAAAAATGAAAAATATGCGACTAACAAACAGCTCAACAGGAACATTTATTCGAATAAAATCCACAAACCGTTGGTACATATTTGTTGCTCACTGTCATTTGGAACCGTTTCATGGATATCGTTGTTCACTAAAGCTTGTTTTGTCGTCACATGGTTAAATATGTAAGCAATTCAAAAGGTTCGGACATAAGTGTACCATTTTTCGGATATGCAAGGCATTCGGACATAAAACAAGTTGTGAAATCGACTGTTTGTATATTCGAATAGTAGTTACCGAATATTCCAATAGTAATTTCACTATCTGTTCCCACCCCTAATAAAGAATGAAAATGAACTCTCTTGTTCATAAAGCTGTTCACTTTTGTGTCGCATGTTGTGGGTGTGCATTATGTCTGTTGAAATAGAGTATGTGTGTCGCTATAAAATCTAAACGTCAATCGCCCTCATTATGTCTGTTGAAATAGGATATGTGTGTCGCTGTAAAGTCTAAACGTCAATCGCCCTCATTATGTCTGTTGAAATAGAGTATGCGTGTCGCTGTAAAATCTAAACGTCAATCGCCCTCATTATGTCTGTTGAAATAGAGTATGCGTATCGCTGTAAAATCTAAACGTCAATCGCCTTCATTATGTCTGTTGAAATAGAGTATGCGTATCGCTGTAAAATCTAAACGTCAATCGCCCTCATTATGTCTGTTGAAATAGAGTATGCGTATCGCTGTAAAATCTAAACGTCAATCGCCCTCATTATGTCTGTTGAAATAGGATATGCGTGTCGCTGTAAAATCTAAACGTCAATCGCCTTCATTATCTCTGTTGAAATAGGATATGCGTGTCGCTGTAAAATCTAAACGTCAATCGCCCTCATTATGTCTGTTGAAATAGAGTATGCGTGTCGCTGTAAAATCTAAACGTCAATCGCCCTCATTATGTCTGTTGAAATAGAGTATGCGTGTCGCTGTAAAATCTAAACGTCAATCGCCCTCATTATGTCTGTTGAAATAGAGTATGCGTATCGCTGAAATCTCGTCAAGCATTATGTCTGCGAAATAGATCGCTGTAAAATCTAAACGTCAATCGCCCTCATTATGTCTGTTGAAATAGAGTATGCGTATCGCTGTAAAATCTAAACGTCAATCGCCCTCATTATGTCTGTTGAAATAGAGTATGCGTATCGCTGTAAAATCTAAACGTCAATCGCCTTCATTATGTCTGTTGAAATAGAGTATGCGTATCGCTGTAAAATCTAAACGTCAATCGCCTTCATTATGTCTGTTGAAATAGAGTATGCGTGTCGCTGTAAAATCTAAACGTCAATCGCCTCATTATGTCTGTTGAAATAGGATATGTGTGTCGCTGTAAAATCTAAACGTCAATCGCCCTTATTATGTCTGTTGAAATAGAGTATGTGTGTCGCTGTAAAATCTAAACGTCAATCGCCCTTATTATGTCTGTTGAAATAGAGTATGTGTGTCGCTGTAAAATCTAAACGTCAATCGCCCTCATTATGTCTGTTGAAATAGAGTATGCGTGTCGCTGTAAAATCTAAACGTCAATCGCCCTCATTATGTCTGTTGAAATAGAGTATGCGTGTCGCTGTAAAATCTAAACGTCAATCGCCCTCATTATGTCTGTTGAAATAGAGTATGCGTGTCGCTGTAAAATCTAAACGTCAATCGCCCTCATTATGTCTGTTGAAATAGAGTATGCGTATCGCTGTAAAATCTAAACGTCAATCGCCTTCATTATGTCTGTTGAAATAGGATATGTGTGTCGCTGTAAAATCTAAACGTCAATCGCCCTTATTATGTCTGTTGAAATAGAGTATGTGTGTCGCTGTAAAATCTAAACGTCAATCACCCTCATTATGTCTGTTGAAATAGAGTATGCGTGTCGCTGTAAAATCTAAACGTCAATCGCCCTCATTATGTCTGTTGAAATAGGATATGCGTGTCGCTGTAAAATCTAAACGTCAATCGCCCTCATTATGTCTGTTGAAATAGAGTATGCGTGTCGCTGTAAAATCTAAACGTCGAATCGCCCTCATTACGTCTGTTGAAATAGGATATGTGTGTCGCTGTAAAATCTAAACGTCAATCGCCCTCTTTATGTCTGTTGAAAAAGGATATGTGTGTCGCTGTAAAATCTAAACGTCAATCGCCTTCATTATGTCTGTTGAAATAGGATATGTGTGTCGCTGTAAAATCTAAACGTCAATCGCCCTCATTATGTCTGTTGAAATAGAGTATGTGTGTCGCTGTAAAGTCTAAACGTCAAATCGCCCTCATTATGTCTGTTGAAATAGAGTATATGTGTCGCTGTAAAATCTAAACGTCGAATCGCCCTCATTATGTCTGTTGAAATAGAGTATGTGTGTCGCTGTAAAATCTAAACGTCGAATCGCCCTCATTATGTCTGTTGAAATAGAGTATGTGTGTCGCTGTAAAGTCTAAACGTCGAATCACCCTTATTATGTCTGTTGAAATAGAGTATGCGTGTCGCTGTAAAGTCTAAACGTCGAATCGCCCTCAGTATGTCTGTTGAAATAGAGTATGCGTGTCGCTGTAAAGTCTAAACGTCGAATCGCCCTCATTATGTCTGTTGAAATTGAGTATGCGTGTCGCTGTAAAGTCTCAACGTCGAATCGCCCTCATTATGTCTGTTGAAATAGAGTCTGCGTGTCGCTGTAAAGTCTAAACGTCGAATCGCCCTCATTATGTCTGTTGAAATAGAGTATGCGTGTCGCTGTAAAGTCTAAACGTCGAATCGCCCTCATTATGTCTCTTGAAATAGACTATGCGTGTCGCTGTAAAGTCTAAACGTCGAATCACCCTCATTATGTCTGTTGAAATAGAGTCTGCGTGTCGCTGTAAAGTCTAAACGTCGAATCGCCCTCATTATGTCTGTTGAAATAGAGTATGCGTGTCGCTGTAAAGTCTAAACGTCGAATCGCCCTTATTATGTCTGTTGAAATAGAGTATGCGTGTCTCTGTAAAGTCTAAACGTCGAATCGCCCTCATTATGTCTGTTGAAATAGAATATGCGTGTCGCTGTAAAGTCTTAACGTCGAATCGCCCTCATTATGTCTGTTGAAATAGAGTATGCGTGTCGCTGTAAAGTCTAAACGTCGAATCGCCCTCATTATGTCTGTTGAAATAGGATATGCGTGTCGCTGTAAAGTCTAAACGTCGAATCGCCCTCATCGCATGGAAAGAGCTTAACCATTTCATTTAATACACATGCTTGGTTTCTGAAATCTTTAGTCAATGTGGCACCATACAAAATCGGTCACATCATAAAACAGTGTTAAAATAAAGAGTCGGTGAGTACCGCCTTAATGGTTACTATCTATTGCAGATCCAACTCGTTACACTATCACACCAATCATGTCATAGATTTTTGTATTTAAAATAAGAAGGTTTTGCAATTTGGTTAGTCATTGACGGTAAGCTTAACTCCCCGTGTCCAGAACACGTCTCTGTTTCCGCTTGTTTACAAGTCTATCGGAATCGTAGTGTCAACGAGTTCTAGTACGGAACCTTAGGCACAAGTCACACCATGGGATTGACGAGTGTCCTTCACGGGTTTTCTTAAATTCACGATGGGAAAATGTCGTCTTCAATGTAGCTCACATATGTTTTTACATGAATAAAACTTTCCATCGATATTGGACCCGTACGTGAAATCGACTTAATTTCTGTATAAAAGGTAAATTTGTCAAGACTTAAATAGAATCGTTAAAGCATGTTTTCTGTCATCATATTCGGTTGCATCCTTTCAATGAGCAATTCCTTCACACGTGGCCATGTTTTAACGAACCGAGCAAGTTAACCTCAAAAAGATACAATCACATTCGAACAGTGAAAAACACTGTTGTACCCGCACGTTTTCTATAGCAATGCATCATGTTTCTTTATTTGCATAAACCTTCTGGGAACGTTACATAACTCCCACCTCCGAGTCTTGGCCATTGTGAGATACGTGGGAAAGGCAACTGTGATGCACTGGGCAGTGTTCATCCCTCCAATTCCACCAATGTAACAAACCGAGGAAATAACCATTTCGAAAACACATTCGCATCCGATCAGTGAAAACCACTGTCATCCACTGATCAGTTGTGTTGTCTATTCATATACCCCGATTTTCTCTATAACATTACATAAGGTTCCCTTATTTGCATAAACATTCCACGAAAGTTACATAATTCCCACCTCTGTCCCGAGTCTTGGCTGTTGGCAGAAACATGGGAAAGGCAACTCCTATACAATATGAATCATACACCCATCGCTGCCACTAGTGACACAAACCGAGAAAATAAATCTGTTCTCTATAACAATGAATTAGGTTTCCTTATTTGCATAAAAGTTCCGAGAACGTTACACAAGAAGTTTTGAAAAATCGTACAGTTTCCGACTTACCTGAGGTATGAATGCTGTGGTAGAGTTTATCCTGGTACGATTTCGTGTTGTAAAACAGCGTGAAGCCGTGCGAGTTTTGGCATCCCTCGTGGTGTTCGACGGAGAGTTCCCGGGGGTTGTCCCCCTGACTCAGCATCAGGACACGCCTAGTTAACGAGAGGCCCGGGTCCTCCCCGCCCGTAGACCAATACTCGCCGTCAGGATTACCTGTAACAATATGGACACGAGGGGGAACATGTTAGCAGTATGTTTAATCATAGCTACTCGGACATTTCCGTGATCTGAGTGTAGGCCAACAAAAATTACGGACGAATCGTTCCAGGCTAATTAGACTTTTTCTATGAACGTCCACGTTTAGCAGTCCAATGTATATGGAAGTGTTAAACATTTTTTAAAACCGTCACTTTTTGGTCAGTAACTCATACGTTATAATGATATCAAAAGCTGTG
Organism: Cerastoderma edule; assembly: GCA_947846245.1. NCBI lineage: Eukaryota > Metazoa > Mollusca > Bivalvia > Cardiida > Cardiidae > Cerastoderma > Cerastoderma edule. The sequence goes on from OX401409.1 coordinate 38,667,664, forward strand.
ATATATTTTGTTTCCTTAATCAAATTAGACGACTGTTTAGATATTGCATTTGACATTTTCATTTGAAAACTAAAGTAAAACGAAAGTTGTCTTGCAAGAAGCAATATGGAGGCTTCCACATTAAGTGTTTTCATTGGATAAACCCTTTAAGTCAGAGGTGTTTTCATTGGATAAACCCGTTAAGTCAGAGGTGTTTTCATTGGATAAACCCGTTGAGTCAGAGGTGTTTTCATTGGATAAACCCGTTAAGTCAGAGGTGTTTTCATTGGATACACCCGTTGAGTTCAGATTGCAATAGGGTAGGGCGATCCGTTTTTGTAATCATTATTAGAGAAAGAGTGTCCATCCTGTCGGTCGCTTGTATTGGGTCTGATACCTTTACTGATAATATCGTCGTGTGTTTGACAGCTTTGAATTACTTCACAGGGTTGGCGAAATATGAGGTTGACTAACATTTCGGTATTCACCAAATACATCTCTGCATGTGTCCTTAAAATAGTTATGTAGTACATTTTAGTACAGATTCTCTTTTCCGTCAAAGATTTTGGACAGGCTCGACAATACGGTCAATTGATTTTTGTCTACCTCGCTTCAAAAAAGAGCATTTTACTGTAAAGTCTTACATTATTCATTCTTTGCATCTATCATTCTCATGAACAAATGTGTACTTTTCTGCAATCTTGGCGGTCACCATGTCTAGCTATGCTATTTTTTTTCTTAACAGTACCGCACAGTATTCTTTCCAAGCCACTGACTTCTTTCCCAAATGAAGTAATCAGTGGTAGGGACGATTGAATAAAAATATATTGACTTCATTTCGAATATGGAAATATGCTATTAACTTCACTGTTGGAAAAGGTGTTGCTGGGACATACGGCACTTATTCAAATCAATAAGTGACTATAAATCTATTTCTTAACATATCAAAAACAACTTGGTGAAGCAAAGGTAGTGTGTCTGTTTTAGCTATGGAAGTGTCTTAGGTTCAATTTCTATGAAACGGCATACAAACGACCAACAACCGAGGTTTTGATACTGGCCTTTATGGCACTTTATTTTAATAATGGTGATAGAAGTATGACTGCTACATGAAATACAAATTCCAAGTACAATGGTACAGCATTGGTTTGGATCCAGAATTTTTTCTATATAGTTGTTTTTACTACCAACCTATATGACACTTCAGTTAATCAAAAGTGATAGTAATACAACTGCCATTACAAATTATGGGTGTAGTCATGTAACATAAAAGTGGATCCGGAAACGTCGGTATATAGTTTAGGTTGTTGAAACAATCGTAAAACCAAGGAAACAACTCGGATGAAAGTTACCTTTGAGTAAGTTGTATCCTACACCAACATGGAACACAGCTGCGGGTGGATGAGTATCAGGCAAGGGAGGTAATTGTGGACCAACATTTCCACCGGAAGTCGTTCCGTTCGTTGACGTTTGCGCATGCCCACCAACTATGAGGCAGGCGATGACTATGAAAATCTAAAACAATAACCCGAAATCGTTGGTTTGTTGACCTACATGTGTTTTTGTGTCAAACCGCCAGCCATATCTAGAGTAATAACCATAGCTCATATGTTCATGGCATTCCTACATGGGTCAAATAATCTCTGCTATTATAGCTCCAAAAGTAGTCCCATTATTTTGACATTTACCATTAGTTTAGACTTCTGGTGCATAGTTTGGCTGGGAAGAGATGAGCTGGTAGATCACCGATGTGTTTCCTGCATATACGATAGTCCTGTTACACCCTCAAAGTTTAATTTGATTGTTTATCGCGGGACTATTTGTTTGGGATGTTTTAACACAAATACCGGTGCCTCAGTCAGATAAAACAGCTGGCGTACTGATTTTCAGACGGTACTAGTACAATAGAAAAAAATGAGATTAAGGTGTCCATATTATTACACTTTTTGAGAGTTAAATGGACCAACTTGGTGTTTCAGCATATAGCTACGGATAGAAAACATCTTTTTGTTCAGCATTGTCATGAAAGATACCTGATTTAACATTAGAGACAGTGAGAATTTAAGTTCTCAAAAGTTACAAGTTTATGACCGAATCGGCACTTCCGGTTTAACAATTCATACTAAAGTAAGTTGGTCATTGAAGAAACAAACTAAAACGTTTTTAATTAAACAAGTTAAGGCATTTGAGTAATGTATGTTATAAATCAGAACTTACCATGTTTCGCCTATTGAGTCGCTAATGTTCTCTATATGACAATATGACAGTCCAAATTCGGGTCCAGTTTAGAACTATGTCCAAAGAGATAAGGAATGATATAACAGGTTGCCCTTTAACCCATTACCAAACAATAGCGACATTTAACACTTTGTTGCAGGCGACTTTGGAAAATATTGTTGGAAAAGGAGAAACTGCTCGACACGAGCAATTTCTCCTTTCCCCACAATGTGTTCTGCCCCCCTCAGAAAGTTATTTTCCAATTTTATCACGTTTTGAAATGTCGTCTGCAAACTCTTTCAATTTGGGACAGTCGAAAATTTGGCGTTTGGAAAGAGTTAACCAAAGCGGTCCTAACACATGGCATAAAGTATATTATTATTTCTTGAAATACATGACTGATATGATGGTCAGTTAAAAGATCATGTGTGTGTTTCTATTCATGTTTCTATATAGATTTTACATCTGGTATCGAAAGCCCCGTCCCGGATCAGATATATCTGATTCCTATATACCTTTAACCCTTTACCAAACACCAAATTTAGACTGTCCAAAATAGAAAGAGTTTGTAGACGACATTTCAAAATGTGATTATATTGAAAAAAAATCTTATGGTAGGGCAGAAGACATTGACGGAAAAGGAGGAATTGCTCGTTGAGAGCGATTTCTCTCATTCCCACAATGTTTTCAAGAGTCTTCTACAACTTACTGGTCAAATGTCGTTATTGTGTGGTAATGGGTTAAGGGAATAATTTAACCCCAGTCCCGTTTTCTCAGCCCCAGTTGATGTATCGATGACACACAGAAGGTTGACCCCTACATCTGACCGTCTGCTGTGAGAAAAACTACTTACAACCATCAGGGCTAGAAGTTTCGACTAATCCTTAACCCATTACTAAACAATGACGACATTGGACTAGTTTGTTGCATATGGCTTTGGAAAACATTGTGGGAAAAGGAGAAATTGCTCCTAACGATCAATTCCTCCTTTTCCCACAATGGTGTCTGCCCCATTGGAAGATGATATTTTAATTTCATCAAAATTTCAAAATGTCGTCTGCAAACTTTTTCAATTTGGGACAGTAGAAAATTTGGCGTTTTGTAAAGGGTTGACACAGGGGTTCAGATAAGAGACATAAACTTTGCTATCTTCTTAATTGCTTCTTTAAACCCAGTATTGTGAGAACTCGTTAGATTTGTCTTGACTAGAAGATTTACAAGTTTTCAGTACCCACAAAATAGGATACATATTTTAGTTTTTGAAGTTATGCATGTTTGAGACATTCGCCCTTCACACCGATTCAGGTAGTATTAAAGGTAGAATGATACGCCATTTTGATACTAATGCTTTTTATGGGCACCAATCAGAAGGAAGGTGGCATTGACCAAGTAGATTGCTTATTGCTTCCATTTCCGGTGATTTACAGAAAAAGCAAAAACATGAACGATTGTTAACATTTGATCGACGGGAAATATGAATTCGTTTTTAAACCAAAGCAGAGTCATTTGATGAAATCCATTGTCGAAGGAAAAGACACTTTAGATTCAATTTTGATAAAACATCTCTTACATAAAATAGGTAAACTCAACATTCATTCGGACTGTTTGACAACTCCATATCACGATGCTAAAAATGAACATCAACGCCTCCCTGATTAAATTGATTAAAATAATATCAGCATTTTTGGTTTGAATCGATTTGCTTCGCCACACTTATTTCGAAAACAATCCTTTGTGAATATTTGTGTTAATAAAAAGATAGTCACCATCATGTTCTTCCTCCCTTCCCATTCTCTTCTTCTTCGTCTACTCAACTCCTTCTTAGTGCTATTTTAGACTCGAGAACAAATTTGATTATGTCAAATGCCAATTTTAGAAAACACTATACTGTATATATATATTTATATAATGTGTAAATGTTATTGTAATTCAATTTGAATAAATGGGTTGACAATTCAAAGGAAAACAAAAATAAACACAATATTTCGGACGTAAATCTTTCACCATGACTGTAAAGGTGTCCGAATAGAATCCGAATAGAATTCGGCCACCTTTACGGTTATCGTGAAAGATACACAGGTACGTCTAGTCCGAATGATCCAGACGTAGATATTTCACTCTACGTCTGGATGCGTTCGATTTAAAAGCGCGTCAAGCGAATATCGATTATTAGCGGTAGTGCATGTCGGGTAATATGTAGAAAGGGGGCGGAGTTAAAATGATAGGTAAATTCTGGTGGGAATATCATATTGGCTCCTTTTTCATTTGGTAGAATAGATCTAATTTCATTAAAAACGAGATGCCCTTTACCTCTTATGAATTTTGTCAATTGCCAAAGTATTGCAACAGTTGATTTCAATTGAATACGTATTCATTCATTTAGTAAAAATATTTGTGACTGACGTAAAACATATATATGTTCGAGGGGGCACTTCTCCGGGGGGGCACTTCTCCGGGAGGGCACTTATCCGTGATCCAATATATACATATCAAGGGAAAATCTGTTTAAATCTATTGCGAAAATCTAGAAAATACTCAAACCATCAAAGAATTTTTTATGGAAACTTTTGCCAACAAAAACGACTTGGCTTATCATTTCTTAGTAGACGAATCAATGGGCAAATTGCTCTCAATATATTTTCTTGAAACAAACCAGAGACATCGTAACATCTATGTCTCTCAAACAAATTATTCAAAAAGCTATCGATATGATCAGCTTCGGGCATGTTATAAAGGGGGAGTACATCTTTCGGGTTGTTGGTCTAAATATCAAACGCCTAGTTTTATGACCCCAGACATGACGACGCGCGTCATACATCACACAACACGTGCCTTACCCTTTATCTTGGTAGCATCATCGTTTTGTCCTCAAAGAATACGCATTTAACATAGACTTTATTTCTAAAGTATATTGATATCAACAATTATTAGATTTAGGAGCAAGTTTCTTCTGAATATCTCTTATGTTTGCAGAGAAATGGTAGGCGTCAAAACCAAATCATTTTTGCCAACATAGATTACTTTCTCGATATAGTGAATATTTATTTTGTATTTTACCTAAACGATTAGTTTGTGTGTTTAATTGCAGTTTGAATTTAAGAATGGTAACGACCTTGTCTGGGAAACTGAAGGGTAACTAAATGTTGAAAGCTTACAAAACTGATGATGTTGGATCGGTCGTTATTGCAGCTTGATACCTTACCATTGGATATAAAAGAAATTAAAAATTAAAATGGTACGGGCAAATGTATTGCCCAATGCTTTCATGCATGGAATGAGTCGGACAAACTGATTTTATTTTGATTATGAATAGATTGGTAAATGAACTATTTGTTTAATGGTGCATCAATATCCACGGTTTGATATTTAGACCAACAACCCGAAAGATGTACTCCCCTTTATAACATGCCCGAAGCTGATCATATCGATAGCTTTTTGAATAATTTGTTTGAGAGACATAGATGTTACGATGTCTCTGGTTTGTTTCCCTTCGCGCTCGCCCAACCTGCAAATAATTTACTTTGAAATAGTTTGTAGAATTGTATTTTAGATTAGACCTATATTGCTGATTTCTATAATTCAAGAAAATATATTGTGAGCAATTTGCCCATAGATTCGTCTACTAAGAAATGATAAGCCAAGTCGTTTTTGTTGGCAAACGTTTCCATAAAAAATTCTTTGATGGTTTGAGTATTTTCTAGATTTTCGCAATAGATTTAAACAAATACCTATTTCCCTTGATATATATATATATATATATATATATATATATATATATATATATATATATATATATATATATATATATATATATATATATATATATATATATATATATATATATATATATATATATATATATATATATATATAGTATATATATATATATATATATGTTATATATATATATATATATATATATATATATATATATATATATATATATATATATATATATATATATATATATATATTGGATCACGGATAAGTGCCCTCCCAGAGAAGTGCCCCCCGGAGAAGTGCCCCCTCGAACATATATATGTTTTACGTCAGTCACAAATATTTTTACTAAATGAATGAATATCTACGTATTCAATTGAAATCAACTGTTGCAATACTTTGGCAATTGACAAAATTCATATGAGGTAAAGGGCATCTCGTTTTTAATGAAATTAGATCTATTCTACCAAACGAAAAAGGAGCCAATATTGTATTCCCGCCAGAATTTACCTATCATTTTAACTCCACCGCCTTTCTTCATATTACCCGACATGCACTACCGCTAATAATCGATATCCGCTTGACGCGCTTTTACATCGAACGCATCCAGACGTAGAGTGAAATATCTACGTCTGGATCATCCGGACTATACCCCAAGCGATGTTTACCGATAACACCCGAAGTAATCCGACGAAGGAAAAGAAAATTAAAATGACGGATCATGACGTATTTCATTCGTTCTCTCGTTAACAGTTTCATACAATGCGTAACCCTTTACCAAATGCCAAATTTTCGACTGTCCCAAATTGAAAAATTTTTCAGACGACTTTTCAAATGTGTGATGAAATTTGAAAACAAATCTTCTGATAAAGTAGAAAACATTGTGGGAAAAGGATAAAAGGTATCGATCGCTTGTACGAAGATATTGTCTCAGTATTGAAAAATGCTAATGAACAGTGTATACCAAAACCAAAATTTAAGCCGTATATTAAACCATATTGGAACGATAATCTCACTTCGCTGCATAATGACGTTAAAAGATATCGTTCTGAATGGATTAATGATAACAGACCGCGTGGCGAGCAAATTACCTATCAACGTTATAAAGCAGCAAAACGCGAATTCCGGAAAGCACACAGACAGTCTGTACAGAACTATATGTACATGCTTGAGGAGGAGATCGATAGAACGGCCGAAGTGGATAGTTGTGCTTTCTGGAAATTTGTTAATAAAAAACGGATTTCAAGGCCACAGCCATCCTTCGAAATGGTTTTCAACGATATCCGCTGCTCATCCTCAGAAGATATCATCTGTGGTTGGGCGGAATACTTCAAAGATCTGTACTCATGTGATGACAATGCTTATACCCGTTCAACAGAAACCGAAACAAACTTGTTTTTCGACAATAATTCACAAACAGATGAAGCGAATTTCGTGATAAAAGAAGAAGATTTATCTAGTGCACTCCGCAGTTGTAAAAAGAACAAAGCTTGTGGAAATGACGAAATATATTACGAAAATATTATTTACGGTGGTAAAACATTAATGCAGGTTTTATTGAAACTGTTTCAATCCATGAAAACGTTTTTCCACTGTCCAGTCAATATGAAAAGGGGAGTAATCACAACATTATACAAGGGAGGTAATAAGTCGAAAATGGATCCCAACTCTTATCGTGCTATCTCCCTATGTTCGACCATATTAAAACTATACGAGAAAGTGGTTCTTAATAAAATGGAACATAGTATCAAGTTAAATAATTTACAGGGTGGATTTCAAAAGAATTTAAGCTGTTGTCTTACTTCTTTCATGACTCGGGAGTCTATTTTTAGTACCATTGAAAATAACTCAAAATTGACACTTGCTATTTAGATGTTAAACAAGCATTTGATCATGTTAATCATAAACTTCTTTTGTTAAAATTGTGCCAAAATGGCGTCGATGTTGTATTCATTAGAATAATACAAAGTCTGCTAGCGGACATATATTCCTGCGTTCGCTCTAATGGTTTAAAATCTGATTGGTTTCCGGTCATGAAAGGTGCAAGGCAAGGTCAGATTATCAGCGCAAGCATGTATTTAGTGTATATAAACGACTTAATGGATACGTTAGACGCAAGCAGCGACTGTTTAAATATTGGAAACACTAGATACGGATGTCCAACAGTTGCAGACGACATGGTGTTAATGTCATACACAAAAAACGGGTTACAGAGGCTTATGGACCTTTGCTATGACTATTCTCTCCGGAATAATTTCATGTACAACTCCTCAAAATGTGTGGTGGTCGTTTATAATGAGAATAAATCTGACTCTGAAAAAGTAAAACGTGAATGGTGTATCGGACCACATCCAGTTAACGAAGGACAGTCCTACTTGCATTTAGGCGTACACAACGAAAAAAATATGTCACTGAACACATCAGTTGAAGAATGTTGTAAAAAACTTCGACAAACGTATTTCAGCTTAAACGACTGTGGCATTTCTCGAAATTGCATGCATCCACTTTCGCTAGGGCGTATCTATGAAACTGTTGTTTTGTCGAAGGCGCTTTATGGAAGTGAGTTGTGGAACGAGCTTTCCGAAACCCAAATACAAACCCTTGAACGTGCTCATAAACAGTGTCTTAAGCATATTCAAGGAATGCCCCGCTCAACTTCTACAACTGTTGCGTTAGCTTGTATGGGAATGATGCCTATAGAAAGTTATATAGATAAAAGAAAATTGATATTGTTCGGGCAACTATGCAGGTTGAATACCGTTATGCGTATAAAGAATATGTTTAATTACCGATTACATGCTTTTATGAATAAACCTAGCACAGTTCGCGGTTTTATGCCAGATATCTATCGAATCTTGGGAAAATATAGGCTGACATCGACATTAAATGAATACATGTCAACATCTGTTTTTCCAAGTAAACATTCATGGACGAAAACAATCAATCAATCATTAAAAACATTCACAGAACATTTTATATTTGATAATATAAATAGATGTCCGGGTTTATCAGGTTTTAAAATCATGTACGGTAATTTCATGCCATGTCGCATCTGGTATTTCTGCAGAGTGTATAGAAGCTATCTGAAATACTGCTTTACGGCTGTACAGATAGTTTCTAGATTATTCTCAAGAAAATACGACACTCTGTGTCCAAACTGCAGGCTAGGGAACAATTGTATAGCCTCGCATTTGTTAATTTATTGCTCTAAAACAGACCATATTCGTGACGAATTCTGGCAAAAGTTATTTTGCTTATTGGGTGATAACCAATATGAAATGCTATTGGGTAAGATGCCAAATGATCAAATCATAGAAATATTGTCAGGATTTATTTCATTTCAGTTAGATGAAGCCTGTAGAGTAACTTGTTTTAAGATGTGTTTGAAATACATGCATTTACTGTGTCATAACATAACATCTGTATATGTCCATTAAACTTGGTAGCACGTACTTATCAGCCCACATACACTTAACGTTGGTAAGTGTATGTTGGCTGATTCGTTACTGTTTCAATGAAAGTTACCATGTTTTCATGTTGCGGCATTCTTAGAATCAGGGTAAATGCCTCATTATAAGATTATGAGTGCGAATGGGTGGGTGCTTGTAAAAGCAATTCCAAAATGTTTTACCACGCAATCACTCCAAATGGACTACTTTTTCTTCACGAAAAGGTTTCCAGAATGGAATTACACAAAACAATAACTCTTTTAATGCAGTATTCCTTATATTTCGTTTCGATAAGGGTGCACTAGAAATTACCGACATTTTTGCATGCAACACTCATACTAAATACACGCACCCGGCCACACACACACATACACACACACGCGCACACACACACACACATAGACACACACTTACATGTTTAAGCACCACTCATTAGCACGCAGTAAGCATTTGTAAATATTGTATATACATGCATGCGTTTTCACCATGAAAGTGGTAAGCGTATTTAGTTCTGTTTTGTGTTTCTATATGAGATAATTCGTGTATGTTAATAACTCTTCATGTATGGAGGAATAAAAGAATTACTTACTTACTTACTTACTGTTATTGTTTGGTAATGGGTTAACTGATGTTTAAGCAGTTAAAATGGAATATCTCACAGATTGAGATTTTAATCTTATAAAACATTATGACTTTTATCAATGAAATAAGGTTAAAGATATATTAAGTTACAGAAAACTAGATTATTGATTAACTTATCATCTCCTATCATGACCGTGTAGTCGCTATATAATGTAACAGATTTATGTTACATATTTAGTAAACTTTCAAAATGGTTCATTTAGATAACAATGTTCTTTTATTTCCGTTCTGCGAAGTAGCTGAAATAGGCATGGACCCGGTTTATGAAGTGAATCGACCCTCGTATCACATGACATTGGCAAAATGCGTTTCAAGAGCGACACATCTGTATTTATAAACCAAGTTTTTCAATAAAAGCACTGAACGTCATAATGTTTGTTTCACATTATTTTAATGCAAACGCAGGTTTTCAGCATCTATAATGAAGATTAAATTTAGATTTTGAAAATGGTCATAAAGTTTGTGATGAGGATTGATTTAATTATATTTCTAACGTTTGTTTGACTATATGTATCATAATAGCATTTACCCATGTAGTTGGTCGTTGGGAGTTATTGTCCCAGTTCCGAAAAAGGGAGATAAATCTGATGGTAACAATTATCGCGGAATTACTCTTACAAGTATTCTTTCAAAGATTTTATCTATTTTATTAGATAAACGCCTCAGAGATTGGGTAGAGAATAACTGTCTAATGATTAATTATCAATTCGGTTTCCGGAGCGGTAAAAGTACTATCGATTGTGTATTTGTTTTAAACTCAATCATTTAAAGAGTTTTAAATCATGAGAATAAAAAGCTATATTGCGCATTTATCGATTTTCGCAAAGCGTTTGACACTGTTTATCGTAACGGCTTATGGTTCAAATTATTGAGTAACGGTACTTCAACCAAGATGGCTAATATGTTAAAATCAATGTACAGAGTCGATGTCACCTCTTTTATATATTTTGTTTATCAATGATGTGTATGAAAATCTTTCATCAGAGAACGATGATTACATCACTATAGACAATCTTAAACTTTTTCTGTTACTTTTTGCGAATGATGCAGTTCTATTTTCTTATTATAAAGAGGGATTACAAGTTGTTGAACAATTTAAAGTCTTACTGTACCAGTTGGGGTATTACAGTAAATACAGATAAGACGGTGGTTATGGTATGTCAAAATGGGCGTACTAGCCAAGACCCTAAATTAAACTATGATGGTCTTAACCTTATTAATGTTACAAGTTTTAACTATCTCGGAGTTACATTGTCATATAATGGCAAATTTCATATAACACAGAAACGCTTATCTGAACAAGCTTCTAGAGCTCTTTTTGCATTAAATTTTGGTTTAAGTCAATTATCACTTAATACCACCGAAAAACTTAAATTGTTTGACACACTTGTAAAGCCCATCCTTATGTATGGAGCTAATGTATAGGGTTTTCATAGAGCTTACGACGTCGAAAAAATTCATTTAAAGTTCATGAAGCAAATCTTGTCTGTCAGAAAGCAAACGCCAACAGTATCCATTTATGGCGAATTTGGAAGATATCCACTCATTGTTTTACGTAAGATTTCAATCGTAAAGTATTGGTTTAGACTTTGTAAATCAACAACTTCTCTTATGTATAACGTTTTTAACATGAAAGACAGTCATGGTAACCCTATTAATTACCTATATAAGGAATTCGAAAGTATGTTAGATAGTCTTGGTTTAAGCTATTTTATCAATTTAGATGTTTTTGAAATAGACATTGATCAAGTAATTAATCGTATAAAAGACTGTTACATACAAAATTGGTTCTCGGAAATAGAGTGTTCCGGAAAGCTTCAATGCTATTTATCTTTTAAATGTTGTTTTGAATCTGAAACTTATTTTAACTGTATTGATAACAACAAACATAGAATTGCACTGTCGAGATTAAGATGTTCTTCACATCATTTTGAATAAGAATCAGGAAGGTTCAATAATACACCAAAAGAAAATAAGCTATGCAAAATGTGCTCTTAAAATACCATAGAAAATGAATTCCACTTCTTAATGATTTGTCCAACATATCGTGATCTCAGAAAAACTTTAATACCAAAATTTTACTATACATGGCCAACTTATAACAAATTTAAACTTTTAATGAACAGCCCAAAAAAGAATGTTTTATGCAAACTTGGAAAATTTATTTACTTAGCTAATACTATACGTGACTCAGAATACAGCGATGTCACACAAGCCTCCATGATTGTATGATTATTGATAAAATTAACTTACTTAATTATAATCATGATGATAATAATAATAATATAAATGATAATAATAATGATTATAGATTGTATGTTTATGTAAATGTATATATGTATGTATGTAGCAACTACATGTAAATGTTATGCTAACAAAATGTTTGAACTTGAACTCTTACGTTTGTTACTCACATGAGACATTCTGTGCCCTTGAAGCAATTACCAAACAAAAACGACATTTGATCAGTTTGTTGCAGACGACTTTCGGAAACATTTAGGGAAAAGGAGAAATTGCTCTTAAATCAAAAGATTATTTTTCAATTTCATCACATTTTGATTTGCCGTCTGCAAACTTTTTCAATTTTGGACAGTCGAAAAATTGGCGTTCTGTAAAGGTTTAAGTGAATTAAGAATAATTACCATCTACTATGTGCTACGTGGTTTGGGTAAGAGTGAATAAGATTAGGCAATGTCTTCAAACAAATCCTTTGTTACCTCTTGTGGAACCGACTTCATGCTTATGCAAACAGGTTAGATCCAGATCAGTCGCCAAGTAAATTGGCGGCTGGCCTGTGATCAAACCTGTTTGCTACTCTGAGTATCTTACCTCAACAAAATTAAGCAGACATTTAAGGTTATGGAAAGCGGACGACACAAAAATCTAATTTTAGAAAATTACCCAGCATTCTAAGGGTTAGGTGGAAGTGCTGTCTACACATGTTTATCTTTGACTTCGATCCTATTCTAAGTTGGAACTATATACACATAAATCTATGAGGAAGAGAAAATTCTATTTAAGATCAGACCAGGCGGGAAAACGCAGACAAATACAGACAAATACAGGCCGAAATTTTGAGACGTCATTGAAACAAAAGTTGTCAATTACGCTTCCATGGTAAACCAATTCCCTCGAATTATTTGGTTCTCTGGAAACTACTTACCTTCATTTTTCGCTTTATGTGATGACAAAGTTCCCCTGTAGTCATCCTTAGTAGTAGTCATCCAACAGCTATGGAAGCATGTTTACCAACCCATTCCTTAAGTCCATTACGTTATCCTAACCAACATGACGGACTCCATGGTATTATCAAAAAATCTTTAATTAGGGCGAGGTGATGGCGGTGATGAAGGCGTCTCCAAATAGAAAATGGGATCAAAAGAAATTAAAGTACACAGCCAGATAGGATACCTTTCGGGTAAGTAAGATATCCGGTTCTGGACGAAAAGGGCTTGTATCTACCAACGTTAAAACTCGGTCTGTATATGGCTGTTTAACCCGCTGTCTAGGGGGTGTTTTTTTTTAACAAAGGTCCACGTGTATCACCTGCCAGAAACGCCAGAAACTGAATCATTTCAAACAGGAATTATGCGGATTACACAGATGAATTGCCGCCAATTTAGGCAAAGAATACTTCATGTCCCTTTTAGAGGTAGATGTATTTCATGCTGCGAAATCTACCTTATGATGGCAGGTGTTCTAAAATCTTATATTCCGACAAAACGTTAAATGCATTTTTGGTTTGCCTTCAAACGAACATCATTTTTCTTCAATATTCATTTGCTAATAACCTGTTCAATTTTATTACTCCTAACAGAACGTTGTCTGAATGATTTTGTATATATTGCTCGTATTGATAGAACATGTCATAATAAATGATACCGGAGTGTTATACCGTTTTCGTCATTTCCCGTCATTGGATCGTATCAATACAATTGTTTCACAATTTGTACAACAAACGCTTGAGTAGGAAAACCACGCCTCTCGCTCAAATAGAGACGGTGACTTGCGATGGATACTTGATTCTGCATCTGCTAAAGGAACAGAAAAGAATAGAACATACCTTTATTTAGACATGTACAAAGTCGTCAACTACAACATATATAAAGTACAACAGAGAAATTCTCCAAACAACGTTCAAAACCGAAAAGTTCCAGCCCCGACCGATGTCCAGAGAGAGCGACCAAAGTAGTCTTAGTGCTAGTTTTATAATCTATGCCATTGTTTTTATCAATGGAAGAAAATTTATTTAAAAAAAGATAAGAAGTTCAATCTTGATGCGGTTGGGTTTAAATCCCGATGAGGGATGTGAGTTTCATGAGCGGTAGTCTCGCGACTGACTTACGGAATGAAGATGGATTTAACCCAGTTTGACCAGCCCTTATGGGTAGTTGAACATAGGCTCTTCCTCGATCATTAGGAATCGGGCTTCGAAGAGAAACTTGCATAGTAGCCGGACAAACGTTTTTATTCGGATAAAATTCACTGAATGCATTTTTTTTCAAAGAATGATCATATTATCCATAAAACTACGAAGGTTATTAACATTATTAAATATTTCTCATGCATACTAAGCCCCAAGCTCCTATTTTCAAGATTAAAGTTATTTTAGTCGTTTTTATAAATGTTTTTCAAATACGGTTACCATGGAAACTGTCATTTTACAGAAAAACGAACTCGTCAACGTATCCTTTTTTTGTATTTTGTATTTCAAGATTAAATTTTACTTCCCATACTAAAAATTAAAAAAAAATCTATGAAAGGAATTTTGAAATATCTTCATTTTTTTGCAAATAATTTTTTTAATTTTATTTATAAACAGTAGCTCAATCTGTGAGATAGTCACTTTAAGATCCACGATTGGTTCAGTCAAGTGTTGGAGTAGAATACCCATCAAGTTCACACAGGCTTATCCGATACTGTATTTTCTGCTTTGATGTTATTTTCTATTCTTTTACTTGAAAAAAGACAGATGTTATAGTCAGAGTAAATAGGAAAAGCTAAAATATGCTTAACCCTTAGAATACTGGGACAATTTTTAAAAAGAAGAAACCTGTGATATCTGCTTTACAAAACCTTAGATATCTGCTTGATTTTGTTGGGGAAAGGTACTCAGAGAAGCAAACAGGTTAGATCACAGGCTAGCCGCCAATCACTTGGTGGCTGGCCTGGTTCTAACATGTTTGCATAAGCATGAAGTCGGTTCCAACACTGTAAGGGTTAACACACGTGACGTATATTTTATCATAGAGATATTTTAAAAGACCCACCCATGCTGAATCGAATCAGCTGAAATTGCGATAATTATGTTTGCGATCCTATTTAACCCTTATAGTGCTTGAACCGATTTCAAGCTTATACAAACAGGTAAGATTCAGGCCAGCCGCCAAGAAAATTGGCGGGTGACCTCTAATATAACCTGTTTGCTACTCTGAGTATCTATCCTCATAGAAACTAAGCAGACATTTACGGTTTTGGAAAGCAGACGACAGAAAAATATATTTTTAGAAAATTACACAGCATTCTAAGGGTTAACATATATGGGTGGGCGGTAGAACGTATGTACGACAATCTATCATAATATTTTTCCCATTTTCATGGGCGACCACTCATACTATCAAAACGTCATTTGTTACCAGGAGTTCTTATCGTGGTCCTATTTAATAACCCTTTCATTTCAGGAACATTGAGTTTCCTATGAACGTTTCTTTTAGTTTAATAAAATTAAAATGAAAATATATCAAATATATTCTTAAAAGAAATTTGTTGGTAATGCCGCTGTGTGTAATAACAAAATAATCGTTTTTCGTTACATTATAAACAAATGTTTTCGATTAGAACTGCTAGAAGAATCAGTCATCTATTAATGCAAAGAAAGTTTCAGTTACAGATTAGACCATTATTGCATCCTTCTATAATCTATAATCACAAAGTAACGATGAGTTTAACAGTACAAGCATTTATTCAAGTCCTCCCGTTTCAAACCTCCGTTACAACCAATTAAAGAGGAAACAGAAATCGTTCAGTGAGTTGTATTAGACCAAAATCGCGCAATCAGAAGAGGTTTTGTTCATCAACCATAAATAGACATTAGGAAAAAAAAGCAGCTGACTCATGTGATTGATCAACACACACGATCTCTCAACTGCCTTTTGTTTAAAAACTTATTTTTGCAGCATTTAATACTGGCAACGAATATTTTATTTTCAGAAACAAGCATGCTGACCTAGGGGGCTAGGGAGGAAAGGATACATCTCTTCTATGACGAAAATCACCCAGATAAAAATCATGCCAGTCACCGGATGACGGTGCCTTTTTGACGAAAGTCACGTGATAGGCCTTGTTTTTTTTATCCAATTTTTAAATCAAATCTAACGTACTAGTATGCTCTACTAACGTCATGGGTCTCGGATAAAACGATTTCTTATAGCGTTAATTAAAGCTTAAACGACGGGCATACATCCACATAAATTCAGGAGTTGATAGAATCCCATGTTTACGCCGTTTTTGTTCGCCATTCGGGTGCCACACTCTACTTCTATTCGCCAAAAAACAAGTAATATTCGTGAATTTATTGTCGTAGAATTCTGCGATTTACGGTAACTCCTCAACTACTTACACCTATATCTTATAGAAACCTGTTGCTCATTTCGAGTCAAAAATGCACGGGGAGGCCTGTGAGTATTGATGGAGCCAGAAAGACCGTTTATATTCATAACGACGCAATACTAACTTTTATAGTGCTCGAACCGACTTCGTGCTTATGCAAACATGTTAGATCAAGGCCAGCCGCCAAGTAAACTTTCGACTGCCCTGTGATCTAACCTGTTTACTACTCTGAGTATATGTCCTCATCAAAATCAAGCATATGTTTAAGGTTTTGGAAAAATAACTTTTTTTTTATAGAAAATTACACGGCATTCTTAGGATTAACAATACAGCGAGATATGACTCACCCTAAATATCACTAAAACGAACAATAGCAACATGTCCCCCACACAGCTTTGTATCGTAGTTTGCACTAGATTTACAAACCATAGAGATAAGAAAAGAAAAGCAGATTTTTACATTTCACTTTTGTAACGTTTGAAAGCTGTGACCTTGAACTCATCAACAACTTTCATTAGAAAGATCATGTGACGTAAGTATTATTCACTACCATTCCAAATCCTATAATCTAGACATGGAATAGAGACATTATTGCAGATTTCAGTAAGATCCAGCCTTTTTAAGCCTCCTATTCTACTATGGTCAAAGAAACAACCCACAATTTAGTTTTGAGTCTTATCACTCCATCGTATTCGATAGTCTCATATAAAGCTTTGATTTAATAACCATCACATTAATGCAATCATAGTACAGAAACAATCTTCTCTAAAACTGATTCTTTTGAAAACATATCTGTTATCCCAGCCAAATCTTCAAAAATACCCATTTTCCAACGTTGGAGCTTTTTCGTTCCGTTGCATTGTTTTGGTTTAACATGTAGATTGAAATGAATAAACCGATGTTTACACCTATGCTTTGAAAGAATTTGAGTACATGGAGAGAAAGAAAGAGCGCAAAAGGGAGAAAGAGAGGAAGAAAGCATGTTGACAATACATTATATTGTAAATATATTATTCAAAATGACGATGCACTGAATTTGCATAAGTCAAATAAAATTATTCTGATTCTGATTCATGTTGAACGTTGAGGAGATCAATATTTGTTAATCATAATAATGGTATAACCCACCGGATACACGTCCATGGGGGAGCTGGTCAATTTTAGTCTTCACGATAATCCGACTGATAGCCTATCGCAGACTCAAAGACATGAGTACAAATATGGTGTAAACCCCCTCAAAGATATGAGAGGTCGTCTATTGAACGACTGATAAATACCCATAGAATAAAGTCCATGCCAGATGTAACTCACGAACAACGCTTTGTATGAGAGTCCGCTTCCGAACAATTCAACAATCACCGTGCATTTGTTTGTAGATTTGATACCACATGATTGATGGTTTGTTTATTCCACACACTTTATTCGGGAATCCCGTTTCTCAAATACCCTTTTTTCTCAGAGGCTAAATGTTTTAAAGTTTACACGAATGTAGTGGAATTTCTATCAGTCGTAATAATGCATCAACGGTCTATGATGTTTAATTGGCAATTTGTAACACCCTGTTAGTTGGAAAAGCCCTGTTAGTTGGAAAAGTGCATTTCGTTACAGGTGGTAACAATAACTTATAAAGTGTGCATGGAAAGGAAAATTCTTGTCGTAAGAAACCGTCAGTCATGATCAAATGTGTGCCACCATCTTGTTTCCTAGTTGACATGTAGTAATATGGAGTGTGTATAGACAAAACGTGGCGTCTTCGATCAATGTCAGTTCTATGAAAAGCTAATTCTGCAAACCATGTACTAACCGTCCTTTAAACATTTGAATGATTCTACAAACCTCTTAAGTAATTATACGTTACAATGCACACACTTGTACTGCCTTAAAGAGGCCATCTCGTAGATCGTGTTCTGTTAGGAACAAACGTTAAACTGTGATTTAAACTGTTCGCACATTTAAACAAAAGGTCATTTTAAATGTCTTTTTTTCTGATTTGCTAAATACCTGTGTATTTAGTTCATTAAGTGAAATAACTTTCCATGCCTTTCAGTTCTCATCCTAAACAATTGCATACGTTAAAAACAACATTCCATTGTTTTAACATAAGGCTAAGCAATATTGCAAAGTAATACACCATTCGAATGTTCTCTCCGAGACGCTACAATGGCGTGTCCCTTTACAATAATTAGATTCAATTTGAGAGACTGTCCATGTTTATCAGTTCTGACTTTCGCACATATTTTCCTTAAGCTGTTTAGTAAAACGGTACACTGTTCCTTGCAGGAGGTCGGTTCCAGCACTATAAGGGTTAAAGCCTTACCTTATTTATTCTCGACGTACGTACATGCAACAGGAAACACAGATTATCTACGTGATAAACGAAAGTCATACTCGTAAAGAGTTATAGCTCTTTGTGCAAAACTATTTTCTTCAAAACGCTTCAAGCAAAAGTTCATGTTAATTGATCTAATGGTTGCGTTCTATTGTAGTGTTTAACCTTGGTATGCTATAGACAGATCTTTAATCAGGGCATCTCACAATCTCCCCGTATAAACGAATTGTTAAATGTATTGTCCGATACCAAAGGTCTATTTACATTGCATCGAATATGATGATATATCTACGTATTCCATTTGTTCTTCAGTGATTCAGACGTATCTGAATTGCAAAAAATAATGTTAAGTCAGAGACACATCTATGTCTCTGGTAAAGTGCAATAGCATGTGACAATTAAACGATATGAACAATCTATAACTATTGGCGGACATTTTTCTCTTTAGTACTTTCCATTTGGTCCCAGTGGTTGTTCTAGTTTTCTCCTGCAGGAGTATTAAACAAATAAGTGAGAGATTGACGTTGGTGTATTTTTCTGGATATTAGACATAAGATAGAAAGTATATGGTACAAACCAAAAGTATGGCTAAATCATGTATTTTTTTCCATTACAAGTCTATATATACACATCCATACATGCTAAAGGCTTTCAAGAGTTTACTAGGCTAGTTACGAAAAATGAAACAGAGAAATGTAACAATAGTTTCAGTGCATCAGTAATTAAGACACCATGTGAGAGCAATCTAATCCTTTTCTCTGTGACTCTCAACCAAGTGATTCTGAAGGGTACGTGCAACATAAAGTCATTACAAAAACTCAAAAGCCACCTTGTTGAAATGCCACGAATGCTCCATAGAGCCAGACAAAGTGTAACAGCAAAAAGTGTCTCGTATCCAACCACTTAAGAAATGTGGTAACAGCTCCGCCGGTTTTCTCCTACCTCGCCCCGTACGCTGTTCCAATGCGAGTTACTAGTCACCCGGACTGATTAATGTCCACTCGCCGCACAGGGGGCTGGAAAACGATTTATCAGCGGGTATCACCCGGTATCGGGGTGACAGTATACCGGCTATAAATACCGGGACCGCCCGTACCTCGTCGGATATTTCGTCGGAGAACTCGACTCGTACAGGTAGAGGCTTCGGAATCTCATTCTTACATAGGTACGTGGACTCTTAGATATATATCTTAGCACTAAACATGTATGCTGTATCTATTAAGAGATGCACTAGTTTCTTAATGATTATAATTGACTTATGCATGCAAATAATGAATGCATGAGTATGAATTGAATTTCTAAAGAAAGATACACTTCCATCTTAGTAAATGTGCAAAGGTATGTCTTTGTTTGAATAAAAGAATAACAAAAACTTTTTTAAGGTTCTTCTATTCCAAACGGAATAAGGTTATGTTTGAATAAAGATAATGAACAAAACGTCTAATTTGATGGCGATATGTATCTTCGTAAGGATGGTTAGCATACAACTTCCTATAGAATTGTTTTACAGAATACGGATAAAGGATTATCTAAATGTCGTTGTTGTAAATAAGGAAAATCTAGGTAACGACATTTCTTCAATTGCCACATTGACAAGTACCCAGTCTCATAAAATGAATATCATTTCCATACTCTTTGATATTCTTCAGCTGATGCACTTAATTTGGACGATTAATTAGATCGTATATTTTATCTTATATCGTTTGCTATAGTCGAGGACTTTTGATGCGCTTTAAACGTCTTCAATATTCTAACATTGAAATGCAACCATTTGTCCAACCTAGAGCTATTCCTTATGGCGATCAGCTGCGCTTATAGTTGCAATGATATCCCTTCATGCGTTTCCTGCAAATGTTATCAAATTCATTAGAGTAATTGAGCTATGATTTTAATACAATATGCTAACATGTTCTTACATTAAGTTTTAATATACTATGTCTTTTTTTTCTCATTTAGCAAGCGTTTATATTTTTATTCGAACTGGATATTTATGGGACAGACAACCACTTAACAGTCTTATAAAATTGCATGTTTCGAATAGAGATTATCTGTAGTATAACGTTAGAGTTCAAGCAAACGCCGATGTGTCATTGCATATACAATGTATATATGCTTTTCAAAAAGGTTGCTTAAACCCTTTTCATTTAGAAGGTAGCATGCAACTGTATATTGCAATTAATTGCGTTCGTTTTAATGTATCATAGTCCAAAGAAATTAGACGATGCATTCTAATTAAAGTCATATCATTGAAAAAAAAATAAGGTCAAAACGGTGGTGCGACCTTTTCAATGATAAACGTGGCTCGAATTCACGATCTAACAATTGCTGTTTGTCAAACGAATTTGGTACTTTTTACCAAATCGAATAAATAAACCATACGCACGGCATGTTTTGATCCCGGTGAACTTTTGTCATCAATATAGATTTCTGCCCTTAATTGTCCACCGTTTAATCTAACCGCGAAAAAACCGCAAAACCACATTTTATCTATTTTCACACGTTATTCGACGATAACGGACCAAAGCGCCATTTAAGTCGTAGTAAACATCACGCTTGTAGTAAAACGAACGGTTCAAACGAGTACTCGATGTTATCAAACTAACTGCGAAATAAGGTCCTTGGTAACCGAGTGATCGATTGTTTTTCGTCGTCAACATAGAATCAACTTGTATCAACATGTGCCTAAATAAACCTTCGATAGGAATCACATTTGGAAAGAATAAAGAAACAAACTCAAGCTCAATAAATGCAACCATTGGCATCAATGCATCGGGGAGATTTTGTCAATTCAAAATCTAATACCAATATTTACCCCTGACTAATACGAGAAATGCTGATAAAAACATTATCTGTTGTAGACTCGTACTTTATCTTTATACAGTTGGATCTTGTGTCTCTGGTGTACCAATGCGTTTCATGTGTGCAAACACAATTAACCCATTACCAAACAATAACGACACTTGACCACTTTTTTATTGACGAGTCTGGAAAACATTGTTGGAAAAGTTGAAATCTGCAAACTCTTTCAATTTGGGACAGTCAAAAATTTGGTGGTTGGTAAAGGGTTATGGTGTCACGACAGAGTTGCATGCGTGTAATGTAAACAAATTAATATGATCTAGATAAAGATGCATACAAGTACTAGTCAAAATATTATTATTTTTGTTCTTAAAATCCAAATCTTAATGCATCATCGTCGATTTAAGTACTGATATTGCTTAATCTTTGCATACTAAATACTAAATGCATGACACTTAGGCACAACTAAAAGCTAATGGTAATGGACGCTGATATGAATATTATTCCATTACTACAAGTATGATAAAGACCACCTCTAGTGTACACCATAGTACCTATTGCTTATGACAAGATTTGTTTTTACTTTCCTTGATGGAGTTTCGTTGTTTACTTTGCTGGCAATTTACATATTCGATCAGCTTATGTTATATGCACAATGTTGAATTTATGTGATTAAAGCAGAATCCTATTGATTAGCAAGCGATTCTATGTTTAAAAATATTTGTTATTCCAACCAAGATGTCATAGTGCTTATAGCGTCTTTATATAATTACCATCTGCTATTGTGTTCAGTTTTGATTAGAAGCATGGTATCCGTAAAGGGAATTGGCAAATGAAGGAAACATATCGCAATCGAGTGGGCTCTACTCCGTCTGTACAAAGCATCAGATTAAATGATATCCACTTGATAGATATATTTATTTGGCAAAACGTTCTGTACTCTAACAACATACTAATAGATCCAAAAAATGTTTATCATAAATGCAATACTGTTGATAAACCATGAAAGTTCACAAAAAAACAAGGTGACACAAAAAAGGAATAGTGCTTTTCCTTTATTTCTGCTGTGGTCCTTCTTTATGATAGCAGAGACCGTGGGTGATGTCATGGCTTGTATATCAAACGAATATTAATAAGTTCTGATCTAAACAGCTCCAATGCATGAAGGATGGCGTTTTATTTAACTGTTGAAGCTGTGCTAATTTCCTTTTCTGGACAATGCTAAGTAAAGTGCCTTTTTGGGGAAGACAATTTCGCGTAGAGAAAAACGAACGCCATAATTGCCCATCAGACTAATGCACTTCAATTGCATTGTTTTCTGTTCAAGACTAGAAATTAAACGCGTTTACCTTAAGACAATTCGTGAAATAAGTTTTGACAAAAGGGGTCTTTAAATAACTGGCTCAGGCCTCATTGAAGGTCAGTCCGTATACCTTCGCAGGTTTACCAAGTATAATAGATATTTCATGAGGACATCTAAGAATCATACATATTGTGCCAGAATATATAGCAGAACTAACAGCATCTTTGTCTTAACTCAATTGTGTAGCTTTTGCGAACACTGACACACAGACACTTGGTGTATATGCTCTGGGCTCATTCTTATCAAATCGATGTTTTATTTCCCAACTTCCATATAACACGATGTAAACAATGTCATTGAGTACATGGTATCATTTCTATATATAAGCGCCACATTCTAACATATTTGCTCAGTGTAAGTTTGGACTTGGGGAATCTAGATTCAACGGACTTTAAAAGAGCAACACACCGCTTCGTTTCTGTTTATTTACTTTAAAGAACCTGGTAAGTCATTTCTTTTAAAGTCGTCAGACACAAATGCTTTGGGTATCGAATACACGGTTACCCCAAAAGCGTGATCACACAACAAAACAAGAGTGCGTTGAGCAAACCAAATTTATGTTGGTTTTCGTCATCAGTACCTTTTGTAGCTAAGTTCGTGTCGTATAAATATGCCTCGCTACGTTGAGGTTCCTTCATCGGATCAATACGAGTTCAACTTGGTTGTCTTGTTTTTGTTAAAGCTGGTTGGTCAAAGAAGAGAAAACTTGAAAGTCAAAACAAAATTTCGTTTAAGTTATACATGTTTTGTAATGTTGTTTGATATACAATTTAGAGAAGCTATTGAAATCATTACTTTTTCAGGAAGCGTCGATATATCTTAATAGGTATAGTCTGTGTCCGGTAGATCTCTATAACGATGAGGCTTAAAGCTGTTTAATAAATGATTGCTATTGGAATTCTATAATATCAGCATGATAACGTTACGATTTGTCCTTTTCTTTTCGGACAATATTGAAAGTGACAATTTTGTACTTTTCTTACAGCACCTATTCCATTTCGTCCATATAATTCGAAAGGAGCAATTTTCCACCACCATTACAATACATTATGTTTTTGTTATACCGAAAGCGCGCAAAACGCATGTTCCTTCCATCAAGATACACAAGTATTTAACATGAAATTGTTCGAACTCAAAGATTACGGTCCGTCTGTAAAATGGGTCTTCAATCATTTAGACATAGGCGTAGGAGCGTTTTCAACATTGGGGCAACTTCAGATGAGGGCCGGTCTAAGAATAAATGTTCCTAAACTTTTTCATGACTATTCATGCATGTACAAATTCAATGACATTATAAGAATTAAAAGAAAGCGTATGAAAACATGTATCTTTAATAATAAAAAAAAAGAATATACCAGGTCTCGATCTCACGCGGAAATCAATTGTATTGAATTAAACAAATAGTGGCAGCGACCAGGCTGTCACAGCCACGGTTACAACTATATGAAATAGTCAAACAATTATATTATTCTTTAAGCTTTAGCTAACGACACCTTTTAAAGAACATGTTTTACACCACTGTTTTCGTAGATCAAAACTACCCGGGTATTTTAGTGAGCTGAGTTTTCATTGGTCCGAATGATCCAGACGTAGATATTTCACTCTACGTCTGGATGCGTTCGATATAAAAGCGCGTCAAGCGGATATCGATTTTTCGAGGTAGTGCATGTCGGGAAATCTGTAGAAAGGGGCGGAGTTAAAATTACAGGTAAAGTCTGGCTGGAATATAATATCGGATCCTTTTCGTTTGGTAGAATATATATACATGTATATCTATTTACATTAAATCCGAGATGCCCTTTCCCTCATATGAATTTTGTCAATTGCCAAAGTATTGCAACAGTTGATTTCAATTGAATACGTAGATATTCATTCATTGAGTAAAGATATTTGTGACTCTATTGCGAGAATCTAGAAAACACTCAAAACATCAGAGAATTTTTTTATGGAAACTTTAGCCACACAAAAACCCTTTAGCTTATCATTTCTGATTGCCGATTCTATGGGAAAATGGACTCTCAATTTGATATTTTCTTGAATTATAGAAATCTGCAGTATGGGTCTAATCTGAAGTATAAATCTTGAAACTATTTCAAAGTATACTGTTTGCAGGTTGGACGAGCGCGAATGGAAACAAATCAGAGACATAGATAACAGCTATGTCTTTTAAACGAAGTATTCAAAAAACTTAAATAAGCTATATAAACAGCTTTGGGCATGTTATAAAGGGGGAGTATCGAATATTACATCTTTCGGGTTGTTGGTCTACTATATATGAAACGCCAAGTTTTATTACCCCAGACGGGAGCGACGCGCGTAACACAGAGACACTATTCCAGACACCGCCGTACATCACACAACACGTGCCTTACCCTTTATCCTGTTAATAGCATAATAGTTTTGTCCTCAAAGAATACGCATTTGACATAAATTTTTATTTCTAAAGTACATTGATATTAATCAAATTTACAGATTTAAGAGCAAGTTTCTTCTGAATATCATCTTTGTTTGCAGCGAAATGGTAGTCGTCAAAACCAAATCCTTTTTTACCAATACAATATCGATTACTTTCTTGATATAGTTAATAGTTTGTATTTTACCTAATCGATAAGTTTGTGTGTTTAATTGCAGTTTGAATTTTAGAATGGTAACGACCTTGTCTGGGAAACTGAAGGGTAACTAAATGTTGAAAGCTTACAAAACTGATGATGTTAGATCGGTCGTTATTGCAGCTTGATACCTTATCTTTGGATTCAATATGTTTTAAAAATTAAAATGGTACGAGAAAAGGTATTGCCCAATGCTTTCATGCATGGAATGAGTCGGACAAACCGATTTTATTTTGATTATGAATAGATTGGTTAATGAACTATTTGTTTGTTAAATTGGACCAGTAAAACATTTAGAAAAAAAGATAAAAAAAAAATTCAAAATATGCACTACAACCATAACCCAATGTATCATTTCATAAGTATAGATATGAACATAAGAATATACGCGTTCAAATTGAGACCGTTTTGGGTGCCATATCACAACTGATTCAAGTGTAGGTACTCATAAATGTTATGAATGTTTCGTCACTTTTAAACCTACTTAAATTTTCAATTTGCCACTTATGAATTGTGTTTATGACGGAAAATATTAGGACATTCGTATTGATCAGACGGAAAATATTAGGACATTTGTATTGATCAAACCAAGAACAAGCTTCCCTGTCCCTCTTCAAATCTTGAAATATGTGCGGAAAATAAATGAATTTTAATTGAAAACGTTTAAGTGGCTATCCAAGTTCAACAACATTAATAGTGGCATTTCAGTGAACAATTACGGTTTCAAGTAGCTAAGAATTAGATTCAAGGAAATAGACTGGAGAAAGACTTCTTGACAAATCGATGACCCAAACGGCCTAGTTTTGTCTACTTCTTTGTGGCCTTGATGCGTTATTCAAATGTATCACAATTTTCGGGTTGTTTCTCTCAGTATATAAAGAAATCTACGTGAACCAATGATGAATTTACTTTCAACACAATTAGAAATCTTAAGGTATCACACATTAAATGGTTCCAAAATACTTCGGACGTACCTGTATATCTTTCACGATGACTGTAATTCTATTCGGATTCTATTCGGACACCTTTACAGTCATCGTGAAAGATATACGTCCGAAAATTTTGTTTTGTTTTTTTCCTTTGAATTGTCATACAACAACCCATTTATTCAAATTAAATTACAATAACATTTACATCATATAAATATATATATACAGTATAATGTTTTGTAAAATTGGCATTTGACATAATCAAATTTGTTCTCAAGTCTAAAATAGCACTAAGAAGGAGTTGAGTAGACGAAGAAGAAGAGAATGGGAATATAACACAAATATTCACAAAGGATTGTTTTCGAAATAAGTGTGGCGAAGCAAATCGCTTCAAACCAAAAATGTTGATTTTGTTTTTATCAATTTAATCAGGAAGGCGTTGATGTTCAATTTTTAGCATCGTGATATGGAGTTGACAAACAGTCCGAATGAATGTTGAGTTTACCTATTTTATGTAAGGGATGCTTTATCAAAATTGAATCTAAAGTGTCTTTTTCTTCGACAATGGATTTCATCAAATGACTCTGCTTTGGTTTAAAAATGAATTCATATTTCCCGTCGATCAAATGTTAACAATCGTTCAGGTTTTTGTTTTTTCTGTAAATCACCGGAAATGGAAGCAATAAGCAATCTTATTGGTCAATCCCACCTTCTTTCTGATTGGTGCCCATTTTTTTCCTCGACGCCGATTGGACCCCTCACACACAGAGGGGGGAATGCTGACGCGTTTTTATCGCAGGGCGCCTCCAAGCTGTCACGCAGTTACAGCTTGGATCATCCGAGTTAAGTTTTCATTGGATAAAACCGATGTGTTCAGATTGCCATTTGCGATGATGACGTCAAAAAAATTTTGGTTATTGTTCGTAACAAAAGGCGATTTGGTATTACATAGAGCACAAAAATGCACATTTATTTTTATTCTGCTGTTAAATTTCATTTCTTTTATTTTTCTATACAAATAACTTCATTTGCCACTGTGAATATTGGGGGGGCCAAAGTATACTCTGGCCCCCCAGTCTGGATATTGGGGGGGCCGGGCCCCCCCTGGCCCCCCCTGCTCCTACGCCTATGTTAGATAATGGTCTGCATGAATTAATGAATCAACCGTTAACAGCACACTGGTATACGGTATACCATGCTTAATGGCGATTCCTGAGTTCACTTGGTGTATACGTTTTATAACTCGGGTGAAGTGTTGATCCAAACTTGTCGGACAAACTCGACTTGAGATAAAGTTTAAGTCGTCCAGAGAAAACGATCAAAATGGAGTACGCGTCTAGCAACGGGCTTATTCGTAGTGACCTAAATTCTGAAGTGGCTTCGACATGAAGATATGAGTGGAGAGGCATGGGGAAAAGTCCGCCCTCTGCATTTTAAAGATACGTGATCTCTCCGTATTAACCCTTGGAATGATGGGTTATTTTCTAAAAATAGATTTTTGTCGTCTGATTATTATCATTATCTGCTTAATTTTGGTGAGGAAAGATACTCAGAGTAGCAAACAGGTTAGATCACAAGCCAGCCGGCAAATTACTTGGCGGTTGGCCTGGATCTTACCTGTTTGCATAAGCATGATGTCGTTTCCAGCACTATAAGGGTTAAATGCACTTTCTTTAGATAACATTTATGTCTAGATTTCATATTTGTAAGATGAACCAGTGAAGCAAAAAATATTCGTGCTTTATTTTCTGCAAATAAATGGCCATTGGACAAAACTCTTATTCGAGTTCTATCGACGAAGTAATCTGCGAAACATTTCTGTCTTTCGTCTTAAGATGCGTAACCTTGTTACCAATTTCCTGCCCCTTTCCGCAAGGCCCGACGCGTTTATCCCATATAATCTCTGTATATACAAAATGCTCTCTCAGCTAATTCCTGACGGCCTAGTGAATTTCGAAATGACAAACATCTACTTCGTTGATAAGCAAACAGTTCATTGAGGGACGGAAAATGCAGACGAGACGGCTTGACACAATTACGTGCAAATATTTGATGAACTAGATTTCTCTTTCGCAATACATGCGTAAAACTACTTGATGAGCAAGACAGACAAACTGCACGTCTGGTGATAACGATAGAATTACACGTGTGATTTAACTTTCACTCAAGTACCTTAGATACGCGTGTCCTAGATACAGACACGTTAGATAGGCACTTTTTGAAGGAAAAGTAATGAGTCTTTGACTCATTCTACAATAACCTATACGCGACACTTAACTGTCTCATTTATTTTTTTGTTTTACTTGAATTTTCATTTTAATGTTTTATCATTTATCATTTTATCTTCTTCTTCTTCGTATCTTAGTACCTGCTTTTCAAGTTACGTTGCATTTTTAGAGTTCACTATTTAAGGGCTCGCCAAGTTAAGTTGGTGTTAGACGTATTTACAAACGTTAGCATATGCTCAACGAGGTATGTTGAACTCTAATAAGAGTCTGGCATTATAATCGTAATTGACAACTATTGACATTGGTGTTAATAGACGTAGCAGCAATCAAAAACGAAAGTTTGATTTTGAAGTGACGATGCAGATAAGCATTCGGTCTCCGCACAGGTGTACCAGACGAAATATAGTCGCCATCTGCGAAAGTGTGTTTTATTAGGAAAAAACTCTAACACTGTCTTTTGGAAACAATCGTCTTAAGCAAATCGACGAACATGTTGCTCTAAAAGGATAACCTTGATACAATACGCCCAACTATGACTTTGATTAATGATACAAAACTATTACCATTTATTGCTCCAAGACCACAACGTTTTGAGTTAGTCCCTTCAGGGAATATGGAGTCAGCCAATTAGCCCTGAATACACATAGCCAATTAGCCCTGAATACACATAGCCAATTAGCCCTGAATACACATAGCCATTTAGCCCTGAATACACATAGCCAATTAGCCCTGAATACACATGGATTTAGTTGATCGGTTCTCAATGTGATACGAGTTTTGTAATTGCTCTACGTACATGTTAAAAACAGTGCGGACACCTTTTTATTCAAAACTAGCAGTCTATCATGATGCTATCAGCCAACGTACATCATACATGCAACTTATTGTTGGTAATTATCTTGAATAATTGTAAACATGTCTTCAGTGCTTTAGAGTTCGAATGCATACAAACTAATTTCATAACCTGATATATCAAGTGTTGACGAAGAATTTCCGAAAGCGCCCGGAAATCATTACTTTTAACCTTGAACTTGATAAATGAGAGGAAGTCATTTTGTCTGAGGAAAAGTGTATACGAAAAACGTACTAGATCTTTATCTTTCGGTTATCTGTGCGAAGATTGTGCCATTACGAACAAAAAAACCCCCAACAACAACGAGTCAATCAAACCGAAAACAAATTTATAATAACTTTACCTAATCTTCGGTTTATATCGAAAGATGTCTGCATAAAGGTAGAATACCTATAATCCGCCATTTTGAATATCATTCATACATCGGATTACTTCGGTCGTTTTCGGTAAACATCAATCGGTGCCGGAACTTTTCGCTGCTGTCGATTAGTTCCGGCAACGATCGATGGATACCGAAAACGCCGAAGTAATCTGACAAAATAGTTAGTCTCAAAAACGCGGATTATGAGTATTCTATCTTAAATTGGTTAATGACAAGGGCACTTCGACAGGAAGAGCATCCGGTGACCTATATTTTGTTGGGTTATCTTGCCATTCGGTAATACTTCTGTTGCTCCAAGTCAAAATGGGACCTTCAAGTATCTAAGTTAAAAGGTGTTTAATTCAGTTTTTATGTGACAGATGTATGCTTTTTATAACATTGATGAACAGGGATCGGAATGAACACAATGCTTATAGGGTTTCACTCTAATGTTCGAACGAGAAAGCGCTTGAAATATTTGAAACATTGTAGAAAAGCAGATCCAGTTTGAATCTATGTCAGCAAACTTTCAAAGCCACCTGAAAAAGAGGTCGTTTTAGTGCTAAGTTTAGTCCGCTAAAACGTGAAATCGTTCGTTACTAAACATTGTTTGTTTTGATATAATGATTGCTATTGCAGTAAAATACTTTACAGCTCATTTTTATGTATAGAAAAAGGCTGATCTGTTACAAACGTTTCTACATGTAGCTCAAGGTAGAATGCCCATAATCCGCTAATTTGAAACACATTCTTCTGTTGGATTACTCCGATCGTTCTCTGTATACATCGGTCGGGGTCGGAACTATTCGCTTTAATGTGAACTGTTCCGGAACGACCTATGTATACCGAGAACGACCGAAGTGATCCGACGAGAGTGTGGGTTTTAACATGGTGGATTAAGGGTATTCTACATTGAAACAGCCATTATGGTTTAGTGCAGCAAACACAAAAAAAGAACAACCACAATAGGATAACATCGTACCGGACCATCTTACATGAGAACTACTGGCCGATCTGGAGCTTGACTTGTCGTATATAATCTGAGAGTGCGGTTTTCCCACGTATTACCCCGATATCAAGTGAACCGCTCTCAAATGTCCCCGTAACCTTGTGGCTATCAGCGCGTCTTTATACCCGTCTCTGATAGACTCATGCGCCTTATCTAAATCAAACACAGGGCCCCTACTACTGCACACAACTCATAGGAATTTAGATCAAACCAGCCCGGCTTAACCCTGCTAGACGACAAGTATACTAGGATAGGAATGGAATGATATTTTTGCTAGAAGGATATTTTTCAACATTAACGTATAGTGTCCGAATAATATCAAATGTCGTCTCAATCAATGCTGGGGTACCATAGATCGTTGACCTAAGAAGCATTTACGATTTGAGAATCAAAACAAATTAGAGTTTCCGAGACACTGCGACTGCATTGATTGCCAAAACTCCAAAGCTGCTGTGCAGTTATCTTCACATATAGCCTTTAATTTCGAACGTAATGTGAGAGTTTAAGATTAATACTTGTTCAAACTTATTAAAAAACTACCGTTTACGAAAAGTCATTTGTTTCGTATAATTTCCTTTTGATTTCGAACTGGTGTACTTGCGTTATTTTGTCTAGCACCTACCTTTAATCGCAGCCTTTTGGAACCTTTAAAATACCAATTTACGGCAGTGTACCGTCCGATTTTGCTTTTATTTCAAAAACATGATTGTTCCTAATGGTAAAGTATAACTGCCTGATTTTAGTGTTGAAACAATACAAACATAACGGAACTAATCATCTAATTACATAGACATTTTAGAACATTTTATTGACATAAGCTAGTACAGCTTCTAGTCTAATACAAAATACATACAAACAAATCCTTTTCATAACATGTTACCGTCGTCACAAAAAATAAAAATAATAGATAAAAACCGCCATAGAAGAAAGATATACCTTAAATGAAAATGAGAATAAGCATGATGTACCTGTATAAAACTTACCTTTCTAATCAGTAATCATGGAATGTATACATAAATTTACAGAAACTCATCTCAGCACCACTAACGATGACGTACAAAGGTGTCGGTCTGACACTCTGCTGTCTCCAACTCCTGGCGACCAGCTACGCAGCCACTCTTCCCGAGGCGCTTCACTTCATCGGCGTGGGCTATAACATCATCAGGGGTAACCCCGAGGGTAATTTCTGGGCGTCCGGGGGAGATGATCCGGGGCTCCTGTCCACCAGAAAGGTCCTGAGCCTATCGAGCGCCACAGACGTGCCTAATGAGATTGTCTACGAGCATCATGACACATGCAGACAGGCACACGAGTTCTCCTTCTTCAACGATCCTAAATCCTACCAGGCTAAGCTCCTCGAGAGGATCAGCGCCTCGGGAACCAATAACAACGCCCTCGAGTCGATGGCCTTCACCTTGAGTGCCGGTAGGTGGCGTTCATTTGCTTGCTTTGAATAATGAAACGACTTTCCTGCAATGAAATTGAAGCCATTCCTACCATTCGTTTAATGATAACACGTCGTCTGATGAGTCCAAAACAATACAAGCCTTTTTTTGTAGACATTATTTGAAAACGATTAACTGAAAAGCTTTTAAGGTATATGTTTTCTAACAACACACCAATGTACATTGTTAACATTTTAGTTTAACCACTCGGTGAAATAAGTCAAATAATTGATCTATATCTGTTTATATCGTTCAATATACATGTATTTTGATTGGCGCTTTATTTTGCCATTGTCTAAACTTATGCATCAGAAATGGAAACGTAAGCTAAGAGGCTCCACAGTACAATTCACGAAAAACGTATATCTCATTCTCAAATTAATTATATATCAGTTTTACCAATAAATAAATAAATACAAGCAGTTTCACGAAGTCAATATCATTCCATGTGTCCATTACATAAATCTGAGCCTTTGAGATATGTTCAAAAGATTTCTGATATTATCAAAACATGTGATAACATTCTTGATAATTACAATAGGGAAATACATGCAAAGGGGATGGCCGAATCTAAGTTGGTAGAATTTGGAGCAAAGCCGTTTTGCCAAAATATTCTATTTGTTCGATTGAATGAACAAGTTTCTTTTGTTAATTGTTATTGTTATAAAATATGTTAAAAGTAGATTTCAAATGATTAACTAACATACCATAGCCAAGTTCGGCTTTCTTCAAGGAACCAACCAATTTAAATGCTTCCATGTCATATTTTTCCAGGATTCAAAGCGATCGAACAACAGACAGTGCGGGACTACTATGTGTTCCAGGATAACGAACAAACCTGTACTTCCGGTATGGCCCGCTACAAGCTGGCTCTCTCCCAGGGAAACCATTACGGTCTGTCCGACGAATTCGCCGCCTCGGCCTGTGCCCTGCCCATCGTGTACGACCAGGACGCCTACAAACAGTTCATCGAGACCTGGGGAACGGTAATGCGGGTTTCTATCTAGTCAGGCACTGTTTTCAATATTCGTCCAGTAATGTCGCGGGTACGAATAAGAAAAAATGTAAACGTAGGGTCTATAGTCTTTTTCGAACCCAGAAAACGGTAATGCAGGCTTCTGTCTGATTGGGGTCTAACGCTGTTTTCAACATTTGTTCAGTTATATCGCAGTGACATGTAATGAATAACATGCTGTGTAATCAACAGGTACTTGGTTTGGATAACGTGCCTTGGCAATAGAGACTCTATAGTAACAATACTTAGAAGGGGTACATAACCTGAGACACCGGTTACTACAACCCGTACATTAAAGGAGCTGGTTCACAGTTGTGGGGGATATTTGGAAGTAAAAAAGTGATTTCTATACAACTGCTCAACCACAGGCATGCAGCCAATTTACTTGGCGGCTAGCCGGGATATAACCTGTTTGCATAAGCATTAAGTCGGTTCCAGCACTATAAGGGTTAATCTAACGTTCACTTTTTGTATGTTTGCAGCACGTAACAACAGCAGTTGAAGTCGGTTCCCTCGACATCAAGCGATATTTCGCCCCTCTACAAGCCTATGTGGAATTTGTCATGGCCAACGTAAGTACAATGGTTCAAATGCGTTGACAATTTTCGAAGGAAACCCTCTATAATCACATCTCCAGACCTATGTAATGGATTGTTTAATATAGATGGTATGATGGAACGGAGGCCTTTGTGTACAATAAAAGACTAGTGACTTGTAACTTGTAACTTGACAGTTGAATGATAGTTTGATTAGGATTAAACACGTGTAATCATTTGCTTAGTC
Organism: Cerastoderma edule; assembly: GCA_947846245.1. NCBI lineage: Eukaryota > Metazoa > Mollusca > Bivalvia > Cardiida > Cardiidae > Cerastoderma > Cerastoderma edule. Next base: position 38,702,003 of record OX401409.1, read on the forward strand.
ACATAACGTAGGGAAGTCGTAAGTAAGTCCTACGTCGGTTTTTCATAGGCAGCTTCTTTGGTTCTAAACCCTTTACTTTATTCTCACAATATTTACCAAACATGAACCAGGAATCATAGAAATCACTGATAAAGAAGAATCAACTATTGTAATGTTTTATTTTCTCCCTCTTCGCTTGACGTTAGTTAAAAGATAGTATTATTCATACAAATCATAATTGGTAATTATACTGTTTTTATGTTAATTACAGAACATGCGAAATCTTATTCAATTAGATTGCTCTTGAGCACAGCTATTTACACTTGAAATATGTATAAATCAGCTTTAGACGTAATTTTGAACCATTTTTGGAAGTTCCAAGCAAGTTCATGTTAAACGTGAATTATATACGCGGTGCAGTCCGTTTTTGGGCTAAAGGTGCGGAGCATCAATAGTCTATTGAATTTACGCACCATGTTTTTAGGCTTGATAGTTGATCTATAAACATATAAATAAACTGGTGCAAAGCCCAATTACTCGTTATTCATCCACCTCACTCTTCGCGGGAAGAAGACAAGAACATAGTCCGTGTCTACTCGCTTTGTTACCACTCTATTTATAACTGCCATGTTTATTCATGTATGTAGTCCATTATCGTGTGTTAAATTATGCTTGCAGTCGTCACGTGACGTATCAGTAGGCGGGGCCTGGAAGACGTACGCATCCTCATTGGTTGTTGACATGAACGCATTTAAATATCGATCCGCCTACCGAACAGTTGTCGGCCAATTACAAGACACCATCTCAATCGGCAGCAGCCAGAACCCAGAACCCATCGGATACAACCTCCTCGTGATCTCAGACTTGCTCGAGAGCTCCCACTGGCAGAACGTTGATGATTACAAACAGAGAGGACTCTGTCCACCAAGCACTGAGGCAGCTCTCTCCTACATCAAAGCCAACTTGGAAAAGGCTCTCACTGAATATGCTGGTCTTGTAGGCGCTACTGCACCAAGCTGTAAGTATGAGCAACTGTATCCCCTTATAGGAATCCATTTTGCAAGCTACGTTCGCATTATCTTTATACAAACCAAGATACTGTTTGACAAACCTCAAAATGAGATGCCATGAACATGTGTTGATTCATTAAATATAAGCAGTGTCACTGAATGATTTCTTTTTAAAAGTTGTTATAACATTCGGAGATTGACTTTTACATACATGTATCATTAACCGTTGTTCTACCATTTTGCGGATTTTAATTCAAACACTTTTGGTTTAGAAATGACCAAACCTGTTTACTGAACATCGGTTGTGAAACAAGTTCTATCAGCTGATATCAATCAATCTCGAGTCTACTTCCTGGATACATAAACATAGCTTCGCGTATAACTCGAATTACGAATTGAACACACGAGCTTCGACCTCTTGTACTGAGAATGCCGGACTCGATCTTCGTCAGCGGTGAGGTAAAAAAATCGGAACAAATCCACAAATCGGCGCTTCTACTGGTTTAGTACTCCGGAGGCAGTCATCAAGAGTGACTTTAATAAGCTTCAAGCTTTCGTTACCATCGATGTAAAATACAACAGGTTTACTTAATCCAAGAGCCAACTCTATTACGCTGGACCACTATCCTTGATATTTGGTCCAACCCCATGTTACCCTTTACCAAACGCCAAAATTTCAACTCTCCCAAATTGAAAGAGTTTTAAGACAACACTTCAAAACGTGATGGAATTGGAAAATAGTCTTCTGATAGGATAGATAACATTGTTGGAATAAGAGAATTCTTCCTTTTCCGACAATTTTTTCCAGATTCGTTTGCAACAAAATGATCAAAGTCGTTAGTGTTTGGTACTTTAATCTCCTCTCAAAAACTGTCTCATGCACAAATTACCGCAACCCAACCCGTTATGTCTACCTTCAGCCATGGATGTTGCTATGCCCGTCACATGGCCCATGGGTACCTACTCCCTGGCCAAGCCCAAGAGCGGATGTCCCGGGGGTGCCTTCACCTGGTATGAGGGTTGGAGACTCCAGGACACAGAGACCCAGACAGGAGACAACGCCTGGTCCGCTGGAAACAACTTCGCTGGTACGAGATTCATCCTTATTATGTTCCTATCAGTGAAATACTGGAATTTCCCAGAGTACTATTTTTTAATTTTGTCACAGTGAATATCGTCACTAGTGATGAAATCAAAACGTCATAACATAACTAGTGACGATATCAGTTTTGACAGATCTACTTTCTTTTACCATTCCTTTGCTAAAAAGTCATGGCTGCACTTTTGCATCTTGCACTTAAAAGTGTATATACCAAAATGTATCCATACGCGTGAATGACGTCATGGCGTTATTTAATGCTTTCTTCCGCTCATTTTATATTCCATTTGGCGTTTTTGGAGATATTTTGGCAAATAAATTTTATGTAGTGAAATAAATTAAATAGAATAATCAACTCCATTCTTCGAACTCGTTGTTTCAACCTGATAACAACCCATTATCGTGACATATGTTTGATATCAATCGAAAAGAGTTGATTATTATAGATCAAAACATTCAATGTTTTCAACCAGTTTGATCATTATATTCACTGTATATTCTGTATAAAAGACTCGACATTTATTTTGTGTCCGTGATACTAGTAATTCCATGGACGCGACCATTTAACGATAAGTCTTTTTGATAAAATCTATCTATTTTTATCAATAGCCGAAAAGTATTGAAAATCAATTTGTATGGGCCGAAATCAGAGACATTTCACCATTATTCACATGACAAAACATCGGAATCATATACGTATATACGTCATTTTAAGTTTACCTTAAAAATTTGTTTTACAGGAACCCTTGCCAAGGATATGTTTAACCTTGAATTCTGCACAAAGGGGGAAAAGAAGCCCACCGATTTCGACCGAAACTGGCCACGTGGGGACTACTGTATCTTCCAATATGGCGGTGCCTGTCCAGCAGGTGAGTGAAAGGTGTCCATTGTCCATAACTATCGTCGTTTGCTTACGTACATTGTAAATGATCTCACACCTGTTACGGAGTGCTTCTGGGTCGTAATAACCAAAAAGTAGTCATATTTAGAAATTTTGAGTTTCGACTTCTGGCGCATAGTTTTGCTAGTAAGAAATGGAACAAGATGGAATAAAAAAAAAATCATGTCCATATCATTCTAATACCAAAGACGCATGTCTCCTTGAGAAAGCTGAATGCCCTTTTATTGCTCGATAACCTAATTGAGTTTATGCCATGAATGTATTTTCAAATGTTAATATGATATCTACTTATTTAACCAATACCTCTATGATTCACGAGAAGATAAACGTTAAATAGCTTATCACCTAGACCACATTGAGCACGTGTTATTGGTTTGTTTCAGGATTCGCCCCTGGTTACGTTAAATGGGACGATGAAGACAGTTTGAACAAGAATGACTGGCAAGGTGTTTTGCCCGATGGTGTTTACGACGAGGACACATTACAGCGATACTGCTGCAGGTATGATCCTCCGGCCAGCACCAGATCCGCAACTCAAGTTGCATTAACTCGGCTTGGTTGTGTTATGGCAACGTCGCTTGTTTTAACCCTTTACCAAACGCCAAATGTTCCACTGTCCCAAGTTTAAAGAGTTTGCAGACTACTTTTCAAAATGTGATGAAACTGAATCACACTCTTCTGATAGGGCAGAAAAACTTGTTAGAAAAGAAGAAATTGCTTGTTACGAGTAATTTCTCCTTTTCCTGCAATGTTTTCAATAGTTGTCTGTAAGTAAGTGGTTTGATGTCTTGCTTGTTTGGTAATGGGTTAACAAGATAAGCAATACGTTCCATAAAAATTTGCGACGAAAAGAGTAATTGTATAGAGTTCGGAGCTCATTTATATCAGTGATATGTTTGCGAACTCGAAGCAACTACATCCCGGGTGGAATGTATAGTAAAGATGAATCAAAAGAACAACCAATGAATAAGACCAAACAAAAACCAACCAATTAAGCATTCAATCAATGAATCAAAAGGACACTGAAACATTCGTTAACCACTCTCCGTCTATGGAAGTAATGTAAAGGCTTGAGTACCATTATTTTATTCGCGTGGCTCAGTGTTAGCCGATGCTGTAATAAGAGGTCTCTCTGTAAGCTAAACTGGCTGTTGATGTTTTTCAGATCTGACGGACTTTCCACTGAGCCCATAGTTCTACCAACTGATACGTCATTTTACTTGTTCCAGTACAAGAGCGACGTCTGCCAGAAAGTCGCCAATATGCAGGTATAAAAAAACTATATATTAAACGGCTAGCTTTCAACAAAGCATGCCGTGATGTTAACTTATGGATGCAGGGTATACACAATTCTTACATCGAAACTCTCAGAAAGGCTGGAAATATGTTTTTACGTGCTGTCTGCCCTTTTTTTTCCATCTTGAACGAGGTTGCTAAATATAGAGGTGACTGTGAATCGTAAACAAAAACATAATTTGGCCAAAAGTTTCTGAAGACACGTTTTAAAAGATTCCAAAAACAAAATTTTAGTCGTTGTTCAATTTTCTCCATCGAGCATATTCAAGCTTCTTTTGAAGCTGATGAACCCATCCGCTTTTCATAGCTTGATATTTGTCAACCAGTTAAGTTCGGTTGCCCGTTTTGTACACTCATAAATGGACATAGAAGTGCTCTAGCCTAAAGTGTGTTTCAATTCTTTTGGAGTTTGGTCTTTTGTTAACAAAATTCTCGACTAAAACTGCTTCATAAGAGCACCGTATTGACAGATTTATGTTTCTGTCTTACAGACACATATTGACGCCATTAGGTGGCTTCAGAAAGAATTCCTCTTAAAAGGAAAAGGCCTGTGACGAACAATGTCTTTATTTTTACAATGCTTTTAAATACGAGCCTTAATACAGAAAAGCTCAAAAGCAAATATATGCAATAAAAATATTTCCGAAACTGAATTCATCAAAATATATGCAATAAAAATATTTCCGAAACTGAATTCATCAAAAGCCACAATTTCTCATTTTTTTAAACACCTTACAATAAAGTTAACAACGAATGCATCGTATATTGTAGGTGTCCGAAGAATGGCTGCGATTTGACGATGAAGATTACAAGACCCCGAGCAATTCTGAGATTGGCGCCGTTCACCCAGGAATGGAGTTTTGGAATCAGCCAACCGGTGCGAGCGGAAGTCAGATCTACTATTGCTACTACTCAAAACAAACCTAGACGTATTGTCGTGTAGCGAGAATCTATCAAATGACATTTAATACATTTTTTGTAGACTAGCTTTGCCTCTTGGAAATGGTGCTTAAATTTTTATGTCCGTAAATAATATGGCAACGAATTATTCGCTTTTTAACATTTATATCTAAAAGAGGTTAAACTACATTTTAACACAAGCTCATTATCAAAGACGTGTTTTCCTTTTTTATAGGTCAACTTTGATCATTTTAACGTTGTAAAGATGACACACTAAGACCCAATCTTTTTGGCAATGCCTACGTTATGAATACCTATCTTAAATATGAAAGGGATTAGACAGTCTGTAACTTCAAGACCTTAATGGATCGTCAGAGTAAATACCATGCCAGTTAAGACATACTACGTGTCTGCCTATAAGGTTTTATGGTTAGCACAATGGTTTCCAATTATGCTGTACCTGACCACTCTGAATATACTGTGTTGGTAAACCAGGTCAGAAGGTCTGTTTCGGTGTATGAACACATGTTTTCCGAGTAGGGGGTACCTGGTTATACATATGACTGTATTGAATGGCATGAAAATCTCTCATCTGTAAAAAAAAATTGCTTGTACCGCATTGTTTTGACATATTCTTTATAGTACACGTTTATCATACATTGTGTTGTCAGTGGAGTTTAATGTCCGTGCAGTGTATTTTCATACAAACGAATAAATAAATATTTTATAAGGATGTATTGTGTTGATTTATTACTTAATACAGGGACTCCGTAGAACTTGCAATCGTATGGCCCCTCTCCTCATGGGTCAAAATCCCGGGATCGGCATTTGGCTTTTCCCGAGAGGCTGTCTGCCACATTGGGGTCTCCCTTCATCATGATGTGTCGGACATAGCATCATAACTGAATTATGTGTCGGACATAGCATCATAACTGAATTAGTGTCGATACAAAGTAAAACCCACTTTAAAAGCTTACTCCTCCTTAAACAAAAACAGATTATACTTTTAACTCTATCATCATCAGCTTCAGTATGTCATGGTTTATTATAACAAAACGATCTTCTCCTAATGTCCCCTTACCGGTTTGACACGAAAACAAGCCAAAGCATATACAAACAACGAGGTTTGTAGTTATCGCCTATATTTCATACGGGGTTATAACCAATTAAAACATCACGTCATAACGGAACAAAGTATCACGTCCCACAATAGGCGGGCATTTGTGATCAAGCGGTAGAGGGCTTGATCACTATCACGGGATGTACCCTCTCTTCACCCCAAGTTTTATCCCCGGCACACACTCACCCACTTGATAATGGGAAAACGCCTACATGCTTTATGTGGAAGGTCGTGGCATTCTTGAGTGCTTGATTTAGGCTAATGGACAAAAAGCAAAGAATCCCGGCAACGATGTGGGAGAAATATATATGAACGAAAACATATGAGTGTAGTAGGGGGATATCGATTCACAAGACATAGTTGAATATGGAAGCATGCTGGAATGATATGTCTGTAAAGCATTTACACGGTTTGCGGAGGTCCTGGGTTCGAATCACGATCTGGCTGCATGTTACTGGTTTCACATTTGTTTCATTTGCGCCCGTGATTGCTACATTGATAGATACTCCAGATTCGTTTCACAAAGCAGTGCTGTCCCAAGGAAATCGAAGACGAATTGCAAATGTATCAGGGGAGTATCATAAGAATCACAATTTACAAGGTAGGGTAAATTTTCTTCGAACTTGTCTTTTTTTTCAACCTGATAACAACCCATTCTCGTGACATATTTTGATACCAATCGAACAATCGAAAGCAGTTGATTATCCTCTATATTTACCACAGATAAAGGTTTTATGTAAATGTCAACAAACTGTGTTACAGTGTTACGCTCGGACAACAGATACGATGCGACATTTCACATCAAAAAGAACAACAAGTAAAGTGCTAAAAGGATCACTGAATTATACAGAAATCAATTGACTTATATCTCATATCTGCTGTCTAGAGTCCCCCTTACTATCACTCCTAGTCATCTGTTGATATGAATATCTATGAATCATTTAGAAAGACGATTCAAATCTCGTCGGCACCCATTTTGTTTTAAAGCCATTTGGCCAAAGGCAAAATGCTTTGCCGACTCTTGCCAATGGAATATTGAATTGAAATGACTTATCGGAAGAAGAACAATATCTGTGCACACATGCAGCTGTGCGTCGCAGTGCAAGCTTGTGACGTCACAACGTCACAACAACAACAACAACAACAACAACAACAACAACGACTACAACAACAGCGGCAACAACGTCTCTAAAAAAGAGATTGAGTCTAGACCCGCAATTATTTAGGCCACAGTACACAAGTTAGTGTAAAGCGCACCTGTCGAACACATTGGCTAAGAACCAGAAGGTGTTAGTTTCACGAGAGTCGTGAATGTATCTATCGACTTACATCGGTATATTGATTATCACACGTGACATTTACCGAGAAGCTCCAGTCGAGGGTGTACGTTAACAAAAGAACCATGTTGTACTCTCTGGTGGTTGGTTTAACGTTGGTTTATCAACACGGGTGTTCAGGTAGGTTCATTTTGAAAGAAATTCTTTCATTGGTCTTGTTCGTGTCACCATCCCCATTCTCGATACAATAGTCGATATCATACTCGTCATCATCATCAGCAGCAATAAATAGAATATCTTCGTCGTCGTCATCATGTTATCAAAGAGTGCTAAGGCCAAATGTGGTTCTATGAAGATACTTCATTTTAATACATTTGGTCCTTTCAATGACTTGTTACAGATAAAAGGATTTGAAATTGAAGTTATTTAATTCTTTTTTCGTTTTCGACTTTTAATGATTTTATTTGGAAAATAGAAGGATTCGAAAGTGAGGTTATTCAATGTTTATACGTTTCCGACTTTTTAAGGTCTTATGGAACTCTGGTTTAGAAAAAAAGCGTAAGGTATAACAGTTGTAAAAGAACGATTCTCTGTGATTCGCTTGAACAACTGCATGACCTTTTAAAATCAAATTCAATCTTTATGACAACTACGTGATCTAGTGACGGATTATAAAACTGTTATACGACACCCTGGTATTGGTCCGAAAAAAGGCATTTATGACAGGCAAAAAGTAAAAATGAAGAAATATTTGGCATTGCATAGATTTACAGAACCACTCACCCCATTGAATATCCCCTGCCTTCACAAATCTTAAACTGACGAACACTTGAATATGCAGTAATGAATTAAGCAATGTGATCTCATGTGCTAAAGTAATAAAGATGGCTTGTATGTGTACTTAACCTCCTATCTATTTCCAAAACGCTTTATAGCAGACTTTGATAAGTGTTGTCTTTATAATATCTTTTCATTCCTTTAACGCAAAGTTGTAATAAAATAAAAAAAATATCAATAAATATTAGCCGATTTGTAAACACATAGGGATTTTTTCATGTATTTATGAATTGCAGATTTCGTGAATGTCGCCTTGCATAAGCAAACGTACCAGATTGACACCAGGTACTTGCACAACTCGAGCCTCGCAGTTGATGGGAATACAATCCAATACTTCTGGAGTAACGGCACATGCACACTCACAAATACAGAGACCGACCCTTATTGGGTCGTCGATCTCGGCGCCATCTTTCCTATAGATCACGTGATCATCTACAAGAGAATGAACCGCTGTTGCTGTATGTATTATTGTAACTTGGCCTGGTGTCCTGGGAACCGTTTTAATAAACATTTTATGCTTAAATGTGCGTAAGTTCAAAACAACATTCCAATTTTCAATATTAGACTAATCAATATTGCAAATCGCACAGCATTGGAATCGTTTCCTTTTGTTGTATATTGAAATTGTACGCTGGGGCCTATCTCAGAAAGGATCGTACGACAATCCTTCCCGTTAACTGTAAATTGAAACGGTCTCACAGACACAAACGTAAATATTCCTTGTAAACGGTTCTAATTAGGTCAGATTTTCCGTCGTAGAAGAAATGTCAGCTACGACTAAAATCCGTCGCATCTTTACGTGTGTTTCGTGTCACTCAAACCACTTATCATTTCTGATAAGATAACCAAAACTTACATGAAAAAATTAAGAGTTCATGTAACGAGGGAAACGATCAATAACTCTGAAAAGAAGATTTGACCAATCATTGCCTTACGCATGCGAGAAAGCAAAAAACGAATCACGTTGTACTGAACGTAGACTTACATTTGTAATTGCGTAAAAATGAAATGTCATCTACGGAAACAAAGCATTCACAGATCTGAAAAGTGATTTTAAATTATATTATTTATTCAGTTATCACTCCCTTCCATTCATGTGTTGGATAGATCAACCACATTTATGTTGCTGATAAAGTAAACTGTTTAAAGGGGTTATTTTGTAAGCAGTAATCTTAACTTTAGATACCTATATGAAAGCAGCGATAACTTTAGACACCAATACTATGTGGGTCCAAAACTTTCAACTGTACATGTGTATACATTATTTCAGTCATGAAACTATATTGAAATTCGTTTGCTTTCAAAGCGCTGAAAAGGTTGAACGCCTGTTTCACTTTTAAAATGAAAGCACATGCGCTAAGCAACTTAAAAATGCAGAAATTAAGAAACTATTTCTTAATGACGATGATTCCGCAAATCGCCGCCACCTAAAGGTTGTTATATACATTGATGGAAGCACTTACATTGATGATATTACTTATCATATTGTAATGCTTCCAATCTTTACGCAATACGTTGCATTTGTTAATGCCCCCTTTTTTGTTAGTGGACAGGCTGCGTGACGTGGATTTGTACCTTGGCTTGGCGGACGGATCATGGTCGAAGATGGCGCACCAGAGCGGAATATTGGATCCCGTCTTCACCTTCCAGCTGACCACCGTCACCAAGGCACGCAGGGTCAAGATCGCTAAAGTAGGCAACACCGGGTACCTGTCACTGTGTGAGGTCGAGGTCATGGCGCTCCAAATTGCTTACGGTATGATGTAGGGTTAACGCTGAGAATGCTTGGTCATTTTCTAGAAATGGATTTTTGTGGTGTCTGCTTCCCAAATCTTTACACAGGCCATCCAGCAATTTACTTGGCGGCTGGTATATTTCTAACCTGTTTGCATAAGTATAAAGTCTGCTCCAGCACTATAAGGGTTGAGTCCAATTTGGTATTTACCCATTTCGACTATATGTTTAAAGTATCTATGTCTTCCTTAGGTTCCCCTCATTTTGATTTCAAATATGTCAAGTCAACTTGAGTTTCTTCATGTATAAAATGTGTTTTAACTGAAGAGCTGAATAACATATACGTATATTTATTTTTATAGACGAGCATATCAATATGTCTACTTCTAAATGCATGTTTTAAGCGTTCAGTGAATTTTGAAACTGTGGTTCAAGCTAGGTGGCCCATACGCAAGATGACTTCACTCCTTGCTGTAAAGAAATAGTTTAAAGCGACAAAAGTTTAAATGATCGTTTTGACCCTCAATTTGGGGTTTTCATATGTAAACTTAAATGTGCATGTTACTCATTATAAAAAATGATATTAACTTATATGTATGGTTTAGTCTGATCTTATTTATTTATAATTAAATTATATGTTATTACAGAAATGTGCAGACATACAAAAGTCTCGAAATTGCAAATTTCGTACCAATTTATGATACTGGTGGAAGCTTGTTTGAAAAAGTTCCGCATAATTTCAAATGCTGTAAAAATATTCAATATATACAGTTTTCACCAAAACATACCCTGGACATAACTGGACTGTTATTATAAAAATGATATTCTTGTTAGTTTTATTTGAGTAATCATTGTCGAGTTCAAACCGTTGGCTTCCTCCAAAATTTGGTATCTAATAGTTGACCAGATTCGTCAAGAGTAAACTTCTTTTGATAACATAGCTTGGCATTTATTTACAGAAACATACACGAGAGTCGTTTCTCAGAAAGGATCAGGAATCGCAATCCAGACGTTACAAGTGAGGAGTGCCATACAATGTGGATCACAATGTGCGAAACTTGACGCCTGTACTAACTTTAATTTGCGAAAGATGTCATCTTCAATCTACCTATTATGTGATTTATACGACGCCGAGAACTCCATCCCAAGTACAGAAACAGGACTGGACTACTTCGTGTCAAAGTAGTCTTGAACAAACTTGAACAGCACATGTTTACACGTACCAGCAAACAAAAACATGGTCTGTCATCTCCTTGATTATTGTCTGAATTAAAGTAGATCTGCTTAGCTGTACGTCCTCAATGTATTGACATGACTCACTACTGTTTATCGTGTAAATGCATGCTTTTAAGATATATGTTACTTTCGTGTTTCGAAGACAAAACGGTACTGCTGTGACAAAACATATTGCGTTTATCTCTAGAAAGAGTGATCTGCATAGCTGTCCATCCTCAGAGAATTGACATGACTCATTATTCGATTGATAACTGAACAACTTGGCGATTTAAACATTAAACTATAAGGAAACACTCTGTGCTCAGAGGGAAGTTTTAAATTCAAGCCACTTTGATTAATGTTGACAGTAAGTGGTTGTCAAAATTACATTTAATTCTATTTGTGATGATGGATATTTCAAAAAGAAAGATATTTCAATCATCAGAATACTGTACTACCATTTGTCATATCTCGCCTAAAATGCAATTATCGAAATCTCAGAAAAGATTTATCTTTTTAATATATTTTCATTCCACTTCAAACAAATTATTGGATAAAATTTGAAATGTAAATTCATTTACAATTATTTATCCACGCATTGCATTTTGATGGTAAATTTTGTAAATGCTCCATGTTCAAATGTTGAATAAATAAGTGACTGTTCTCTGATATTGTGATAAACACATTGTTTCTTCTTTCTCTTAAACTCAGATACGGAGGCAGTTCTTGTCGAAATAAAAGATCTGCGGTAGTCACAATGACCTTATTATCCCTAAGCTTAGGAAGATATCTGGAATTATGGATGAGTTTTACTACGATAAGATAAAAGCACCGCCTCAGTTTAGTCTTATCTATTTTACTAAGGTTGTACAACAAGTTCTGGCAACTCAGATTAATCACTATCGATTTTGCTTACTGTATCATAACCAGTGCTCGCAGTACTTGATGAAAGGTCGCAAGGCGGAACCAGCAACTTGACCTCAGTTTAGTTCTTAACACACATCTTTTATTTGAAAGGCTTTATACGTCAAATAAACGTTATCATATATAAATGGACGTGTTTTTTATATATGTTCATTTTTGGGTTTACATTGTGAACCGAGTAAAATAGTCACCGCGATAGCTAATTATTGGACGCATCGACTTTCACGATGTATCAATGGGTCCTGGTCCGTGTGTTCGACTACCTTGGATGGTCCAAGCTCTATCAATATTGTAGAATGAAATATCTGCATCTGGGTTATTCGGACTGATATATAACCAATCACAAATATATCTTACGAACTTTTGCATGACGGGCCCCTGGACGAAATTACCCAGAGTTATCTCCCCTTAGTACGCCGCATCGATCAATGCCACAACAAGATTTTCATCAAAATTTGAGTTTATCTTTCAAACTTTTACCGGAAATAGTAGTAAATTTAGAAATAAAACCTTGTGTTGAATTCTGACCAGTTGAATTGAGAAATCGTTCGTTTTCTTTACAAATGAAGCTATAATCGATAATTCGTTTTTATGTCGCCGTCATTTTTAAACGCCAATATCGTTTCCCAGCAGATAGTCACGTGAAATTTGTGATGTCAGAGATCATGGGGACAGATTATCGCGATGTCAGTTTCTATGTGACAAGTTAGTGATTAGATTAACATGTTCATCATGACTCAGCAACATCCCAATATACATTGTATGTATTTTGGGGGAAAATACACACCATGTGTACTGTAGGCTGTCTGAAACATCTGTTCCTGTAAGCTGGTTGTTCCTGTAATCTGTCTGTTCCTGTAGGGTAGCTGTTCCTCTAGATGGCTGTTTCTCTAAGCCGCCTGTTATGTCAATTTTTTCTTGGAAATTCAGCCGTTGTTCTAAATTCAAATTTGCCTTAATACCCATGTCTGTTAGATAAATTGTTTGATAGTTTTAGTTCGATCGCTCAGGTTACAACAGAGCTGAAGCAAATCGCTTGGTACTAGGAAATGTGCCTCTAATTGTTTGCGTTCATAAGTGGGCATTGAGGAAAATCTTCCTTTTAGTTCATTATGATAGTGCATACCAAAACTTCCTTGTTAGTTATTGAGATACGTTTGGCAAGAACAATGCTTATGGTTTCCGTGCAATAACTTCCTTAAAGATCATAAACACAAATCGCATGATCACACTGAGCAATCTTTATATGCTGATCTTTGACAAGATAGGTCGTTAAAAGACTAATCTGATTTCACAAGCAAAACGTGTACACACTAACTAAGACTGAACTGTGCATTTACTGATTCTAGATCTTCAGTTTGTACATACGAACAAGGCTACGACTTCTTTTGTGATTTGTAAGTGTTACTTAACAAAGTCAGATAGTTGATACATGTATGGGAGTTTCGTAAAAGGAAAGTATTCATTAGTGTGCTTTCATTATGAGAATGAAGAAAAGTGATAGTCTAGAAAGGTTTGAAAATGTGAACTTCTGATTCAGGATTAAACCAGAAACATTAGAAATACGGAATGAGAGCAACAAAACAACAACAGATCGTTTGATGGATTGGAATTGCCGTCTTAAAGAATCATTTTATGAATTTGTAAATGTAACAAGTTACTAACAACAGCGTTACAAAAGAAGCGAAGGAGTCTCAATATACAAGATTAAATGAGAAATAAATACGATAAATGAAATGAAAGAATCAGTATGATAAAAGAAATGGACATATCCATTTGACATCAGAAATTAAGAAAATCGCTGTGACAAAAGCAGACTAAACCGTTAATTCTTCCACCACAACTCTATTAAAAGTGAAATCTATGATTCGTTTATTTGCCGTTTTTGGTCGCTATTGAGTTCGAACTGGATACGAATTGTGGTTGAAGTCTTGTCTGGAACTTGGAACACAATGAGAGGTCTACACTTGGTGGCTATACTATTAGTTCTTGTCCGTGAACATGCAACTGAGGTTCCGAGTAAGTACACTTCTAGATATTACATTAATGGATCTTATTATATTGAATAAATTAAATTCTGTATTAACAAGAAAATGGATACTATTTAAATCCAATACAAGCGTTATCATCATCATTAACGAACCAGTCTTTGATGAAAACTGTTTTTCATATTTATTGCCACCACAGTGTCGGATATGCTTTAGCTGCAGATGTGTCTACAGGCAAGGTTAATTGTTTTAAGGTAGATTACCCATGATCCGCCATTTTGAAACTCAATCTTTCGTTGGATTAATTATGTCGTTCTCGATGTACATTGGTTTGGATCAGAACTATTTGATTTAATTTATTTCTTTGTTTGAAATAATGGCGTTTGTAGACTTATACAAATTCCTTATCGAAGCATTCTGATCGATATGGTAATATGTCGAGTCTGATCTTTTATTGTTTAACGTTGTGTTCAACATAATTTCCTGTTTATCGCCACGTTCACTGTGTTAACAATGTTATTTTTTTCCAAATTACCATGAAGGAGGTATTTCAGTAGTGTAACAAAGTCTTCTTTGGCATTTTTTGTGACTTTCTTGAATGTGAAATTGGTCGACTGAATATCGTACATGTAAAATTAAATAAACTGTTGAAGACAAAAGACATCGTCGAGTGTGTGTTAACAATAAACATTTTATACGTGTTATATAACTGACATTGCTGCAAATTAGTGTTTAAAGCTAACTTGACTGACAGTATTAAAAGATAATGTATACATCTGACATTGTAAAAAAAGAATGTGCATACTTGTAACGGTGACTGAATATTTATACAATTGTGTGTTCACATTGACTATTTCTGTTCATTATATATGTGGGTTTTGACAAAAACTCATTTCGCACAATGTTATTGATTATGCTGCATTCATTTAGATAACATGTTATGGATTTCTTTGGCGTACTTCGGGAAACGTTTTCTGAGGTATACATGTAGATAGATTTCATTTGCGATTAACCTTATATGAAATGTTCATTTCCTTCATATATACACGTTTTAACATGTACATGTGAACTAATAGGAAACGTATATGATTGAATTAAAAGTACCTTTCTAATATTAAAAGCATTTATCATTTTTTATACATTTAAAGAGATGCCTGGTGTTGCTTTAAATTTGGACCGTGTTCAAAGTCATTTTGAGAGTCGGTCAAATCGGAATATCACCTCTTGAAAACAGGTATAACAGAACCAAAAATTGACCTACGTTTGAATGAAGCAAATTGTGTGAAACGTTTCCCTGTTCAATTTCTAGAATACTGCGGAGAGTTTAATGTGACGGGTGCATTGCCACAAGATCGTCCGGTTACCGTGGGGTTTTCACCGAATCCGCCTACCCAAGAAAACGTCACGTACGCATGGGCCATTCATTTTGGGAAATGGCTAAATAAAGAAGAATGTCTTGAACAGTATAACATGACAGTGGAAGAACATGGGAGCACATTGCGTATATCATGGATCCCTTCGGCGATTTTAGTAAGGATAAATGTGATGAGAGATGGGAAAAGTCAATGCTACAATGATACAACCCTGTCCGTTCTTGGTAAGTAATACAGTTAATGACAACCTACTTTCTGTTTTATTCGAAAAAGTTCATAAATCGAGGAATATACCGATATATATACAAATCAGTCCCCTTCTTAGTGTTAACTTCTGATAACCCGGAATTCGGGTAACTTCGCGAATATCCTTTGCTTTTCGAACATATCAGCAGTTCAATGAAAGTTAAATTATTGTCTTGAAAACAAATTAATTAACTCTTCTTCAGTATCTTAACGCTTACCCGTTGAAAATTATATGATGTCATCATATGTATATGTAATACCCAGTGTATGCCATGAACAAATACGTGATGATATAAACCATCAAGACGATGGACACTATGCCAAGGGACAGTATGTCCGCCTAATATACTAAATGGGTACAGTTTCATGACCGGTTCTACTTAACGATTAAAGGGAATTATTTGCGCAAGTCAAAAGTGACAACCCTGGATCATATCTTAAATGAAAACATAAAATTGTCTTGTAACACGTCATTGGAAGCGTCTCTGGAAGACAATTCAAATGATGTGTTACTATGCAACATCTCTTAATCCCATATCGAAATAAAAGCGAATGTTGTTTTAGACTAACGCACATTTTTAGCATAAGATAATTAGTAAAACGATAACCGGTTGTTTCAAGAACAAGCTAATAACGGTTCCCCTCCATGACAATATACAAGATGGGATTATCATAATGCTTTGGAGACTCGGTTCCACGATTAAAGGAAAGTACCGAGTAGGTCGATAGGAAACTAATGTTGTTCAAAACGACGGTTAATCCCAATCTATCTTTTTCAAATCGAGGCTTGCTTCACTTAACAGTATGAGCTCCAAAGGTTTTTAAACGAAGTGTGACCATAGAAACGCGAGAAAAGCATTTCATCATGACGAACCAAAAATTAATTTTCTTTACTTGTTATAGATATACATGTATCCAAGCTTTTTTGTTGGTTAACAATAGTATTGGCAAATATTTGTAATTGCTCTTTTTCCGAACACTTTTGGTTTTGACAATGACAATGACAACAGATTATTCAATGATTTAGGCCTCTGACCCATAATACACAAATTGACAGTGTTTCTAGTACATTAAATACATACACTCATACAAACAGTTCTACTTGTTGTGTTTCTCGAATACAAAGAATAGCGACAGACATAACATAATATAAAGAACACTTTTAAGTTATGTTAACTAAGAATTTTCAAAAGGTCGTTTTTCAACTTTGTGGCAAAGTAAATAAAATCCGCTAGATGTTTACAATTTACACGCTCACTATTTAAAATATTGTAAAACCATTATATTGAGGCATTTGTACATTTACTTCGTTCAATAAGAAAAATAAAGTATTCTTAAACAGTCAAAAAAGGACAATCCATGAAAAAATGAAATCTATCTTCAAAATATCCTTTAATTAAAAACTATACATAATCTAAATGAATATGACATTTTGAATGCTTTCCTGTTTATGCGAAAAGTTTGTGAACTGAACATCTTAGATTAGTTTGTTCTATTCTGAATCTTATAGGAATTCCAAATGGTAAACACTTTGCCGTGCGTAGTTCCGGAATGAAATGGTAGTAGTAGCATCCTATGCTTGACCCGGTAATTTGTTCATGCCACTCTTGCTTCGATACATGAATCAACTGTTGTTTAACCCTTTACCAAATGCCATATTTTCGACTGTCCCAAATTGAAAGAGTTTGCAGACGACATTTTAAAATGTGATGAAATTGAAAAATAATCCTCGGATAGGGCACAATGTTTTCCAGAGTCGCCTGGAACAAATTTGTCAAATGACGTTATTTTGGTAATTGGTTAATAAAAAGAGTGTGGAGAGTACTTGTCAACCCCAACTTCATTAAGCCAAACATATCCAAAACTATATTTAAAAAGCAAGTCCTCATGATTTCTGACCCACATTTTGTATATTAATGATGTTTTTTAAACAGCAAGGGCCATTTTTTCCAGAGAAGCCGAGAATCTTTGGACAACTGCGTAATTCTGGACTCGATGGGTGTGATAGATGTTTATTCCTGCCACACAACGAACGAAATCTGATTATCTTCTGTGATGTTAAAGGGGGTACATCGCAATTTGATGTGACCATGTCCATCGACTCGCGAGCCTATACACCAAATATAACTGCCACCAGTAGAGATGGACACACACGTACCAAACAATTCAAACTCACAGTAGAAAGAGCCCAGCTACAACACAGATCGAACGTGAGATGTGAAGTAATGAGTCCTGCGCTAGAAGAACCGCTCATCGCAACTGACCAGGTTTATATAGAAGGTACGTTACCCGGCTAACCAAGTATTGTTAACACGTGATCGATGTACTAAACCCGTTTTGATCAAAGTGTGCATATTTCAGCGATTAAAGGTCGAGTTACTTGTTTAACTATTTGTTTCTATGGATTTAAGACCGTTTCAACAGCTAATTCGGTTATGTTGCGATGCTCAAATCTCATGCTGGAGGACGATCCCATACCCAACTGTCCGTAAGGGCCGGTCAAGCTCGAGAGAACTATCTGCAATCCTTAACCCTTTACCAAACGCCAAATTTTCCACTGTCTCAAATTGAAAGAGTTTGCAGACGACATTTTAAAATGTGATGAAATTGGAAAACAGTCTCCTGATAGGGCTGAACTTATTGTAGGAAAAGGAGACATTGCTCAACCTTTCCAGAGTCGTCTGCAACAAACTGGTCAAATGTCGTTATTGTTTGATAATGGGTAAAGTCATTCGGAAGACTACCTCTCATTAAAAACAAGTTACTGTTAACCGAACAGAACAATAACATGTGTTCTTTGACAAGATGACAAATTACATATAGCTCCCATCTGTTCCAAATTTATGTCTCCATTCGAAGGAAGAAGATATTTTCTTAATGTTTGCCACTTGTCTTTGGATGTTTCTTCCGTATCCGCATTATGAGACTTGCCATTTATTTAATGTCAGGAATTACCTTACGCAGCAGCATCCTGAATCTTTATGGCTTGATTCTTAACCCTTGTAGTGCTTATGCAAACAAGTTAGATCCAGGCCAGCCGCCAAGTAAATTGGCAGCTGACCGATGATCTTACCTATTTGCTACTCTGAGTATCTTTCCTCATCAAAACTAAGCAGATATTTAAGGTTTTTGAAAGCAAACAATACCAAAATCTATTTTTAGAAAATAACCCAGAACTTTAAGGGTCAAAAGTATACGCGAAGATGAATTTATTGTTTTATTCTTCGTAAACCATGACCTCGTATATATGTTTCAGTTGAATTGAAACGTTATTCCCCTTCTTCTCAAATAATTTCGTCAATTATGTACCGATTTCTACCATTTTTCATCTGCATTTTCTTTCAACAAAAATTCAATTTGAACGAGCAGAAAGCAGAAAGCTAGATGGAATGCCTAATTACTTTCTCGTACACTGCAGTGCCCCCAAAAAACGTCACTCTAACGTTGAATGACGTCACAATCGGGCAAACAGGTATCGTGCGTTGCGAAAGTAAAGGTATGAGACCGGCCGTCAATATTACAGCTCATCTTGATGGCCGTCAGTGTGTGTCAAACCGGACTGTTATACACGAGAACAGAACGGATACATACGACGTGACAACGACATTGGAGTGTTTGGGGACAAAATCCCGATACAGAAAGCGTATCAAATGCTGTATTAGACAGATATGCTCATCAGAAAAATATCTTAATTTTCTGTGTAAGTATGCGTGTATGGAGTATTTAACCCTTTACCATTTTTGGCCCTCCCAAGTTGAAAGAGTTGTTAGACGACATTTAATGAAGTGATGCTATTAGAAAACTAATTTCTGATAGGGCAGAAAACATTGAGGGAAAAGGAGAAATTGCTCGTTAATTGCGACCTTAAGTAATGTAAGTAGGCATAATAAGATATATCTAAGAACCATATGTTATGTGGGTAGGCATGTTTAAGATACATAAGGTCCCATGTAGCGACTATATGTTATGTAAGTTGGCCTGGTAAAGATATATCCACGGCCAACAGCCAGACCATAAGTTATATATGTAGGCCTGGTATAGAACTACGAGCCATGGCGGAACTTTAAGTTACGTAAGTAGTTCTTGTAAAGATCTAAAGTTCTACGAACCATGTAGCTACAATATGTTATTTAAGTAGAAATGATATAGATATATTAAGATCCACATAGCGTCTGCATGTATATGCAATAAAGTATAATACAGGTATATAAGGTCCAACGCTGTGACTATGTTGTGTTGGTAGTCTTGGTTATGATTCACTCTTGCCCCACGGTGCGACCATGTGTGTAGTATGTAGAATTGGTATCTATAGATCTGTCAAGGTGCCGGAGTGACCTTATATCGTTCAAGTAGGCATGCCATTGATATAATCATGGCAAACTGTGCGACCATTAGTGATATAATAGCCTGGATGTTATGAACGATTCGGTTTGAAATGGTGTTAACAACGTCTAACCGAGTTATAATCATGAATGATGATGTTTGGCATATTCTTTTAGCGCAATATAATGCACTCAAAACAGACAAATGTCTTGACACTTTGCATCTCGGTATCTACTTTGGTATGGATTAAGTTCGGAACATATAATGGTGAGCAATTCTTAATGTCTGCCAAAAGTTCTACGATAAATCGGCCATGACCTGCTAACCAATTTGATGTCTTGGTTAAATTGGTATTATTATAGATGTTTCTTATACGTTGTTTCATGCTGTGAGATAAAACCGCTTTGTTTATTATAGTGTCAACCCTTTTGAAAGGGCCAGTAACCTTTGGCTTATGAGATGCATTTTACTAATAATACCAGGAACTTTTTTCACTATGCCAGGCGGCATGCAGATATAGGTCGGTAACCATTAAACTTAACTAGCTCGCGGCCCATGAACTAATAGGCGCTAAATAATGGCGCTTTCAAAATCAGGCCTCTGTCTATATCTCGTATTAACATTTTAATAGTCTTATTACCATCCCTGTTCATGCTTTAAATCATTAATCTACAGTCCCTCCAGACACGGTTAACGCCAATCAAAGCGTACTAGTCAGCGGCCAATCAAACGTCACCGTCCGATGTTCTGTATCCCAGGCTAACCCGTCTTGTGACATCAACTGGATAGTTTCAGAAGGTATCCAAGGTGTGACAACAAAAAGACAACTGAACAACACAGCTGGTGATTGGGATGGTCGATATGCACAGATATCTGAACTGTCCTTACAGCGCAATCCGGAACACAATGGACAACAGATAGCCTGTTCAGTCAAATGTGGCAACTTCAATGTCATTGAAGAGACGGTGACCCTTAATATTCCTGGTAAGCACTTATTAGCTTGACACCGTTTGGACTAAGTTAGCCAATGCATGTCGGTGGTTCATCACAGTTTGACCAGACAGACATTAAACTTTGCTGAGCATGGCGATTTTCTCTTCCTAGAGACATATAGAAATACATGTACGTGTGTTTTTGATATCGCTGCCTTTAAACGCTTTTTAAAATCAAAATATTTTTTTCTTCATTGTAGGTCCTCCTTTGATCACAATAACGCCGGGTATACGAATCACAAGAACTGAAGGGACCGTTGATGACATCTTGAAGCAGGCATGGTTTGTGCCGACGACAATTGGAATCGCCATTCTTTTACTACTGCTGTTGGTTATCGGTATTGTTGTCTGGGGAACGCGTAAACGTAAGTTACATACACGAAATTAGGGAAACGATAAAGGTAAAGGTAGGGTTTATAGTGTCATATCTATGGTAGGCATATTCAGGCGGCTCTTACAATTACCTCCCCGATCGCTGGGTGATAAACCGGCCGTTTACACATGGTGCACCAATGCAGCCACGACACATTGGTTCACTCCCTTACAGGTACCCATTTATACACCTGGATGGAGAGGAGCAACATGGGATGCATCTTTGCTCAGGATAATTCCGATGATCCGGCCGGGATACGAACCCGGGACCCTCGGATCCCGAATCCGATGCCTTACCACCGGACCAAGTCACGTCGATGATGGTAAATTGTGGCTTAAAGGTATCTTTAACAAAATCTCAATTATACAGCAGTGGTCAGTGATCTTATCTAAGTTAATAGCATTTTCTACTCAGTACTGAACAAGACTGGTGCAGGTTTTTACCCAAAACATTAGCATAAGTAAACGGGAGACGAAATCATCATGTAACCTTTATTCACCACTTGATGAATATTTGTGAAATCGCCATCTCAAGACCGTTTTGCCAAACATTGATACGTTAAAAATTGCGTAAGTTCAAAACAACATTCCGTCTTATTTCAAGTTTTGGCTAAGTAATTTTGCAACGTAACACATCATTGGAATCGTCTCTCCGAGACGCTTTCAATGACGTGTCACATTTCAATATTGTTCTTTCAATTAAGACATCATCTATGTTTATCAGTTTTGACTTGTTCCTTAACTGTTTAGTAAAAAGTTACCCCGGAATTGTGTACTCACAGACGTTCTCGCTTTATTTAAAACAACAGCTGCATTTTCTAAAAAAAAAAGCACTATTGCTTTACCAAATAACGCTTCCTGTTGACCATTATTTGGTATTTAATGAAAATGTCTCGACTAAAGCTGAAAGGAACAACAGTAATGGGCTGACAGATAATTCATAATTTCGCTTCCAAAACCATTTTTAGAAATAACAGAGAAGTAACAAATAAATCAAGACCGCCTGCTGTGTGCTGTTTTGTAGTTCCTCATTAGGATAAAAGCGGCGATGGTTTGTTTGTTTATATTGTATCAAAGAGTGAAGGAACAGACCCGACACCAGGAAAAACCATCCCGTAAAGTAAAGCCTGACTCGTGTTGTCGTTTATGTTTGCCTAAGTGCTTCTTTCCGGACGATTTACAAATTGTTTTTCTTGTTCGTATTACTTCCATATGAATCATGTTTTGCACGCATGTCCGTAAATAGTTATTGATAATGTAAACTTTCTTTTTCTATCAACTATCTATAAATACAGAAATTGTCTCTACACAGATAGGAAATTAAGTACATTGTACATAGCTGCAATCAGTCATCGGTATTTGCAAGTGTGAAATACACCGTCAAGTACATCGTGGTGTGCATTCGGTAAAGTACTTCAGTGTATGCACATGTGTAATCCATTTATGGGCGACAGTGGTCCAGAGGCAGAGCCTCTGCCTATTATACCGAGGGTCCCGGGTTCGAATCCCCGTCAGGCAAGGTGAAAATTGCCGGGACTAACCCATAACCGGCGCGAGTACTGGTTTAGTATCCAGCAAGCGGTCATTGAGTGTGAATTCTATTAGTTTCAAGCTTCCGCCACAATCGATATACAATGAATAAATTTGAACCAAGTACATTTATACATATGTACATCCATTACAAAGAGGTGCACCAGGGTGTATGCATATATGAAGTCCGTTGACGTTCACATGAATAATGTACATGTACACATGTGTGTGCGCGCGGTAGCGTTTAACGGTATATACATGTATGAGGTACATAGGTAAATGTACATGAGAGTGTGAACTGAATCAGTGTGTATTTGTCAAAAGTCCTTCAACCATTAGTCTAATCGTCCTTGCAAACATTGCTTTTCATATTTTTGGATAAGACTCCGTCGTACAAAGAAATTTATACAAACATATCTACATTAAGTCAGGAAAGGCAATTTGTAAATATTAACTTCCACATGTGTGTACGTTCTAGGCGCTAGAAAGTTAGACGAGCCGAAAGGGGGCGCTGACGGGCAAGAAGATGGGCCACCGATAGAAGAGTGAGAATCTTTTGGTCTCTCTAGTGCGGTGGTGTGGTTTCCTTGGACAATGTTTAGATCCTTGATAACATCAACCCCCATTAACCATACAGTGCTGGAACCGAATGCATGCTTTTGCAAACAGGTTAGATCCAGGCAAGCCGCCAAGTAAATTGGTGGCTGGCCTGTGATCTTAGCTGTTTGCTACTCTGAGTATCTTTCCTCGTCAGAATTAAGCAGATATTTAAGGTTTTGGAAAGCAGACGACACAACAATCTATTTTAAAAAAAATTACCCAGCATTCTTAGGGTTAAGGAATGTGTGGCTTTTTCCAAATTGAAATCAACACCAGAAGCTATCTATAAATTGTGCAAAGTAACATAGATTATGTTGTTTTTGAAAGAAATTATTTTACCAAAAAGCAGTAATTGACCATCCTAATTGCGCAATCTGAACTCACCGGCTTTATCCAATGATAACACCTCTGAATAGATATGGAAGCCGCTATATTGCGTCCTGCAAGATAGCTTTCGTTATAGATTCGTTTTCAAATGAAAATGTCAAATGCAATATCTAGATGTTCAATTAATTCGATCTAAGAAACAAAAGTGTATTACAACTTGTAGTTTAACTTGAACGTAACACACCAAACATTAACCACACTATCTGCCTACCTGGTATTTACAGTGACTCTCCGTAAGAACATTTATTAATTATTGTTCGATTTTCCCAGAAACGAAGGACGTGTTCACGAAGAAGGCGAACAAGACGTACTCCAAGTCGGCAGTAACCATGGTGACGGTCAGATGTATGCGTCTGTGGTACCCCGATCACAGCGTCAACAGCAAGCAAACCAGAACGAGGTACTTATAACCGATATATATATATCCATATGGTGATGCATTATGAACCAGTAAATTTACAAGACTAAAGTACAAAATTACACACTCGTTATTCGTTGCAAAGATTAAGACAGGCACGGTTCTGCCCTTCACGAGTTATGCTTGTTTATGTCTAGGGATGCCTAAGAATGAAACATTTATCAAATTATCTATTTGGTTCTTAAAATGCAGATTTATTTCAGGCTGAATATCAATGGATATTTATAAAGATACATGCATAAACATAGGTTTATCAATTTGAAAAAAAGCTTTTTTGCGTATGATGATCTCACTTTTGAAAATGTTCCCACCATATATGCTTTATAACACTGTAAATATTAGAATATGTTATAGCTATGTTAAGAAGAAGTTTTGGTTAGATATTGGGTTACCATTACATTATCCACTTTATGTGTTAACTATCATATTTCCTTGCAAAGTCTAATTCAAGGTTTTAGATATGTTCCACTTTTCGTTTACCAGAGACCAAATCCTGGCAGCGACCAAAGTGTACACCAAGGCGCTAGTAACCATGGTGACGGTCAGATGTATGCGTCTGTCTTACCCCGATCACAGCGTCAACAGCAAGCAAACCAGAACGAGGTACTTATCGAACTGTATATCGTCCCATTCCAGCGGGAAAAAACACCTCTCTGTAGTAGTTTAATGAAAAGTGAATCCAATCTCGTTTAAATCGTCTCCTCATATATGCTCACATGATATTGCTTTTAGAAAAAGAACATAATCCGGAATTTTCTCATTCTTTCTTCGGGTTAATTTCGTCGAGTTCGGTATGCATCAGTCGGGATCAGAACTCTTAAAGACACAAACAAATCCGACCGGAGAAAACACTGTCTTCCCTTGCCAATTGCGCTCTCTTTTCACATACACATATGGTCTATCTCAATAGCACTACAAAGGCGTTCGAATTTGCAACAACGCCCCGATATGTTCCACAACAAACACAACGGGCAGCCTACAAATTCTGAGCGATTTGAAATATCAGAATGCAGAGTGTAGTATCCAGGAAGCGGTCATCGAAAGTGAATTTAATAAGCTCCAAGCTTCCGTCACAATCGTTGTAAAATAAATAAGTTTAAACATAAGGCAACTCTGCTAGAAGGAAATATCATCTTCCCACGAACCGAGCAAATAACACCGACTGCCATTTTTTGTTCCACAGGTCCAACCGTCTGGGTCGAACCAGCTTGTATACGTGGAGCTAGACTTTCAGCCAACCAAACCAGCTTCAAAACCGGAAGCTGGGTCCCACGTGGAATCTAACGCCACAGACTACGTTAGCATCGACTTTAACAAGACGGCCCAGGTCAACTCGGGGTCAGACAAAACACCGTATATGAACATGTAAACCGAGATAAATCCTGATTGGGCCAGACAAAACACCGTATGTAAAATTGTAAACCGAGATAAATCCTGATTGGGCCAGACAAAACACCGTATATGAACATGTAAACCGAGATAAATCCTGGTGGACAAAACGGTCTTATAATGTTTATTTAAGGTGGGATCCTATAATCCGCCATTTTGAAACTCATTCATTCGATCAGACAAAACACCGTACATGAACTTGTAAACCGAGATAAATCCTGATGGGCAAAACGGCAAAATGTATATTTAAGGCAGAATCCCCATAATCCGCCATTTTGAAACTCATTCTTTTAGTGGATAACTGCGCTCGTTCTCGGTATACATCGGTCGAGGGCAGGAACTATTCGGTTAAAACCGACGACAGAATGGCTTATCATTGGGATCCTTCTTTAAACAAGTACAAATCATTTAATTTTTTCCATGAGTTCCGATTCATTTGTATTTTTTAATGTATTTGTCATGCTGACGAATGTCATTTTATTTATAAGAAGAACGTGTAAGATAATTTATTAGTTAACCTTTAACAAAATGCCAAATTTTGGATTGTCCCAAATTGAAAGACTTTGCAGAAGACATTACAAAATGAGATGAAATTGAAAAAAGATCTTCTGATAGGGCAGGAAACATTGTGGGAAAAGGAGAAATTGCTCATAACACATTGTCGCTACGTGGGACCTTATTTACCTTAAACATGCCTACCCACATAACATATAGTTCCGCCGTTGGTCGTTGATATATCTTGCCTACTTACATTACTTAAGGTCGCAATTAACGAGCAATTTCTCCTTTTCCCACATTTTTTTCCAGAGTCGTCTTCAAGAAACTGGTCAAATGCCGTTATTGTTGTGTAATGGGTTTAGCAAGTGAAGCTAACGAGATATGGGAGAATACAACCACAACCATCATTTCGCCGGCTAGATAGATCTTACAGTTCGGAATGAACTGTGCTGTAGTATATGCTATTTGGTCATCAACATGTTTGTGAGACACATTGATGTAGGAAATATGACTCTAACAAATTTCTTTGCTTAACGAAACCATAAACATATGTAAAACTTTTTTTCATGATGAATGTTTCCTTTATAATTCGACGAATGCTATCAGCCAGGCATTTCAAACGCATGGGCTCATTGTTTTTATTTATTTCAAACGTTTGATATACACATATAGCACATCTTAAAGAGACTCTCTCAGAGATTGGGATTTAAAATCTTTGAAATGAAATGTTTTCTACCGTGAAAAAATAACATAGATTTCTTAAGTTACATAGAACTCGATGCTCATAACTGTACAGAAAAGAGAACGAACATTAAAGTCGCAGAATTTGCAGACCATTTAAACGGGTTTATTTGGTAAACAATGATGTTAACTTAGAGTAAGAGGTGGTATTTTAAGAAACCATCGTCAAGTGGGTCTTTGGAAACGTTTACCGCGCATGCACATGTACGCATTCATTATGCCTCATTTTATTTTATCGTTACAAACATATTTACTTTATTGTCAATTGATGAATTAAACAACCAAATCGCCAAAAAATAACAAAGATGCATTTATATGCAACCATACTTATGTAATAAAAACATCATTGACGACCAACTAACTGGAAAGTGGCTTTCCTTAAGCATACAGTCACTGGTAACAAGATAATATCGAAAAATGTGTTACTTTAAATATATATGTGTAAGCAATTGCAATTGCCTTCTTTCTTTCTATTCGTGTATAGTTTTGTACATAGTTCTTTTGGAGAAGTATTATGTTATATGTATGTAAAGTTAAACACGTCAAACATATTATAAATTACATTCATGTTTATATATACTCGTGTTCTCGTATTGTAGACGTTATGTTTCTTGTTGGTTCTCATTTATTTCATTAGTTTTGATAAAATCAATAGTGACATATTGTGTGGCGGGGTCTCTCTGAGTAAACGCTGGTCTCTTTTGGTGATTCCCTTCATTCGTGAACGTCAAATCGAGTTCGGCGTAAACGAGACCACTGGAACTTTCGGAATCCCGGCGTTGCTTAAAAAAAATACATTTACGTAAAGAAATGAAATACGTGTTGGTAGTTTCCGTGTTATTGGAAGTTTGCGGAGGTTTCCGAATGAAATTCTGGCAACTCTGTAAACTAATGAACGATTCGGACTCCTCACAGTGATCTTCCATTTTTAAATTGATCACTGGCATCACAATGTCACTTGACCATCGAAGATAATCATCCATTTGTGCTTTATTCGTAAAGAAAACGAAATATTCTTTTACAATTTAACTTTTCAGAAATCAACGCAAGAAGGTAGGTAATATTACAAAATTAACCACTATATCCGGTAAAGACTTTAAGAAAAAGGGAGATTACTGTGAGGAGGTTGTGTGCGATTTTGTTACCGAGGAACTATTACACGGGTTGCTATGTGACGCGCCATGTAGAAATGGGATGCCAAGACATAAGGGATGTCATACATATAAGTTGTTAATGATACATCATCACGAAACACATTTATTCATCGTCCTTTATAGCTCCGAACTTATTATTTGAACATGTCGCATGTATCAACAACATATGAAAAGAATAATCGCCCACGAAGTAAATATCAATGTACAAAATATTTTGACATGTCTTGTTTGTCTAGGGTGCTTGGTAATTTTCTTAAAATGATTTTTTTTGTCGGCTGCTTTCCAGAAACTTAAATATCTGCTAAATTTTGATGAGAAAAAATACATAGAGTAGAAACCAGGTTAGATCCCACGCCAGCCGCAAATTTACTTGGCGGCTTGTTTGGTAGCTGTTTGAACAAGCATGAAGCGCTTTAAGAGTTAACTGACTGTAATTGCTGGTCAAGCCGGGTAGAACTATGGGCATTCTGGGTGTCAAGCTGTAGACTACTTTAAAATTGAAGGTAGAATAGCCGTTATCCGCCATTTTGAAACATATTCTTTCGTCTAATTACTTCGGTCGTTCTCGGTATGCGCCGGTCTTAGCCGAAACTTTGCATATTAAAACGAGTAGTCCCGGCCTAGACCGATGTGTATCGAGAACGATCGAAGTAATTGTACGTGCATGTAACTTTCTGCATAAGGAACACTTCCTGCAATAATTAACTTGCATTGATTGTTCAGTATATTGTTTATTCCGTGAACATGTATATTATTTTAAGTATGTATATACTTCCGTGTATTCTGTATTCTTGATATAAATTTTCCGTGTATTTTCCGTGTATTGACTAGTTTGTGTATGTTTGACTTCCAATGCACGGGTTGGTATATACGAGGGTTGGTAGGGAAGTTCGTGGACTGTTATCATATTTTTTTTTTATTATCTGTCATAAATCATTGAAATCTTCAGTTAACGCTGTATAACTCTTTGTCAAACCAGAGCAGGTGTTCTGTTAAGTTTTGTCTATTATTTGCCGAATTATCAGTCCCCAAAGTAACGTGGGTCGACTTTTTCATTTTGACTTATCACTCAATAGAAAATGTTCAAGCCTGTGCAAATGTCTGCAAATTCGTTTGATGTGATATTGCACCTCTGACGTCATGACCTGAAAGTGTGATGTAATTTCGGTTCCGTGTTCGAAAGTTACAATGATCTTCATCACTGCGGTCGTAATTCAAACTTAAGAAACCATGACGTCAACTGGCGACGTTGAATTAAGGTCGGTTGTTAAATTTTGTGTTGGTCTTGATAGGACATTAACTGAGACGTTCAACATGTTAAAGAGCTCCAGCACTATTCAGAAATGTAGCAGATCACCAGCATTCAAATGGCAAAAACAGTTTAAGGAGAGATTCAATAGAAGATACATAAAATGCGTTCAAACACCCGCTGACTACACGGAAAAGGTTTGAAAATACATTTAACTTTATCTTGACGTTATCATTACGTCTTGTTTTGTACGCTGTCGTGCTCCGGGTACGCACTACCGCATTATTGTTTTATGTTATATTTGTTTAAATGTTAATCACACATTCATGAAATTTATACATTATTGAGATAATTGATCAAAGTGTATGATTATATACTTCTTATACATGTATACTGCTGATTATCTTTTTTCTAGTACCAATCCACGAACTTCCCTACCAACCCTCGTAATATACCATACCGTACACGGGAAGTCTTTTAAGTGAAAGACCATTATAGAAAAATAAAGCAGAATAGTTAAAGAACTACAAATACTTCTAATGTGAATAATGTCCCCAGTTATTACTTTTTTTCAGAATAGTGTGGAGAATAAGCAAAATGGTGCCTGTAAATTTCTTCATTCCTTCTGTAAATAAGCAATTTATAAAAAGGCTATATATGTTGTTTTGGTGCATACTCACTATACAAAAACATGTTGATCATACAAAGTTTCAAAGAAATAGAACTATAAAGATATACTTCTTGTTAAAATATTTGTGTCTTTTGAAATAACATCTTAACAAAAAATGCCTTTGTTATAACATGGAATTGCCATAGTTGGGTCAATGGAAGTCCAACCATTATGCAGGATTATTAGATAAATCAAGACAATTTGCAATATCGTTCCTAGAGTAAAAAACATTGATGTTTTGGAATCAATATCTATCAAATTAAAACAATTTTTTTTTTCTGAAAAATGTTAAAGAAATTTGATGTGGTGCGTCTTTCTAATTTCTTAAAAGCATGCTGATCCTGAAAAAGTAGGTAAAAATGAGTTATAAATTATTATAGATTATGTTTAAACATAGCGAAACACTACACGTTCATGACAATATAAAGCCTGCACTATCTACAATCTATGTTTTAAAGTGATATTTTCACAAATTGTGTTCCCCAGCTCTGATAAACAGATGACCATCACCTGGTTAGAAAAAGCACATGATACATATCAAATCTTTTGCATTTATCAAACACCAACAACATGAATATTCAAAATGGAGGATTTCTAGGATTTCATTGGGTCCCGACATTTCTTGGTTGGCCGTTTTTATCGCAAGTTTTAAACAAACCTTTTTGTATTAACTGTTTGAAGGCATCATATGAATGGTTTACCATCCCAGTTCCTCTGTAAAAGGGAATTGTAAATACCTTTAAGTTACTTGTATATTATATTAGAACTTGAAAATTTTAGTGTAAATGAGGACTACTATGACTTTAAAGATATGTATTACAGACAGACTACCTTATCAGCACAGCAACATAGATTAGGTTAGATACTGCAAATCATAACTCCCTAAATGAAACCAAATTTCAATAAAACAAATAATTCAAAAGTTTTTTTTAGCTATCTTGCTGATATTTTTTTATAACATGTAGCTTTAAATTGCTTAAGGTAAGAGCACCCTAATGGACAGGTTATGGAATCTTGAATTAAACATTATAGACATGTTCTGCTTTATATTGTACATATAAGTCTGCAATATGAAAGTATTTTACCAGTGTGTTTCAAATTTATGGCTATTTTTAGGTATGAAGGCATATTTCTTCAAATAGCCCAAATGGGGAAAAGCACGCAATACTAAAATTGACTTCGAAATAGGTAAAAAATAATATAAATAATTGTTTTTCTTACTAATTACTATTACTTATGTATTTGTTGGCAATAATTTTCAAAAAGAAACTTGTTTTTCAGAGTACTTGTTTAGTTTTAATTAACATTTACATATGTAAAAATATTTTCCAAATTTTGTACTAAAAATAAGCTTTGTTCTATTTACACTGATCAAACCCAATCCTTGAAATAGAAAAAAAGTACTTTTCTATGTGAGCATTCACATTAATTGGGTATCAGAATCTTTGGAAAGATGTTGGCTACAGGAATATGTGAAAAAAGAATTACCATCAAAATTTAATTGCGGTAACAAGTTTGTGAACAACATTGACATCACTTTTGGTTTGTTCATTTCAAAAGAGCAATAAGTATCATCTCAAATAAGTTTTACTTGATAACTCATCCTTAAGAAAAATACTTACACACTTTGAAATAGTTTGTAATAGAATAACTTTGTTATATGTATTATAAAAATATCAATACTGGCATGAAAACTATCTGCAGATCCATTAAAAAATTATTCCTTTACATAAACTTTTCATTTTTAACTCTACATCAATCAAATTTCATACCATTGTTCAGTACTGTTATATAAACCTGGCTACAAAAGATCTTAACTCTGTATAAATTTCAGATGGATCCATTTAACGGCTAAAAAAATAAAGTGAAGAAACAAAATACCAATCTGATTCAGACGCCCACCTGTCATTTTTTCAGACCTTTTTTGAAGTACCTATCGAAATTATGGTCAGTATGGTTGGCTATGAAGTTATGAGAGCAATGAAACCCCTGTTTTTGTTGTTGAACAAATAAAAAAAGCTTAGACTAGAAAAGCCCAAGATAAAGAAATCTTCATTGCTAAATACATGTACCAATAGTTCTGTGCAAATCTTTTCTTTTTTTTTTTCCTTAAAGCTTTATTTCCTTTTTAAACAACAGTGTAATGGTTAATACAAAAGTATCAATAAAGAACATGTTAACAAAGAAAATAAGAAATAAAGTGACAAGAAAACAAGAAGTAAGAAAAGAAGGTAGAGAAAAAGACAAAAAGATAATGGAAAAAGGAAATTAAAGTTAAGAAAAAAGAGATAGTATAGGATATGTGTTATTGTAAAGTTACATAGTCAAAATCATTGTGACATTATATTGTAAAAAAATAGAAGAAAAGGATATATTCAATCTCACGATATAACTAATTTGCCATATTCTTGAACAAGATAAAAGAAACTGATAGTACAAAATGCAGCATGAATATATTTGAAGTGCAAAGGTCATAGGGGGTGGGGGTGTTAAAAAAAGGTAATCTTTAAAATCATCTAGCATTTTTGACACACAGCATTATGCCATCCCAATCAATTTGAGTTGCATTTTCACACAAATTATAACGGTAAGTTATGTATTCTTTAGCTCCAACAAAACTGGGTTTTATTTCCTTCATTTTAGATTGATAAATGTAAAATTTAGTAAAAGTCATAATTTTGTTTAATGGTGTGTTTTTTGTGTCTATATGGCCTAAAATAAAGATTTCTTTGTTAACCTGTATCTCTTGTATATTTGAAAAAATTGATTGAATTATATTTCTAGTAAAAGCACAGTTCCAAAATAAGTGGCTAATGGTTTCTGTTTCTTTTTTGCAAAAAGTACACATTGGGTTGTTTTTAATTTTCATTTTATAAATAAGATCATTTGTACCAATGATTCGGTGGTTTATTCTGAATTGAAACCAGTGAAACTTGACATCAGTTGTTAATTTAAAAGGTAATGAAAAAACTTTTTGCCATTCTTTTCCTGAGTATTGTATGTTTAGCTTGGATGTCCATTGTGCTATAGATGATGGTTGGTATTTGTTCTGGTTTAATATCGTATACATGTTCTTTGCTCCTCTTTTGTATCTTAAAATATTTCTAGTCAAAGGAGGAATGAAAGGTCTTTGGACTGGAGTCACAATCAAACAATTCAGATTTTCAACAGCTTTCATTATTGATTTAGTCATGCCTAAAAATGTTAAAATGTTGCAATTTAAACTGTATTTAGTTTTAAACTCCTCATGAGAAATAAAATTCCCACGTGCGTTAAATAGATCACCAATAAACAAAACTCCAACATCGAAAAAATCTTTATAAAACAATGTTTTTGAATCTATTTGAACATCTTTATTGTAAAAAATAGGATATTGGTTAAAATTTGTAACACACTTTTCTTGTTTAGTGAGATATGCCCTTGTAGAATCGAAAACATTTTTTCAAAATTCATTTTTCATGTGAGTGCACAATAGATCAATGTATGCTTCGCCGCACTTCACTAATTTATTAACATTGATCAGACATTTTAAGATATCAAACCATTTACCATCATAATTGAAAATTCGCCGTATCCATGTTAACTTTAGAGCTTGAATGTAAGCACTCAAATTAATCATTTTCAAACCTCCACCTGAAAATTCTTTAACTAAAACATTACTTTTTACTTTATTTGTTCAATGCCAAATATATTCGTATAAAAGTTTATTCATTTTATGTATCATAGAAGCGGGAGGATTTGGTAAAGATATAAATAGATGATTAAATAGAGAAATAATTAATGTTTTAATCACAACTATTTTTCCTATAGGAGTTAGTTGTCTTCTTTTCCA
Organism: Cerastoderma edule; assembly: GCA_947846245.1. NCBI lineage: Eukaryota > Metazoa > Mollusca > Bivalvia > Cardiida > Cardiidae > Cerastoderma > Cerastoderma edule. The sequence goes on from OX401409.1 coordinate 38,736,057, forward strand.
TTGTTTTAGAACAGTTTCCATCTTTTTAAATTGATCCTCGAAATTAGAAAAAAAAAGCTTAGACTAGAAAAGCCCAAGATAAAGAAATCTTCATTGCTAAATACATGTACCAATAGTTCTGTGCAAATCATAGCCTAGATCCTTTTATAGTAAGACATAGTTTTGCATTGAGCCATTGAAATAAAACTGTGCATGTTTGAATTGTTCATTTAGTATTCATCATTTCTGTCATTAAAGAGAGAACTGTTTATATTTGGGCTACATATTATCAAATAAAGTATAACCTGATCAAACATGAGTAATTTGCAGATGAATCAATGTATCACCAGACTGAAAGTTGAGCTTTTTAGTACCCTTTTGACTTCATGAGAATTCCTTCAGTCATTATCAAAGCCCAATGCTCTCATACTCATAAAAAGACAATTCAATACCAATTAGACAGATATAACAATAATGGGTTAATTGGGAAATAGTAGTATAAAAATTGAATATAACAATTCTTGCATGTTGCACTTAGTACATGTAGTTGATCCACTGCTGCTCTCGAAGGGAGAGATAACTTCAAAATATAATTGTCTGTTGAGAGGTAGAATACAGTATATTGCTATCAATATATAGCAAGACACAATGTTTTAGCACTCAACTGATGATATGTGTGCAACAATCATAATTCTGAAAATATGGACAAGCAATAACCATAGTGAATAACTGATTTTCTTTGTATCTGTAACCTGCTTGAACATTCACTGTTTTTAAGTGTAAAAACACTATTAAAAAAATCACAATCCATCATCTCCACTTTGAGTGAAAATTTTTCTCAGATGTTGTGGATTTAACCATGGTCAGGCTATGTTCTCAGCAGTTGCTGCCGTCATGACACTCCTAGCTATCAAAGGTGAAAGAGAGGTGAAAATTTCTTCTTTTCTCTCGGTTTGAATCAAGGCTATGTTGTACATCTTAAGGAGTGTCAACTCGAGGATAGTCTTCTCTCCACTCACAAATTCCATGGAACGGACACTTCAAGTGCGGTTTGTGTAGAGATCTGTGTTGACGCACAGGTTGGCCTGGTCTTTGCCACCAGTGACATGTGGCACATTGTCTATGGCTGTCTATGCTCTTTACCATTTCATTTCCCCTTCTTGCCACACTCATGAAAGTGGGTGCTAAAAAAACAAAGTACATGTAGATCAGGTTATTTATTTTGAACTTTTTAAAAGTGTTCTAGGAATTTAAGTTAGCCACCACTTTTGAATATGCAACAAAGACTTAGGCCAGTAAACATGATCTAAAGTTTATGTTTAATATAGAGGCAGGCTAATAGAAAAAAGTCAGTAGTCATCTGCTAAGAAAAGCAAAATAATATACATAAATTACATCTGGTCTCTATTTTCATGGATGAGATAAGTTACTGAGTTGTCACATCATAATGATATGTTCCTACATACTACTTAAAAGCATTCTAGCACATAGAAAAACTGCAAAACTCGGTGATATGAGTTATACATTATGATAGAATATGTTGAAGCATAGCGAAAAACAACTAGATCATGACAATATCACACCTGCACTATTTATTATCTATTTTTTTAAGTGCTATTTTCACAAATTTGGTGCCCACCAATTTTACTTCATTGTTTACATTCGAGTTACATCTAAATTAGAAAGGAGCGCTCAGATTAACGAGTGGCGATCACCTGGTTAGAATAGTTGTGTAAGACACATACAAATACTGTCACATACTGCAAGATATAAACCTATTAAATGGGAAAAAATTCTGTAGCCAATCTATAAACACTAAATCTGGTGAGACAATTAACATGATATGAAATCTCACCATGGGTTGGTGGCTGATAAATAACAGGAATTATGGTTTAAATATAAACAATTGAAATTACATTCAAACAAAGAAAATGGACTCTTATTTTATGAAACAAACTCTAAAGCTCTTACATGTCAAACTATTAAATTCTCACTTCTGCTATGCTGTATCAGCAGCACAGGAAATTCCGAGCGGTTCTTCCGTTTCAAGTCCAGGTTTTTTCGTGAAGATTTTGCTGTCATCTTAGTAAGACATTGTAACGTCTTCCTTTGTTGTTGGGTTGGAGTTTCAGAATAGTCAGCTAAGCTAAGAGCTGGTGTTATGAAGTCCTGTAAAACAGACCTGAAATAATATAGCAAATAAATGATATGTAAAGTATTTCATAACAAGAGGAGTTTGAACACTACTTAGTCCCACTTAACACTTTCCCTTTAATTCTTATTTTTGACTTGAGGGATAATGACCTTCATGAGCTACATAAAATGCAGATTTTTATGTTACACATGAATACCAAATGTCAAGTTGCTATGTGTAATGGTTAACAAAATAGGTATAATGTTAAAGCTTGATGCAAATCAACCAACAAATAAACAATCAAACAAACTGTCAAGGCAAGACCGACCTGTATAGCCAAAGGGTAAATAGTTTGCTTACAACGGAAGGTCGAATTCCATCCCTGGTCGAGTCATATCTAAAGACTTACAAAAATGATAGTAATGCCTTCCTTATATTGCATTTAAGGTTTGAAGCATAGCATTTGGAGTGGTGTCCGTCGGATATGGCTTTAAAACTGAGGTTTACTCTATCAGTGCTATAAACTGGGCAGTGTTAATCTAATAGAAACCTATTTTCACACTATTTTCCTCTTAAGGCATATTTTTGCACTGCGACATCAAATTGGTATACATGTAATTCATGTATACAGTCTGTGAATCAAGGCTTGACAAATAATAAATAAATGCTTAATAAATAGCTTTATGTTAAATAGTGTTTATTTGAGAATATTTTAGCCATTCTTGACATATTTTCAAACATGTTTGGTTGACTTACCCCTAGTAAAAATAATTCGACATGAAAATTGCTTTCTATTTTCTGATACAAAAGTGTCAGACAATTTGAATTAAGTTTTTCGAATTTAAAGCACAAAATGGCCATTCAAAGTCAACTGATAAGACAATATATGTAAAATAAACGTGTATACCACCCAATAATGGCATCTAATTTGTTTGGAACAAGACAACATGGAAAACCTCTGTAAGCCAAAAACTGCCAACAAAGTTGTATTTTGTGTATTTTAGTCAGTGTGTGGTGGAGTGGGGCTAAGGATGAAAACTCAGTCATTAGACATTTTACTGTTTAATAATAAAATTGCTTTCAAAAGGGGCAGAAATGAACTTCTGCATCGATTAATTCATTGTTTTACCTTAATGCTTGTGCATATCATGAAAATATCCCTAAATAGACTCTTATTTACATTTTTTGGATACTTTTAAGGCTATTTAAGCTGAAATTGTTAGGATTTATGAATCAGTCTTAAGAAGTTCTCATATCAACCGATAAATTTAAGACATAAATGGCTACCACATTCTTTGCAAATGATACCACTGGTAAAATGATTGAGAAAATATGGTCCAAACTGGAAAAGAAATCAAGTTTCGGATGAAATGGTTGTAGAATGTGGCGTTGCGAGACTGACCACAATTTGTGCAGCATTCTGTGGATAACAATAAGCCGAAAAAGAATTTGTTGTCTGTTCACCACTAAGCTTTTATGTTTTTCATGAAGGGAAATTGTATGTGCAGCATGAATTTCATGTATCCCATATATGTCACCAAAAACTATGCATACATAGTGTGCATCTCTCATAGGAAGATGCAAAAGTCACTAGCGAGAGGCATCGTACGCATTGATAATGAATAAAGTGGTTACCGTGGATAATGGGCGTTCACTTTTGTTTGAGGTAATGATCATGTTCATGAACTTTTAGGGTTTTCGGTTTATAACAATTACCCCTGTTTTGCATTCATGTGTTGGGTTTGATTCAATTTGCATCATAGAATGTGCTCATTACCAGGGTTGTACCCGCCATATATCCAATTCTTGCATAGAGAGTTATTCTCGGCGCAAACATTTGGAATGACATTGGATCTGTAGTGGGTTGATTTCTTGCGTCCTGTATGTTACTTCCTGTGGATTTAAATTGCTTGTATATGCGAGAATTGTTCCTAACTGAAATGCCTATTGCTTCTAGGTAGGTACCCCCTACCTGAGCATGCATGGCAGAGTCCACCAAAGTTTCGGGTCCAGCACCAGAGCTTCGGTGCATGGTTGAAAATTGTTGCACGTCTACTCTCGCATGTATTTGTGTTGAAAAGCTCATTCCATTCCAACTATTGCGTCAATTTCAACCATTTTGATAATTCTCTTTTGAATTTAATCCTCAACACTTCCATTTAATTCAAGTATTGACCAAATAGAAGGTGCTATGGGTAGTGTGTTTTCATAGGGGTAGTTTGAGTGACCTCCCTTGTAGAATATTGCAGAGTTACATAATGATGCCTTACATCTTCTATACTCCAGTGTTTCAACTTCAATCAAGAAATTAATTGACAAAAGTGCATGAAATGGTATTTATCAGTGGTTTACCTCCCACAATTTCAAATGTAAGCTTTTGACAGAGGTATTTAGCAAAGTTTTGTGTAAGAAATAATAAAATAAGTCATTTTTTCTCCCTATTTGGCACTTTTTTCTTAAATAAATTTAAAAAAATGACTTTATTGCAGGTTTTTTAATACTTTTCATTACTACTGAGATTCACTTAACACAAAAACTGCTAATATGGCTGCATATTGCTGAATATATGCATTTTATGAGACAAACACTTTTGCCATTGATGAGTGCCAAATTTGGCCTCAATTAGACTAATTTCATAGGTGTTTGAAAATCGTCATAAAATCAGATCAAATGGCAAGATTTAAAAGAAAATGAGATTTGAAGTCGGATTTGCATGTATTTCATGAAAAAATATCAATTTTAGGCCTCCCAAAACCTTTTCTACTTCATGAGGGGGTAGTTAACACTAATTGGCCTTTAGTTTCGAATTGGTAAGGCCTTCCAACCCGTTTGAATGAGTCTTGATAATAAGCAGTGCTGAGACATTGTCATGCTTTTTATTGAATGTAAATGTTATTATAAAGTTTCATTAGGGTATATTGAATGATACGAATATGCTGGTTACACACATTTCTGCATTGGAAGTGTCAATACTGGAACTTATCGGCTGCTTGGGAAAAAACACCGAAAAGGGCGTCAAAATAGTGGATTTTCCAGGTGGGTACATACATTGGACGATAGCAAAAAATCCAAGTGGTCATGCACCACCTTTCTGTGAATAAGTTGTATGCCTAGACTGTGTGGAAGGCGCAAATAGATGGACCTCCTGTATTCCCAGGGAATTCTGTAAAGAAGTTGAAAATGTGTCAAAAAATACAGCGTATCAGGTTACCAGCCGACGCTCTAATAGGCTGATGCCTATATATATATGTATTGATGTTTGCTTTTGCAGGGCGACATTCACGAAATCTGCAATACATATATATATATATATATATATATATATATCCTAGATTGACACCAAGTACTTGCACAACTCGAGCCTCGCGATGGACGGAAATACAATCCAATAATTCTGGGATAACGGCACATGTTCACTCACATACACGGATACCGACCTGTATTGGGTCGTTGATCTTGGCGCCATTTTTCCTATAGATCACGTGATCATCTACAAGCGAATGGACCCCTGTTGTTGTATTTATCAACGCCACTTGGTCTGATGTGTCTTGGGTACCGTTTTAATCAACAGTTTATGCTTAGAATACTTCGTTAGTTCAAAACAACATTCCCTCTTATTTCAATATTGAGGTATGTTATTTTTCATTCTACGATCTTGTAACCGGGATAAGCACCGGGCTCTGATTGGTCGAAACTCATAACTCTTCAAGTGGGGGAGGTAAAAAAAGAAGGCTTTAAGAAGCGCGGGAAAAAGAACGAACGAGACAGAAATGCCGACGTATTTCTTATTTTGTAAATTAGTTTTATTATAGAACAAACACTTGGATTTATATAAGATACATGGATTTAAAGGTATGTATCTTTATTGTAACCAAAACATTTCTTTTCTGTCCCTTTTCTTTCGCCATGTTCATGGAATTTAGAGCACCAGACTAAGGCTGTTGAGTCAAAACCTTTGTTTTGAAATGGGTTTTGTTTCATTGATGGTTCGTAGACCTATCAAAAAGGTATGAATCGTGTTTTGGGGAATTTGCTTGGACTCTACTTTGAAATGTTGCTTGTAGGCTAGACATGGTGGTTTAGAGCTTAAACGTTAGTTAGTTGAGCTAAGGTGGGTACTACTAGAAGTAAAGGTACTTTCCTGTGTTGTTTTCTTCTTCCTATTAATGTACAGGACTCATTTTTGAGTATTATCGTACATTTTCCCTGGTTTCCTACCAGTACTAGGCTAGGCAGTGCGTCTTGCCAAAGGAAACTCCACGGTGAAATAATTGGCCGCCTTAAGGATCGAACCCGGGATGACCGGTCTCTGGTCCCCGACAATAACCACTATACCTCCGCAGAACCTTGCTGGATCTTGATGAGTACGTTGCAGGCCTTTCGGCACATACACAATGGGATTTCAAAGTTTCCTTGTTAGCTTCCTATATACCTAATGGGGATCATACCCGGTGCCCTTGATACGAGAGGCCGACCCTCTACCACTGCACCGATGTTGCTAACTCTCGAACTCTCTAGTAATTTTCCCTCTGTGCTCTTTAACTTGTGTACAGGTATCACAACAGCTTACACCATTTATTAAAGGAGCATTGGTTTGTAAAGAATGAAAATCTATTTATAGATGATCACATTATGTTGTACCTTATTGTTGCCATTTTCTATGCTAATATATGTGCTCTTTCCACAAAACTCTATTTGTTCTACAGTGAAACTTCCCTGTCTCGAAATTGAAGGGACCTCTTGAAAGTTTGACACAAAGAGACCTTGACGCATAGATGTTTTGGGGTATGAGGATTAGGTACGAAGATAACAGAGAACGAAAAAAAAACGAAGTAAGACATGCCGTATATGATTCAGTAGCTACAGTCGTTAACCAAATCTTTTTTTATATTTCATTTTTCAACCCTGTGGAAAGAGTGTTAAAAGGAATTCCCAAATAAGTGAATACCTTCCATCGGGGCTTGAACACCTAGCTTTTTGGCTTGAACACCTACCAAGAGTGCTTGAACAATTACAACCTAGGGCTTGAACACCTACCACTGGGGGCTTGAACACCTACCAAGAGTGCTTGAACACCTACCACAAGTGCTTGAACACATACCACTGGGGGCTTGAACACCTTCCATTGGGGGTTAAACACCTAGCTATGGGGCTTGAACACCTACTAAGAGTGCTTGAACACCTACTAAGAGTGCTTGAACACATACCACTTGGGCCTCGAACATAAACCACTGGGGCTTGAACACCTAGCTATAGGGCTTGAACACCTACCAAGAGTGCTGAACACATACCACTTGGGCCTTGAACATATACCACTGGGGCTTGAACACCTTCCACCAGGGCTTGAACACCTATCTATGGGGCTTGAACACCTACCACCTGGGGGTGGGGGTGGGGGGGGTTGAACACTTACCAATATGCTTGAACAAATACCACTGGGGGCTTGAACACCTAACACTTGGGGCTTGAACACCTTCCTACAGGGCTTGAACACCTATCTCCAGGGCATACACACCTAGCACCAGGACTTGAACACCTTCCATTGGGGCTTTAATACATACTAATGGGGGCTTGAACACCTAACACTGGAGGCTTAAACACCTTACTCTGGGGGTTTGAACACCTAGCACCAGGGCTTGAACACCTTCCATCGGGGCTTGAACACCTTCCATCGGGGGCTTGAACACCTATCACCGGGGCTTGAATACCTAGCACCAGGGCTTGAACACATACCACTTGAACACATACCACCAGGGGTTTAAACACCTACCATCAGGGGCTTGAACACCTACCACTGGGGGCTTGAACACCTACCTACCACTGAGGGCTTGAACACCTACCTACCACCATAGGGGTATATGTCATAATACCTGTAATAACACTATATATACACAAAGGAAACAACTTCAAAGAGAAACCAGTTCTGACGTTCCGCGCTTATCAGTCCGTAGTTTAATACGATCGCTAGTCTGTCAATTCTCTTTATGTCCCGCATAGCCAAATGATTTCTGCCAACGATACCTCTCTCAACAAGATCGGAAAAACCGGAGAAATCTGCAACGACACGCGATATTTTTTTTCGAATTTGGTTAATTGGGAATAGATGGTTGAGAACAGAACCAGCCAATGTTTCGGCACTAAATCACCTCAATGAACGTTATTTCGGCAATGACGTTTTACCAGCATACAAAAAAACAACTATTGGTAGGGATCCTAACTAAAAATTCTAACCCACAAACTATGTTCAACATATATCCAACAATTATTCTTTACTACACTCCCATTTTGCTTGTCCATTTTGTCAAATATACAACAACTTTGAATATTCATCATTCATTTGAGCAAAGCGATATGATTGGTTTAAAGTTAACATGTCTAAATACAGCATGGTTCCACGCTATTTTAATGGTACTATGCGCCATTTATACTTACTTGTTTAGAATAACATAAAGATGGAAACCAGCCTAACTAGCCTTCAACCTTTCACATTAAGCCAATCAGAGAGCTTGAAAGATTTTGTACCATAACAAGATCGAGTAGAGACTAGAGAGATGGGAGGATGGTGGAAGATAATTCTAAATACATGTTGCGTATTGTGTACAGGTTAGAATTATTAGTTTGGATCCTTACCAATATTTGTTTTTAAAGTGCCGGTAAAGTGTCATCGCTGAAATAACGTTCATTGAGGTGATTTAGTGCCAAAACATTGGCTGGTTCTGTTCTCAACCATCTATTCCCAATTAACCAAATTCGAAAAAAATATCGCGTATCGTCACAGATTACTCGGATTGACTGGACCGATCTTGTTGAGATATCGTTGGACGCAGAAAACATTTGGCTATGTGGGACATATAGATAATTGACAGACTAGCAATCGTATAAAAAATTACGGACTGATAAGTGCAGAACGTCAGAACTGGTTTCTCTTTGAAGTTGTTTCCCTTGTGTATATATAGTGTTATTAAAGCTATTATGACATACACCCCTATGCCTACCACTGGGGGATTGAACACCTACATTCCACTGAGGGCTTGAACACCTACCACTGGGGGCTTGAACACCTTCCTACCATTGGGGGCTTTAACACCTATCTACTACTGGCGGCTTGAACATCTTCAATGTGGGCTTGACCACATACCTACCACATGGGGCTTGAACACCTACCTACCACTGGAGGATTGAACACCTACCTACCACTGGAGGATTGAACACCTACCTACCACTGGGGGCTTAAACACTTACCTACCACTGGGGGCTTGAACACCTACCTACCATCTGGGCATGAACACCTTCTACCAAAGGGGTGTTCACCTTCAATCAGAAGGGTGTTCACGTTCTAACAGAGTGGTGTACACCCCTTCACCAAAGTAGTTCACCTTCCACAAGAGGGTGTTCACCGTCCACCAGGATAAACCTTCCACCAGAGGGTTACACCTTCGACCAGACAGGTTACATCTTTCACAAGAGGGGTACACCTACAACCAGATCTGTCACATCTTTCACAAGAGGGATACACCTTCAGCCAGAGGGGTACACCTTCAACCAGGTGGGTACACCTTCAACCAGCAGGTTACACTTTCCATAAGAGGGGTACACCTTCAACCAGAGGGGTACACCTTCCACAAGAGGGGTACACCTTCAACCAGATGGGTACACCTTCCACAAGAGGGGTACACCTTCAACCAGATGGGTACACCTTCAATCAGAGGGTTACACATTCAACCAGAGGGTTTTACCTTCAATCAGAGGGTTACACATTCCACCAGATGGTTACACCTTCAATCAGAGGGGTACACCTTCACCCAGAGGGTTCTACATTCAACCAGAGGGGTACACCTTCCACCAGAGGGTTACACCTTCCACCAGAGGGTTACACCTTCCACCAGAGGGTTACACCTTCCACCAGAGGGTTACACCTTCCACCAGAGCCGTACACATTCAACCAGAGGGTTACACCTTCAACCAGTGGGTTACACCTTCAACCAGCGGGTTACACCTTCAACCAGAGGATTAGACCTTCCACCAGAGGGTTTTACAGTCAACCAGAGGAGTACACCTTCAACCAGAGGGTTACACATTCAACCATAGGATTAGACCTTCCACCAGAGGGTTTTACAGTCAACCAGAGGAGTACACCTTCAACCAGAGGGTTACACATTCAACCAGAGGGTTACACCTTCAACCAGAGGGGATCATCTTCCACCAAAGGGTTACACCTTCCATTAGAGGGTTACACCTTCCACCAGAGGGTTACACCTTCAACAGGGATACACCTTCAACCAGAAGGTTACACCTTTCAACCAGTGGGGTGTACAGCTACCAATGTGGATTGTTACCTTCCACCAAAGGGATACACTTCAACTTTGGGTTCTACCCCTTCCAGGGGTATACACCTTCCAACAATGGTGGTTTGTTCACATCACAGAATAGTGTTGGTAAACAGAAAATCTTTGTTGTATGTTAGCCAATGTTTTTGAACAGACAAAGTAGCAGTGGGGTTTGAAGAAATGGTAGCAGCAAGGGATAAATATATATATATATATACAATGTAGCAGGACGAGTGGTTATAGGCGTAGCAGCCTGAACCCTTTGCCAATCTAAACTTTGACTGTCCCAAATTGAAAGAGTTTGCAGACGACATTTCAAAATGTGATGAAATTAAGAAATAATCTTCTGAAAGGGCAGAAACATTGTGGGAAAAGGAGAAATTGCTTGTTAAGAGCAATTTTTACTTTTCCCACAATGATTTCCAGAGTCTTCTGTAACAAAGCGGTCAAATGTCGTTATTGTTTGGTAATGGGGATTTGGGACACCATGGTTTGTAGAAATAGCGCCACAGTTGTTACAAGACTTAAGCAGGTTTGTAAACAAAGTGACACAGGGCTTTGTAGATATAATAGTCCCAGGGTTCATCAACATAGCAATGCCAGTGGTTGTGGTCATAGCATCACAAGAGTTTTTGGACTAAGGGTGCGTCAGCACCTTAGTCCATTGAATTTACATACCACTTTTTGAGGGACGGTACTTTATCGATACACAAACAGCGGTCTGACCCCAATTACTCATTAAACATCCGCCTTCACTGTGCAGACTAATACCTTCTTTGAACTCGGAATGTAGTCCGGATTTACTCGCTTTGTTTTGCTCTATATTATTATAACTGTTGCCTCATTGGAAATCGTAAAATGTCCAGATATTCGAAAAATAGACTATCGTTCAGTCTCTGTTATCATAAAGGATAATTATAGTAATGGTGTTAAAAGGAGCAGCTGTTTCCCCCGAGTTGTTGCCCAAAGAAATTTTCAAATGTATCTTCAGTCATCTTGCTTTAAACGCACCTTAGTCCTTCAGCGCTATCAGTGCTTTGATTAATATAGCAGCTCTTAATTAATACAAATCTTTACAACCCCTTACAGTAACTCATATATGTTGTTTCGGTCACGAGCAGGGGTATCTCTTAAAGTATGATAGCTGTTGAACACAGATGTTGCTGTATGATATACCTTTAAACATCAGCTCTCCTGAAACGGGGTTTCCAAATAAATTTTATTGTGTTTTCGAATAGAATAAAGTACACAGTCAGGGCTGGTGTAAACACTGCAGCTGATGGTTTTCTTTTGTAAAAGCAACTTCTCTTCAAATCTTTTAGATGTTTTTATTGCCATAATTCAGTATTATATACTTGCAAAATTCCTTGCTCAAAATCATGTATGAGGGTTCGATTCCCTCCCCAGGCTGCAAAAATGCTGGTGCTAAAGGGACAGATTGCCTGGTGGTCCCACATGGTTTGAAAAGGAGAAAAAATAGAGATGAGGAAATGGCAAATAAAAATGTCTAAATGAGAAAAATGATGAGTGTTTCTTGAAAGTAACTCTAAAACTTCTTCACATTCATAAAAGACACCCATGGGGTGTTCTGTATATTTTCAGAAGTCATTCAAATTTTCTTCCCAACAATAATACAGGGAAACACTGTCCAATAGGATTGGGATCTGTTTACATGGTTTGGTGGTTGCAAATATATATTAAATAGAAAAACCCTTGCCTTCAAACAGAACATGTAAATGGGTAATCTACACTCCAACAAATATCATTGAAATTTTGCACTTTCTTATGATAAAAACATTTTATAGAACAGTCTGTAACTTTTCTTTTAATACTGCCTTAGAATAAAAAGAAACTTTAAAGTATTTCTTCAATGCCTTTAAATTTCCTTTTGATGTGCACCGTTTTTTTAAGTTATAATTTCAGAAATATTTACAGGAAACAAAATTGAAGGCAAGTACATGTACATACAGCACCTGTGTTTTGCTTGTGACTGTATGTTGAATGAATATTGGATAATTCAATGGAAAACAATTTGATTGCAAATTATTCAGTTTTATTTGATAAGCATCTTTTTGCCAAATCTATTTCATAGAGTGAAGCGAATTGACACGTATTCATTATCTTTTGCAGAATGCCATGATAGTATTAATGGGTTTATAACCTTTATTCCTGATATACAACCATATAGAGCTTTGGAGGAGTTTTGCCTTAAATACACTTGGTGAAATAGTACAGAACCAATTAATCAAAGGCAAATTTGTAAAACTCTAAACAGTGTTTTGTTACAATTAAAGGGTATCAAAATTTGATTTTCACAAGGTGTTTGTCGCAACATTAGTCTAAACACAGTCTAATATTAAAACAAGTGAAACTTTCAGGTAGGTACTTGAACAAGGATTGTGGTTAGGGTCAGTTATATGTCTATTTTGTCAATACATACAAAAGATTTGTCTTTATGATTGATGCATTTGCCAAGTAGTTAAATGTATCTAGAAAGAAGAATTTGCATAGGTTGAATGAGAGCATTATTTCAAGGCCATTGAGGATAAGAACATTATAATGTGAGATCCTTTGGGGTTGAATAATATATATTCCTTTAAATTGTCTCCTTCCCTGTTGGGAGAGATATCCTTTAATAAATGCACCATAGCTATGAAATGGAATAATCAATGCTACAGACAAAATAGACTGGAGTAAGCATCAACTTTTATGTTTGAGTATTAGCTGATGATAACAATATTTTGTTGGGTTTCAGCATCAGGAGTTATATAATAGAATCTTGTTCATGCCCAGATGGGTTTTTCAAGTTTACCATTAATATTTATCGTCTAAAGGTGAATCCAAATAAGGTCTTAGGACGCTCCTCTCTACATACTAAGCTAGTTCGGTGAAGATCGAACCACAAGTAACAGGTTTCAGTTATGCATTGAGAAAGAAAACTTGTTACGGCTGCTTTTCCACTTCTAGGCAAAAGTGTAGGGACAACATGATATTTTCTGTCTTGGGATACTCCTCTCTACCTGTTCGAGATAGGAAAACTAAAAACTGATTTCTGTTTTACATTGAATTAAAGAGCGAAAACTTGGAACAGCTGCCTTTCCATTTCCAAGCAAACGTCCAAGGAAAATGAGACATTTTCTGTCTTGGGATGCTCCTCTACCTACCCAGCAAGTTTGTTCGAGATAGGAAAACTAATAACTGATTTCTGTTTTGCATTGAATTATAGAGTGAAAACTTGGAATGGCTGCTTTTCCATCTCAAGGCAAAAGTCCCGGGAAAACGTGATATTTTCTGTCTCGGGACGTTACCCTCTACGTACCCAGCGAGTTTGGTTGGGATCCGACCATTATTAGCATATTTGGATTTTGCATTGAATTATAGAGCGAAAACTTGGAACGGCTGATTTTCCATTTCTAGACAAATGTCCCGGGAAAACGTGATGTTTTCTTTCTTGGGACGTTTTTCTCTACGTACCCAGCGAGTTTGGTCGGGATCCGACCATTATTAAAATATTTGGACTTTGCATTGAATTATAGAGCGAAAACTTGGAACGGCTGCTTTTCCATTTCTAGGCAAATGTCCCGGGAAAACGTGACATTTTCTTTCTTGGGACGTTACCATTTACGTATTCAGCAAGTTTGGTCGGGATAAGACCATTATTAACATATTTGGATTTTGCATTGAATTATAGAGCGAAAACTTGGAACGGCTGCTTTTCCATTTCTAGGCAAAAGTTCCGGGAAAACGTGACATTTTCTTTCTTGGGACGTTACCCTCTACGTATCTAGCGAGTTTGGTCGGGATCAGACCATTATTAACATTTATGGATTTTGCATTGAATTATAGAGCGAAAACTTGGAATGGCTGCTTTTCCATTTCGAGGCAAAAGTCCTGGGAAAATGTGATAATTTCTGTCCCGGGACGTTACCCTCTACGTACCCAGCGAGTTTGTTTGGGATCCGACCATTATTAGCATATTTGGATTTTGTATTGAATTAAAGAGCGAAAACTTGGAATGGCTGCTTTTCCATTTCTAGGCAAAAGTCCAGGGAAAACTAACTCGGATGATCCAAGCTGTATCTACGTCTGGATCATTCGGACTAAGGGAAAACGTGATATTTTCTCTCTCGGGACGTTTTCCTCTACGGACCCAGCGAGTTTGGTCGGGATCCGACCATTATTGAAATATTTGGATTTTGCATTGAATTATAGAGTGAAAACTTGGAACGGCTGCTTTTCCATTTCTAGGCAAATGTCCCGGGAAAACGTGACATTTTCTTACTTGGGACGTTACCCTCTACGTATTCAGCGAGTTTGGTCGGGATAAGACCATTATTAACATATTTGGATTATGCATTGAATTATAGAGCGAAAACTTGGAACGGCTGCTTTTCCATTTCTAGGCAAAAGTCCCGGGAAAATGCGACATTTTCTTTCTTGGGACGTTAACCCTCTACGTATCCAGCGAGTTTGGTCGGGATCAGACCTTTATTAACATTTTTGGATTTGCTTTGAATTATAGAGCGAAAACTTGGAACGGCTGCTTTTCCATTTCTAGGCAAAAGTCCTGGGAAAACGTGATAATTTCTGTCTCGGAACGTTACCCTCTACGTACCAAGCAAGTTTGGTCGGGATCAGACCATTATTAACATTTTTGGATTTTGCATTGAATTATAGAGCGAATGCTTGGAATGGCTGCTTTACCATTTCTAGGCAAAAGTCCTGGGAAAACGTGATAATTTCTGTCTCGGAACGTTACCCTCTACGTACCAAGCAACTTTGGTCGGGATCAGACCATTGTTAACATTTTTGGATTTTGCATTGAATTATAGAGCGAATGCTTGGAATGGCTGCTTTAACATTTCTAGACAAAAGTCCCGGGAAAACGTGATATTTCCTGCCTCTGTATGCTTTCCTTTACATACCCAGCGAATTTGGTCGAGATTGAGATCGAGATCGAAACACTCTTAAACGATTTCGATTATGCATTGACTTAAAGAGCATAGACTTGGAAAGTATTAGAACCAAAGTTTATCTTATCTGATGTGAACATAAAGCAGTGAACCAAAGCTCCAGATGCAGGATTTTAATAAAATGATTTTATAAAAGAGTGTATTGTGAAGTTGAAATACAGCTTATTTATTTTGTAAACATAACAGCAAATCCCAATTCAAGATGCGGGGTTTAAATAAGCCATAAACAATTATCTCAATCAGTGCTGCTGGTATTAAACTTAGTTCACATGTCCAAATTTGGGGAATCTAGAATTATCTTATGATATTGCATTATGGTTAAAAGGCCATGCACGACGCCCACTCGTCAGACGGTTCTCTGGTGTTGAGGGAAATCCGTCATGTCTTTTTTTTTTATTATATTCAGGTAAGAAACAGTTACTTTACATTTATTTCCTAGTTTAGACAATGTTTTCAATTTGAAAGAATGTCTTCTTTACTTATTGTAGCAAACAACTAATAAGATACAATATTACAATATATTCATTGGGACTGATTCACTTACTTATTGAATTTACATCATATATATAAAACAGACATAGATAGTCTCTGATATAAAATGTGCATGTAGTTATTTACGTTTTCAATTATTGTAAATGTTACATGTTCAAATTAGAATAAATAAGAGACCGTTCAGTGATGTGGGAAATTAATCGGGCCTTCTTTTTGTTGAATTCAGACATTGAGGTAGTTCTCAAAAGAGCTAATAGCCCATTATGAAGAAGGAAAGAGTCAGGCCACCACCAAGCCGCAGATGTGTCCCACGATTTCCCATCTAAACAAATAATGCTACCTGCCTTCCTTCTTCCCTTTCCTTTCTTCGTAATAAAATGTTGCTTTTCCACTTCTAGACAAAAGTCCCGGAAAACGCGATATTTTCTGTCTCGGGACGCTCCTCTCTACATACACAGTGAGTTTGAATTATTGGGGGAAAACTTAGAACGGCTGCTTTTCGACTTCTAGGCAAGAGTTCCGGTGAAACCGAACCTTTCTGTCTCGGAAGGCTCCCCTCGTTCTTCAATGCTCGTACGGACAGACGTACGGATATATGACATCGGTTTAACATCCTGGACGTGTTGAGCTTACCAACAGAAGCTATATCGAATTCATATACATGTATCAGAATTAATGTGTTTCGGACATAAAACATGTAAATTGAAGGCTTTTTATTATTTTTTTCCGCACTTGCGTGCAAACTTTCCGAAATGATTTCGTCACAGACCAGACTGTTCGACTCGCAAAGTGTAAAATCTTTCGATGGGAATGTTTCGAGCATATTGAATCTTTAAAATAGAAACTAGACTATATGCAAATGAAAACTATAATGGTACATTTGTATTGATTTTGATTTTATGGCAGTTTGAAAATAGATAAAATAGATTAAAATATTAAGTGCCAAAATGTCATAATTAAAGGTACATAATATTTTTACTAAAACTGATATTTTCACAAAGTTTGCTTCCAATACTAGCAATAACATTCCTCAAACAGGATCGAAACATTTCCAGAGCTATATTAAAAGAGTCAGGTTCCCATAGTTCCGGTCCAAAGTCTAAATTAAAAAGTGGTCTCTTAAAGACAAGATCTCGACTTTAAACTTAAATATAATTTCTTATACGATCCTGGCCTTATTCGGCAAGTTTAAAGGCCATAACCGAGCTGCATTGATTTGTTGTTTCGAAAAGCTCGGTAACTTACACTAAATTGGGTTCTTAATATGGGATTATAGGTACATAATCAAAATAATAATTTATTTGTATTACTATTTTTCTTACATCTTTTATAGGGCTGAGTTTAAAGATCGTTGCTAAGGTTTTAAAAACCGACACTTAGATATCGAAACAAGTGCCACGAATTCGCGGGAGGTTTAAGAAAGTATGTGCATTTTGTCCCATAAAGACGCGGTCATATGACGTCGGGCGTAATGAAACCTTAATTGAATTCTTTGAGCTAAAAAAATCCTCCCAAACTGCAAATTACGACAAACGTCTCTAAAGAAAATTTTAACCCTAGCGCGCCAGGTACCAGACCTTCAGTCCTCTAGCCATTGCAATCTTCCATGCTTTATACCCATGTACATGATGTTTTATGGATTTTCATGAGAGGCAGTCTCCCGACTGACTTACGGAATGCCGATGGTTCTACCCGCCTTGACCAGCCCTTTGGGCAGTTGAGTATGGGGTCTTCCTCCATCATTAAGAGTCGGGCATCGCTACATAACTGAAATAATGTTGATGTGATGTAAAACCCGTATAAAAAAAAAAAAAAAAAACATGATGTTTTAAGATAAGTATTTCGTGTAATTTTGGTTCCTGTTTTCTCGAAGTCTATAACATTTCATTCAGGCAAAGTTGCATTCTACCTTAGCCTGAGATCATATAGAAATGAAGGCAAGAGTCATTCCAATACATTTGTCTGTCTGATGGCTCGAACCTAGGTCGGATAACAGGTTGTATGAGTCAGAAAGGTGACGGGTTTCCAACATGTGAGGAATTCCGATCAGATGTGAGCCAGCGCGATAAATGTTAAAGGTACATATATATATGCAAAAGGTATGATTATAGCCAGAAATACCGATTCGTAGACTCGCAGTACGAGTGTCAAGGCTTAGTTTGCCGACTCAATGCCCTATAAACACAACTGTTTAAAATATTAATTTTAGACTACATGTAGTGCCTATTTCTTCAATACACTTTTATATTTTCAAGTGTTACAATAATTTACACAACCATTTTGTCTTGAAATATATATAGACACAGTTTCAGTGCGGGTTTTGTTGAAGGGATGGTGAGGGTTAGACCATCGGTAGATGAACTGCATTTCGGCCTTCTTTTTCTTCAGTGTATCTATTTCATGTTCAACACTCGATTGACTAAAGCGTATGCAAAAAGTGTGTTTGTCTGACGTTGAAATAAATCACACAGTCCCTCTCCACGGAGGTTCAAGTTCCGGTAACAGCATTTCGATTTTGACGAGTTATTCTCCCGAATGGCGATGATTCTACCCGGCTTGACCAGCGCTTATGTGCAGTCAAAATGAAAGTTTTTCACCATCGTTATCAGCTTCATCCCAACATAACTGAAACATTGTTTACCTGAAACCTTAATAAATATACATCTGTTGTGGCCTAGCACCAGGGTTTGCCGATACATCTGGTATGGGGTGAATACACATTTGGATTTGAAGAGCAAGAACTAGGGCTTGTGATCAAGCAATGTGATTTATAGAAATATCACAGGGGGTCGTAGGCCTAGCACCGACCTAGTTCAGGGATCATCCAAAGCCGATTGTTCACAGATGTGAGGAAACTTAAAACTGTATAGCAGCTGCGCTATTGTATGACAGTCACAGGAGAATAGAAATTGTAAAAAATAAATAAGTTGATACATGAATAAATGTGTATTTAGCTTCAAAAGCATTGCAACGGATTACAACTTAATTGAATAACTTTGTACATACTTAAATATTTAGACACATTTCGAATAAATTTAATCATGAGACGCTTTTAGGATTGTATATCATACCACCAAACAAAAACTGTAAGTTGTTTCCTTGACATTCTATTTCATCTTTCAAAATAGAACTTACAGAAATACCATTGGTACCAAGTAAGTAAGGAAAGGTATTTTAAGAGTCTTACCAAAATACACTTCTAGATATCTTTCTAAATCAAACTCAAGACTTACTTTGAAATATATAATGTTTTATTTGGGTGTAATTAAATTACATCAATTAAAAAATACATTAAATAGATTATTGTGCAAAACTAGAGAGAACAGTTTCAAGGATA